>VXBJ01001916.1:1522787-1585485 GCA_013400055.1 Nycticryphes semicollaris | reverse complement strand
GGGGGGGAACAGAAAAGGGTGAATAAGGCACTCACAGCAGAGATTTTCACCACATTATTATGCTTTGTTTTTCTAACCAGGATGGCTGAAATATTATTTCTGAGAGAGTCAAGGGCATATCAGGATGGAGTCACTGAACGTATGCATAAGCAGAATCTGATCAATCTCACAAGGGTAAGTACATAAAAACTGTCAAAACTTCTCTCCAGACTGTGAGATATAGCATATTATTTAGTTATTCTCTTAGCAGGGAAAAATCACAGCGGAGTACAAGATACAAACCAGCTAATCTGAATTGAAACAAAAACATCTATTCAATGAGTCAAGCTCTCCAAGAAGTGACACGATTAATTGCCATTGAGATGAATGTCACAGGGCATCTCCTCACACTCTAATGACATTGTGTAGAAGTGCTTTGCTGAGTTTATGGCTGACTCATGGTCAAAGCGATTCGCAGTGCATGTCTCTGGAGAGCATAACTTGTACAAAGTACAGCTACAGGTAAAACTTGCCACATACATTATATCTCAACAGCAAAATTAGTTCTGTCATTTACACTGTGTTACAGGCTGCCAATAGCCTTGTTATAATTACCTGTACAGCGTTTTACTTAATCTTCTTGTCACTTATAAAAGGTGACTTTCACATAGCAGGAGGAATCCTCCTTCAAGAAATATAACAAAGCAACTAGAAGCATAAATTTAAGTGTATACATAATATAGGGAGGAAGGAAAAAAAAAACATGCTTTCTTCATGAGTATCTATGATTTTTATACCACAAGTGCTTACTGGTGCATTTCACTGGACGGAATGGGTTAAACAAGGAACAGGTTTCTTTGTTATTTATTATTAATGACTGCTAGTAACACTGACTATGTACCTTGGCTGGAGAGCCCTTAGTTTCCTTCTGCAATAAAAGCATTAATTCCTGAAAAGGGAAAGTTCTTATTGCATGTGGTGAGAGAGAACAAAACATAACATTAGATTTTGTCATTCCAAATCATAGAAGTATCAAGCTTTGCTGGCTCCTCCAAAGTTTCCTAACACCAAATCCACTGCTGTCACTGCTAGTCCATGAGACACATGCCTATGTTTCACTAAAGGGAGTGCTCTCCAAGTGCAGGAATGAAGGTATCTTCAAGAGCATCAGAGGTACAGATGCATAGTGGGTTTTCCTAGTTACACAGTGTCACCACTAACAATAATGTGACATTCTTGCCTGCCCAGATATGGTATTCCTATTATATTAAAATGTCCTGAAGCGTCTCAGAAGCTGTTCACCATGAACAGCCCCATACACAACTCATCTTCTAAGCAAGCGCTTATCTACACAGGGCAAGTATTTTTACCCAGTGCTGCAGCTGGTGATAGCTCTCTTACTTAATACAAAACTTTCGATGACTTCTATATTCCCAAAAAGTGAAAAAAGCCACAAGCCTGAGAAAAGACAACTTGTCTCGCTGTCCATCAGCCCCTACTACCTGTGCATTATCCACATCCCTCCCAAGCATCCATTATATCTCAGAGCACCACAAGCAGGCAGGGAAGTGATTTGTTTAAAATTGCAAAACTCTGCAAGGGAATCAGGAACTGACCCTTGGTCCCCCGACTCCCAATTTAATGCGTTACCTACAGACACTCTTCTTCCTCTGTAAAAGTAGAGAGAGTATTGCTCCTTTCAGATATGCTTGGTGCTAAATCTAAATTGTGTTGTGGATTAAAAGGAATATGTTCCCCCCCTTTCCATGCATAATAGTCAGATTTAGCAACTCTATAACCGAGGCAGTAAATTATCTGCTTTTTCCATTTCTTGTGCATGTAACACATGAAAATCAAGATGTACATCAATTTCCTATGCTCCCAAAATCTAGAAGTGAGCTGCTTAACTGGCTCTCTTGTCCATGTTCAAAGCAATCTTTCATAATAAATAAAAGGGAAATCCAGGATGTTCACAATGACTGAAAAGAATTGTGTGGCAGCACATAAATCAGCAAGAAGATTCTCCCAGAACAACTTGTTAGCAAGTGATGTGGCATTTGTAGGAAGATATCTGTGACAGTATTCTTTCTGAAAGCAAAATAACTGTTAACTATTTGCTAGAGTTTGCTCCTCCCCTGCTAGGTAAAGCATCAATTAGATCAGCACCTTTTAGAGTTAGTTTGACACTTCTAATCCCTTGAAGGCTGCTCTTGTGCCTTCCCTGCTTGCTTGTGTAAGAATTATAGTCTTCTTGTCAGCTTGAACAATTATCTTTCTATTTAAAGAGGGAAAAAAAAACAAAACAAAACAAAAGACAAAAAGAGAGATTTCACCATGCAATACATGGAAATTGTTATGGAGGTAATAAAGAACGACAAGTGTATCCTTCCAAATTACCCTGAATCTGAATTATATCTGATCAGAGTCAATATCTCCTATCATAACGTGGTCTTTCTGTAATCTTTCCAGTAGCTGATTCTGTTAGTTTATTTGGTAAGTGACTAAAAAGTGGAGGGCTGTGGTCTCAACAGGGAAATTCTGGCTCTACAAAACAAATTGGTCCCGAAAAGAGCCACTGAAAGATGCTCAGTGAACTGTGTCAGAGTTAGCACAGGGAAAAACAAGATTCCCAGAACCTCCCAAGGCTTTGAGCTCCCTTACATCTCTCCAACAACACTTGACATGGTGGAGCTCAGCAAGATTAGACTTAAAGGCACTTAAGAGATTAGTGTACTAGGTGTTTTTTCAATTTTATGATCTAAGGGCACAACACATTCATATCTTGTTTAGATACTCATAGCTGTTCCCAGCTGTATATTTGGCCTCTACAGCTATAATATGGGTTGCTTCCCCCCTCAAGCCCTTTCTACATCAGATCACACTATTGTTACAGATGGGGAATGTCAAACATAAAAATTAATACAGAATCTCAATTATGTCACAGATGTTACTGAGGCTACAATATGGCATCAATTGACAGCTGATAAATTTTTGGGTTCGGGGGACACTCCAAATACCCTGCACATTCAGAATGCACGTTTGCCCAACGCAAAAGGAAGGAAATTTTTCTTGGAGACTGACAACTCACTATTCTGCTGGCTTTCAAGAGGCTTATAAATCAATTTGAACAAGACATTTTAAAGCCACCTGCTGCATCCAAGGGGCCAGAAATTCCTAAGGAAAGAACAGACATACAAACTGTGCAACTTGTCCATATTACCAGAGTTCTGAGAAAGAACAAAAAAAATAATACAGATTTGTACACCTGTTTTAAACACCTGCCTAAATGCAAAGCTGTACTAAACCAGGTCACAGCAATATGCATGCTAATAAGCATCCCGTTGTGCTATCAAGGCGTTCAGGAGGAATCATGAAAAGCGTTTAAAGCTCTCTTTTCTATCCCTTCGCAGCGTGTGATTATACCTAAACCTTCCTTGCCTTTTTTTTTTAATAGACTTCGAAGAATGCAAATGGTTTTTTTAATTGTTCATGAGATGAGATGTCATTAAATTTTTCTTTTTCGCTTAGAATTCATTCTTTTAATCAGCTGTTTAGTCCCTTCCAGACAAATGTAAGTGGCTGCATAGTTTCTTTTTTTTTTCTTTAATAGAAAATGGAACTTTAAAGTGAAATGATTAGACATTTTATTTTGTCAAAAAAGCATACATTTGCGGGGTTAATTAGCATTTAAAAATGGTCTTTTGTTATCAAAGCTAAACTATCTGACCTCAGCTTTGTATACTCATTGTGCATTTCAGATTCTCCTGAAAGAGAGTGATTTATGGTAAATTATTTTTTCCACCTTCCTTTTGCTTCTTACAAACCACCACCACGGATCAACACTTAAAAAAACAGGAGAATAGTGCCAGAAGCAATGGATACATTTCAATAGACAAGGCAATACAAACACAACCCTTTTTCTTCTTTCTCTGTGTAGGCGAGCTTGTCTCAAACTCATTCAGAGTGAGAAAAAGATACTCAAACTCAGCTTGAAAACAGTAACTGCACAATGAGTACAAACAGTTGCAGGAATTAGCAGAAGAGTATCAGCAAATACAGTACAATTTGTCTTCAGAACATTAGAAGCCAGCTTAATGATGCTCCTAAGCATCAGACTTGGGAATGACAGTAGGGGAAGCACTTCTCTAAAGCCAGGCAGAGGTTAAAAGTATCTGTCAGTTTAAATGGCAAGATTATAAATACTGCAAAAAGAAAACAAATGTTTAACTCCAGTGGAATGGGCAATGTCCACATATGTGTGTGTCTGTGTTTTCAGTGATAGGATTAGACTCTCAAGGGGGTCTATTTTATATGCAGTTTCAGTCTCGAAAATAAGAGCCTGGTGGCCTCATTCCAGTTCTTACTTGTGGACATCATAAGGCACAGCACAATGGAAAACCAGGCCCAGAAAACAGCAGAACTGTGTTTTGGTGTTTTTAACACACACAAGGCCTTGCAAAATGAGTAGCCATCCAGTATATGCTGATATGATTAGCCTCAAAGATAAAAGAAAGCCAGATGAGCTTAGCTAGATACCACTGTCATCATGATTGTATGCATTTATTCATTTAAGCTTTCCTCTCTGCTGCTTCATGTTATTGTTATGGGGGGTTTTTTTTTGGTTGGTTTTTGTTTGTTTTTTGGTGTTTTTTTGGTTTTGGTTTTTCTTCTTGGAGGATGCTTGTTCCAATACTACTTTGAACAGCTCAAAAGGCCTTGCACTCCAAAGACTTTAAAGGCATCCTGCCTTTGAGATATCTATTAATGATGGCAGGTTTGGCAACATTTTTTCTTCTCTTCCAAAAGTAATTAAGATTAATTTTTAAAAAAAAAAAAAAATTAAAAAAGCTATTACCACACTACAGGACTAAAGGGTTGATATAGAAATGAGGTGGTTTGAAGTAGTAAGCAAATTTGATACAGTAAAGGATAATCTCTGCTGATGAATCTCTACTGGTAGGTTAAGCATTGGGAAGGCATCTAGTGATTGCTTCCATGGAGGCAGGGCAGCTGAGAGATGGCTTTAACTGTTAAGCCCCCAAAACACTGAAGTGACCAAGGTCCAGTGGCGTAAACAGCCACCTACAGAGAGCCCTCACAAGGTCTCTAAAAGTATCAGCAGGTGTGCAGGAATAATTTCTGTCAGTGGAAATCAAGTATGTCACCATAGCCTGAAACAGAAATAAGATTTAATCACATGAGAATTACCTTAAAGATAGTTTCTGCTGGGAGAGAAATAAAGAGTGTAAATGACAGACTATTGCTGCTACTTGTTCACTTGGCTGACGTTTTAGTAATCATCCTGAAGATAAATAAATCAAATATATATATTACATTTCTTTCTCTTAGATACTAATCTATGATTTTTTTAAAATATACAAGATATTTCTTATTTTTTACAGAAGGAATACTGGTTCCAAGAACAGTATACCTATTCTCAAAATTATCTGCAGATTAAATTTGCATGTTCAGTTCAGAAGCATGCATTTAGATTAGTTACATTGGCTGAAATAAGACAAAACATATCAGTACACCTGTTTCTACAGCATTTTATGCATAAACAGGATGTTAATAGAGTCACTATAACACATGAAGTATCAGGCAAATTCCTGCAGGGTTCAGAAGTACATGAAAATATTCCTTATAGTACTTACAAAATCTATAAGGATTTGTCCATTTCTATGAAGAATATTAAAACCTTGTCTATATCAAACCCCTATATATTTAGCACTGTAGAGTATCTGAGGTGTTTCGTAGAAACTGCTCACTGGTGTTCTACCTGTGGTTTCAGACCTCTTAAATTCTGCTACCTAAAGGCAGCAGAAATTTATAAACTGCTCAGGGTGCCAAAAAGAAGCCTATGTTGCTTAAGAACAAAATTCATCTGAAACCTTACTGAAAAGAACAAGACACACTCTGTGTTTCAGTCATCTTTTTTTAAGTTAAAACAAAAAAGGTTCCCCAACTATCACTGCAGCAGACAAATTTCCAATATGGGCCACCTCCCCTCCTTTCTCCCCAGCAGGCCACAAGTGCAAAACTGGGAACAGAAACAGAGTTTCCTACATGGAGATCATACACTCGCCAAAAAAGCCACAGGCTCTGAGCCAGCTTAGTCCATCCAGAGCCACAGGAACCTGCACCTCTAACTCAGCTGTGGGACACAGAAGACATTCTGAGCTCTGCTGGCCACAGAATTGTCCAGCCCAAGCCTCACTCCACAATGGAATGACACTTGGAAACACATCCTTCCTCTCCAAACTATGCTTTCCATGGCATGGGAAGTCAGTGCATTAATGGGCATTACACAATGAAGCAGGTCAGAAAACCTTGAAATACTGAAGTCTTCACAGCATAATGAGGAACTTCTTTGAAGATCAAACGTGGTAACAAACCTTTAATGATTGCATGTGATATTTTTAGTATGTCTGTAAGAACATCCAAAGTAAGCGCTGCGGGCAATAAAATTATGGCTCAACCCTTCAGACACTAATTTGTAGGAGTGATTTCTGAACCCCTGCTTTGGAAAAAATAGCATGCATTTTCGGCATCAGTTCTGCAGAGTTAGCTAACATGAATGACAAGCTCTACCAGGAGAGAGTCACCTGTAGTTGTTTTATTACTTGTGATTTATTTAGGCAACTGACAAAATGTACAGCTTTTTGCATGTTGAGCACATCATCTGAAATCAGTTCCAAATATCTTAATATTCACACTTTGTTAACCTCACAGATAATCTGTTTTCAGATTCACAAAATCCAAAGCTCAGACCATATGTTGAGAATGTAATATCTTCCCAACAGAGAAATCTCTTGTTTCAATATCTCAAGGCTCATGTAGTCATGAGCCCATTAATCATTAATCTCAAATTTTATAATTAAATGAGACGTAGCAGTAGATACCAAAATCTGAATTAAGACAGTCTATAATTACCACAACAACTAAACCACAAAAAAATCATCAGAAAACCAGACAAAGAAGCAACCTTTTCTATCCTGTTCTCAAACTACTCAGTAATAACTTGTACATATTTTTGTACAGAGATTTAATATTTCAGATAAGAAACAATGATTAAAGCTTTGACAACTATTACTCAGAAAGGAATGAAAATTTTATCGTGCACCATGTTGCCATTAAAAGAGAAAGCCCAATAATAATTTTGGAGAAACCTATCCCTTGCATTATACCATTATCTACTAATAATCTTAAGGGATAAATAGCACTTTCCAACTCAATAATACCTTCTATACAACAGCATCAAGCCTTCCTGTGTCTTTCTGTTCTCCATTTTTGTTTTCCCCAGCTAGACTTTAAGCTTTTTGCTGTCTCTCACTAAGCATTTGTGTAATGTTTTCCAGCATGAGGTTGCATGCTCAACTGGGATTTCCAAGTATTTCCAGAGTAGCAAAACGTATTTGAATGCTATATCTCTTCTCTTCCTACCCCCACCTCTTTCTGTGGCAGATAAGTATTCCCACTCATTTTGCAGACAAGACACCACCACAAAGTTTATTTGGAGGAGGTTGTGGAAGAAAACTCTGAGAGGGGGAGACAGAAAATAGAGGTCACCTGACTTCCAGATGTGCAAGACTGCCACATCACTAACATCACACCCCTGCAGACTCACCTACCATCTGTATGCTTCATCCTCATTGATACAAACAGACCTTAAGTACCTGAGTCGAGGTCTCTCTGAGATTCAGCTCCCTTAGGAATGAGAAAAGACCCAGGGGGTGGAGGGAAAATAACTCAAGCCAAGTAAACCTCAACACACAGACAAAGTATTTATCAGGTGACTGACAGAAAAGAACAGTCTGGTGCCAGACACATTAGAACTGCAGCTGCTTTTCATATTTAATGGGCCAGTTCCCATGCAGAAGCATGCTAGGAAAAGCTAAGCCTAAATGACTTAAGATAGGCTGGCAGATGGTGAAGGACTGTGTATGGAAGTATTAATAAAAGTTAATTTGCAACAATTGAGTATTAGCAATTGACACCTCAAATAACTAGAATCACAGCCATTTCTAGTATTGTTATCCATAAAATCTTACACCTGTGTATGTTTTAATCAGGAAAAAAATAAATAAGAGAAAGAAAGAAAGATTTTTGTCTCCACTCTGCCTTTAACACCAAGAACAGCCCACTCAGCCTGCACTTCCCCCCAAAGACCATGAATATCCAAAGAATTGACAGCACTTTCAGGTATTATCTCCTGACTGATCTTCTAACAGCAATGTCAGCTTTTTATACATACTGAATGAGCAAAATTTGCAAAATGGAGGGAAGGGTACCACATAAAATCAATTACTGCTCACCACAGAGTCAGATTTGGAGGTATAGCCATAAATTGTCAATCAATGAGAGAAACAGTAGAACATTTATTCAGGCTGTTTGCCTGCATAAAAAAACACCAACCCATCTCATTGGTCTTTGAGGACTTTTCTACTCAACAGATATCTTGAACTGGATTTGGAATTAGATTATGCAGGGATATGGAAAGACAAAAAGCCCTGTTCTGCACAGGTTTAACTTGAGAAAGAGTAGGTTAGTTTCAAATTAAATATATTCAGTAGGAAGTCACTGTCCGGATTTTCATGGACATCCTGAAGAAGGCTGCATAAGGACCTCTCTAGACAACTAATTAGGACAACCTCAATAGGAGACTTTTGGGGTTACTTTCCAGTTCCTGTGGATGGAGAGCACCCTCTGCTATGCAAAACAGAGAGCAGATTCAGCTCCTCAACTGAAGCTGTTGAAGTAAGTCACTCTGCAGCTCACCTCTCCCAGGAGTCTGGAAGTCCTGTGCTTGGGCACTTGTAAGGTATTTGGAAGTGGGAGACCTTGGCTTTTAGGCTTACATTAGCTTGAAGAGGTTCAGGTTCCACAAGTTCTCCTTCCTGAAAGGATGTTATAAACATTGTTTGGCCTCAGAATTGCTTTTCCTCCTTGTGTTTCAGGGAAGGTCTCCGAGCAAAACAGTTCCAGGTTAACTGGATCATAGTACCCTCACTCCAAAATTCAATTGTCCTACTTATCACTGTTCTTGTGGGAAATAGGGGCTTGAACTAGTTCACAATGAGAAAGAAACTGAACATCATCTATCCACTAACTCAGCAGCAGTCTAAGCACTCAGCTATTTTGTAAGATGATCTGTCATACACTCTCTCTCACTAAAATCCATTTTAGAAGAAAGTTATAAGCACAAGTATGTTTTGTAGGGAATTATTATCTGCCTGCGTGTCTTAGGTATCAATAAAACTAAGTCACTTCAGGAGTTTGGCAGAATAACACTTGAAAATGTTCACACCACTGATTATTCTAATAATTCTTGGTATTGTTTCATTTTTTCTACTGGAAGGAAAAACTGTATTTGCAGGAAGCTCTGATCTATAGTTACATTTGGTACTCTGATGGCTCAAATCCATTCATATGTCCCTGAAAGGCAAATCTATCCTTTCTCAAGAACTTAAGCTTTATGAACTTTTGGAGGCACTCTCAGAACAACTCTAGCAGTTCAGCACACAAATCTCTACCAGCCTTATACCAGAGCTTGTTTGTTTTCATCTAGACTAATTTAGAAAACAGTCTAATATTTCTAATGCTAATGTTCTAAGCACTTCTAATACTAATCCTCTCCTTTCAGTGCAACACAACGTAATTTCGCCTTTTCAATCTCCAGCAATCTAGCCTTATGATCACCACTTTTAAAGAATTCCATTGCTAGCATGAAAGCAACCAAACAATGCAATGACTCCAATTTTACACTTCAATCTGATTTTGCTAATGTTCAAAGACAAAAGTGGTTCAGATCTGAGTTCAAGTGAATCCCTCCTTGCCCTTAAATTTGGGAGGCAAAAGACCCCAGAGGAGTAAGCAGCTAGAAATTTTTTAGCTTGTTTCAGACCAAGAATTATTAGTGACAAAGTATGATAGGCCCTAGATTTGCATCTGACATTAATGCAATTCTGTTGAAATAATAAAAACAATACAGCTTCAAACAATTTTCTATTTTTATTCTAGATTTATGAAACTTATGGGAAGGCAGGCACCACTTGGCCTGTAAAAAAGCTAAACTACACATTCAACTCAAAAAAAAAGAACTAGTTTTAATCAATAATTTGAATTAACATTAATTCAATGCTTTTAGATCATGTGGTTGAGAAGTTTTGGATGTTTTTATCTAACAACTGTAAGCCCTCAGCTAGATTTATTATATCATCAAGCCACAAAATCTGATCCATTTATTTTTGTGAATACATGATTTCACAACTGATTAATTTTCCAATGCTGGGAACAATCCATAGAGAACAAAAATAGTTTAAAAGGTAGTTTTGATGACATAATCCCTCCTATTCTGAATAAATATTATACAGCAACATGATACTCTTGTAATGAATAAGACCATAACAAAATGGAACCCACAATGCAGATTGTTTACATTACTATTCTTTTCAGCACTCACCCATCAGAAGAGCAAATTATAACAGCAGCAAGTGTTGCTGGAAGAGTGTTTGGCCTGTGGAAATGGATAGCACTCCATTGACTTCAGCAGAGCTTTGCCATTTGCATCAAAAGATCATTTGAGATGATTGTGAGGAGGTGTCAGCTACAGGCGTAATGAGAAGAGATTTATACATGAAATATGGAAAGTATTTTGTAAAAAAATATTTATATATTTACGTGCATGAAAACTAAAGTGCATATAACAGATTAAATGGGAAAGAAAGATGCAATCATGGCTTTCTTCATGCTCTGTAAGGTAAATTTTCAAGAACATTAATTGAGTTTCAGCATACATTGTGCATCACTTTTTGAACAGGATCTTTTCTCTGTGGATTTCCTGGGTTCAGCACCTTTTAGTGGGATCTGAATACATTCAGGGTCTCTAATGGATTTCCTCAGAGCCGGCTTCACTTCCATCTTTTTCACAAAGCCTCACTTATTCATGGGGCAGATGAGCAAGAGAAATTATTCTAAATATATTCATAACATATCATCAGTTCTGCACAGTATAGCCTTGTAAGTTACTATATTCCGTGATCACTGATGAGTAAATTGTTGATCTTCAAAATACCTGCTCATGGGGGAATACCTAGTGCTGATATCTCCACAAAAGCAGAACTATTATTTGTTATTGTACTATATTTGCAATGTCTGATTCATATTCTCAGGCTTTTGTAGTCTGGGGGAAATAAGCAAGCAGCGATTTAGAAATAGCAGCAGAGCTGTAGTGAGGTTTTTATTCAGCTTCACATGACTGACAAGGGCAACTATATCATTATGTTGTTCTCACCTTTTGTGCCTGGGGGTGGCAGTTCCAAGTATCCAGTAGTGGCTTTTTCTGGCCACCGTACCCACATGTCCTACCCACTGAAAGCTGGTATGCATCTGCACAATAACCCCAACTCCACTTGCAGGTGCAATGGACACACACACAGAGCTAGTGGGAAGGGCTCTTCTATCCTCTTTCCTTGGAATAATTCTTGACGAAGCCAGAGTTTGTGATAATCTGAATCCATGGCACTTTTTCCTGCCCTCCCTCCTTCCCCCCTTCCACTGCTTTATCCTAAAACCTTGCCATAGCCAGCTGAAACGGATCAGTTTTCCAACAGCAAATGCTAACTCATCACCTCGGGCTCCCCAGGTACCAGCACAGGGGCTGTATGTCTCCCTGGGTCACTCAGCAGCCTGCTTTGGCAGGCAGCCAAACAGCTGAGCAATTTTGGGTAGCAGTGACACTGAGAGAAGTAGGCAGCTAACTGGGGCAGTGACAGAAGGGCCTTCCAAAATGCTCAGCAGCAGGTTTTTAGCCACAAGCACTGAAATAGGTTTCCAACCCAAATACAGAAATTAATAAATTGCATCCATTTTCTGACAACACTACAATGGTTTTTTTGCTTTCCTCAGAAGCCTGAATGTTTTGCTTTATTATCTTAAAAAACACTGAAAACTTTGTTCCCTGATCAGCAATCTTTATTTTCCTGTATTCTCTCACGTGTATTTTTGTGCCTCCATGCCCCTCTGCCCCCCGCCCCAGTTGTTTTTATTTGTGTACTGCCTAGCAGAAGGAAACATTAATCTTAGCTGGGAGATGCAGGAAGCATTGTAATGCGAACATGTAATTACTTTTATGATTCAGGAATGGGATGAGCCTTGTCAAATATACATGGCTGTATCTTAATGCCTGTTTAAGAAGACAAAGTCAGAATCCACATCCACTGTGTCTTCTTGTTCCTGGAAACAATTTGCAAAAAGAGCAAACCAGAGATTCAGTGGGCCAGCTAACTTCCTTCTGGCTAGATATGGAGATACTAACAAATGGAGCATCAGCAAAAAACGAGCACAATCATACTTCGGTTCCCTCAGGGAGGCCTAAAGAGTGGACTGCTTTTCACAAAGAAGTGAGCCAGGGGCTGAGGGTGACAGCAAGGTGGCCATGGGCAGTGCCCTCATCGACAAGGATGTTGAAAAACAGAAAATAGAGGGGTCCGATCAGTGGCAGTAAGCAGGGTCAGCCAAGAGCCAAGATCACCAGGCAAGCCTGTAGGGATGAAGCAGGCCTGAGGTCAAGCCAGAAAGTCAACAAGTCAGGTCAGGTCAGGATCAGCAAAGTCCACAGCCAGCTACAGGCACAGCTGCAAAGTAGCTGAGGCAAGGATCAAGGGCAAGGGGCTGAGCATAACCACGGTTCCCTAGTAAAGGAGGGGCTGGGGGAAAGGCATTTCACAGCCTGCTCTCACACAGCTCTTTTCCAAGGTAACACAGCTGCACTGCATCAGAGCCAGCCTTGAGCACAAGTAGCTAAACTCTGATGAGAGCCCTGAGAAGAAGCACGACTGGTTTCTGTGTCTGTACAAAGCTGAGTGCTCCCACCCTTCCGTGGCTTCAGTGTTACTGAGGGACAGCCCTCGCCAGGAAAGACATTTGCTCAGATTAGGCACTGAAAGTATTTTGCAACCTTGTGTGCATCTGTAAGAATGAATTTAACACATCTCCAGGGACATATGCAGCCTAGCACAATATACTTCACCATAGGAAGTATTTTTATTTTATTTTAGATTTTCTCCCTCGATTTTAGTTAATACACACATTGTGTTCCAATGAGCTCTGATGCCACAAGGTCAACCATGGGCTCTGGAGTATCATTTACAGGAGAGGTTTTGTTTCACAATGAAAACCCATCATCTTAACACAAAAGCACTGACAGAAGTAGCAAGACTGAAGGAAAAATGGAGCCATTTATTTAGCTACAAGGTATTAGACCCTTTTGGAGGCTATGATCACCTTCCAGCCTCCACTTAAAAACAAGATATGATTGTTTTGGTAGCAAAAATACATCAGACAGACTAGCAGACTAAAAATGCCACAGACTACCAGCACTTGCATAGAGAAGAGTAAACGTCTGGGTTTTTCTTGTGCAACTTCTGCCCATTAACTGTTTAGTTCAGAACCTAACAGAAAGCCCCACATGTGATGCACCTACTTCCCAATTCCCCTCTAATATTTCTAGTCTCCAGCACGGAAGAAAAGGTGAAAGAGAAAAGGAAAGAATTTAGCAGAGTTCCAATGAATAGTTTATTATGGGAATTCAACAGGATTTACAAAAAGTGCTTGTAAATAAGCGACATTTACTAATTAATTCAATCCCATACATAAGACACTTTCTGTGCTAGGTCCTAGCCCAATTTAAACTCTGCAAATCACGGGAGCTGACCTAGTACCTGCTGAGGCTCTAAACTCGCAGAATTCCGTCCCTAATGCAAAACTGTTTCAAAATCACCACGTGGCTAGAATTTTGTTACATACTCTGTATGGTCTTGCTTTTCTCCCAATCTAATTGATGTTATTGAATACAAGGATGATCAAGATTGAAGCTGACCAGTCATCATCAATAGTTTCCTTTTATATTATAACTGGAGCTGGGACGTTAAGATTTTAAAACACTTAAGATTCAGATATACCATTATGACTAATGTTCACAGTTTTTGTTCATTTTATAACTGCCCAAAGCTTTATAGCACATACTCATCATGCAGTGGATTAAAGCTCATTTACTCCTAATGATGTAACCAGCAACCAAAACACTTTACTATTTGTATGCCAGCTGATTTCCTATTCCATCCCATTTCCCAAGTGCTGACAGTGAAGTCAAGGCAAAATGCCTATTGAATTTGAAGAGACAAGGATTTATCCTCTCACTTTGTTCATTGCTTTGAGAGCAGGGAAAAAGGGTCAAATTAGAGTTTGCTTCCCCTCCCTCCAAATATTTTCACAATTTAGAAACAAAACCGCTACAGAGATGGGGAGATTTGATATATTCACAGAAAAAAAAAATGCATGAAAGTCTTTTACAAACGAAAACACCAAGATAGACAGAAAATCATTCTATAAGTATAAATCATAGAATGCATTGGGTAGGAAGGGAACTTTAATGATCATCTAGTCCAACCCTCTGCAGTGGGCACAGGCATCTTCCACTCGACCAGGTGTATGAGAGACTCGTACAACCTAACTTTGAACACTTCCAATGATGGGGCATCCACAGCTTCCCTGGGCAACCTGTTACAGTGTCTTACCGGCCTCACTGTAAAAAAATTTCATCCTTATGTCCAATTTGAACCTACCCTCTTTCAATTTAAAGCTGTTGCCCCTTGTTGTGTCACTACAGGCCTTGGTAAAAGCCTCTCCATATTTTTCATAACCCTCCTTTGTATATTGAAAGCCTACAATAGTGTGGTCCCTAGAGCCACCTCTTCTCCAGCCTGAATCACTGCCTTTCTTCATAGAAGAGGTGTTCCAGCCCTCATCATTTTTGTGATAACTAAACCTAAGCATCACAACAGTTTTGGCAAAGCTTCTGCTAGTGTACAGAGCGTATAAGTTGATCTCATTCTGATACTGAAGTGATACTTTTGTTAATGACACAGTGAAAATAACTATCAGATGTATTTGCAATGCATATTGGAACATGTTGTTGCCATGCATTTGAATGAATCACTCATTCCCTTACTTTTGCCTTCCTGAACTGTCTTTTCCTGCATACAGAAAATTTACTAACTTCTGTCATGTACCAGCAGTCCTTCTACCTCTCAGTGTGGTGTAATGCTCCTGCTCCTTTCAAAGCAATTTGGTTCTATAATTGCAGAATCCAGAACATTATACTGTGGGAACATATCTGAAACAAAATAGACAGGTTGAATCAGCCATTAATGAATATAAGTTGGACACATAGCCCTGAGCTACAAGGAGAACAAACAACAAGATCAGCAACTGCTTATCAAGAGACAAGGGAGTCTGCTAAGACACCTGGACACAGCAGACATAAACAGGATACAAAAAGCACCAATTAACAGTTAATTCAGAACATGTGTTTGGCTCCTGCTGATAAACTTTAACCTATCCCACTAACACCATGTATGTATTAGAACCGCATGTAGGGAGATAAGAATTGTATAAAAGAGAGAGGCTTGAGCTCAGTAAACAGTTTTCCTGTAATTCATATTGAATCATGTGGAGAACAGTTTCTTTCCTCATTATACTACACTAATACATGAGAACATATTGTGACAACCAAAGTCAACACTGAAAGTAGTAGAACAGTTACAAACTGATCTTTTTATAGTTGAAAAAAATTAAAACATAGCTTCATTGCAATTAAACAATGCTACTGTTTCATTTTCTCCTTAATAAAGTAAAAAGACATGGAGCAAGACTCACCACCTCCACAAGAGTATAAGTAGAGCTGGCTGGAATATTTAGTTTCACAGTGGTACGAGTCATAGCAATATGTAATCTCAAATACTGTAAAAAAAATAATCAAATGATTGGCTTTGTTGCCATTTGATTTTAGAAGACACTTTGTAAATAACTAATAAAGCCAGGATGACTTTTCTACAACTTGCAGAATGAGATCGTTTAGTTTGAATTTACTTTATCTAAAAGCTGAAAAATAAAAGAAAGCAAACAGAAAAAAAGCTGACTGTTTCCCTTGACCCAGACCAGACTTCTGGATTTCATTCCAATTTGGAATGACAGTGAGCTTCTAAATCGAGGGTTAAGATTTGAGGTTTCTATAGGTTTGAAGGACAAGAGAAAGCACTACGGATATTTTGATTGACATCATCTGTAATGCAAAGTCCTGTGCAGTCTTTTCTACATGAGGCCCATGCCCAAATTCCTTCTTAAAAAAGAGCCTCTCTTCCAGAAAGGTTTAGAATCTTCAAGGAGTGGAGAATCAAGATCTTTCTAGCTATTTTTTTCCCAACAAACTATTACCATCAAAAAAGCATACTTAGTTTTTCTGTTGATATATCCTTGTTGACCCATTTTGGAATAGCATCTCATTGACGACTCATATTGTAGGGTTTTTCCCATTTATCTCATCATATCCACGAAGTCTGTCAGTTTTAATAAAGTCTAGAATAACATTACCAAACCTCACATTTGAGCTATGTCCTTTCCCTCAATTACAGGCATTACATCTGGCAGAGTCAAAATTCATGCTGTTCAAAGCAGACCCTTTGCCTGTTTGAATTTGCATGAGAACTTTCATTTATTACTTGCTGATGTCACATCATGTGAAATTTTACAAGCAGTATTTCTACATCCCATTTCCGAGCATTAAACATCTATCTAGTTGTTTAGTGAAGAAACATTCTCCTACAAAGTCACTATCAAAGTTCCCTAATAAAATTATTCTTTGTTAATGCCTCAGTTGACTATCTACTTATTAATCACCTTTTAATATGGACTACATTTATGACACAAAAAAATGGACAGTGTCAGAAATATCTTATGAAATTCTATAACTAAATTTATATCTAAACTCTGTTTCTCCACCTGGGCTAAAACCAGTAACTTACAAGGCCTATGTAAGAAGTCTGTGGGAGTTGTGACATTCACCTTTGTATGAAAAGTTCAAGCCCTTAATAAGATCACAGAGTAACTTCAGTGTATTCCAAAAATTTCAGTACATTTTGGAATTTGGAAATTCATCCATCAGTTGCAGATTTTCTGCAGCCCATGTATCTTGCTTGGAAATCTCAGTTACAGACTTAAACCTGACCTAACATTATTATTGCATTGCTCCATCAGGATGTAGCATCTTTGCACTTTGGTGATACTGTTGAGATACCATGGTCCTCAGAGGCATGAGTCAACCAGATAGTTTACTAGACAGTAGCCAAGAAGAACTCTACCCAAATAATATTTCATGTATTTTTAAATGTCTACAGATTTATTAATTGATCTGTTTTAATATACAGTTTGTAATTTAGTTTCAGAAGTACAGAGATTAAGATGAATGAAAGTGAGATCCATGCAGTTTATTCTCATTTATTTTATTTCATTTCAGGCATTTCACTTGTATAAAAAAATCTTTTTCTTTGCACTATGTTTTAACCGTACCTGTATTTTGTCAGTCTTGAGTGACTTCTTCCTACGTAGTTAGAGAAAAAGTTTAAATTATCTGAGAAATCAAAGTTATAGAACCAATTTACACAGCTTTGTCAGCAAACATTAACAACTTATGGGAAATGCCTGTTCTAAGATTAGGCACTTATCACTCCCTCATAGAGTGAGAATGGCTCTGTAATTTAATGACAGAACAGGTGACCTAACAGAGAAGAAAAGCCTCAATGGTTCCTACATCAGCTGTTTGTTCAGCCTAAGGTGACCTGCAGAACTACAAATGCCATTACCTTTTTTCAGACAACAGGCCTAAATCCCTAGGCACTCAGAGCCTGTAGTGTTGGGACAAATCAGGACAGCCTTCCTACAGCTACCGCTGACCTGGACATGGTCACCTCCAAACTTCCATAGCCCTGGTATCCTGCACCAGCCCTGCCAGTCTGGAGCTTCCAGATCTCAGCGCTCATAGTAGCAGCACACTGGTCTTGAAAACACAAAACCCACCTTCTGAGGTCTCCAAAGCCTCCATTTAAACTGAGGTTTTCAAAACATCCCAGGTGACTCTCATAGAAAGCTCCCCAAGATGATCAGCCACCAGGATGGGCACCCAGCTGGGCAGCAGCCATCCTCCAGCTTCTGCTGGCCAGGTTTTGCTCACATGCCTAACAAGCCTCAAAATCTGGCAAACTGAGTAAACCACATTCACAATTTTCTCTGTTTCACCTCTGTTAGTTTTGGCCAGCAGACAGGGCAGGTGTCCTTTGTGCAGGGAAGCAAAAGGGAATACAAGGGGAACATTTGAGAATTTGTATTTAGTATTAAATTCTAAATGAGAAATCCAACCGTAATGATTGTATTTCATTTAGATACAAGGTATTATTTACACTGTTCAATAACACAATTGATTCTAATCAATTGCACTTGAGCTTTATTTGTTTTAAAAGAAATGGATTCATTGTAACCAGATCAATTTGTTCTCATTGTGGAATTCACTAGGTGTGGGAAAAGGCATTTCCATCAGCCTCCATTGAACCTTCCCAGGGTGTGAGGGGTATTCACACAGCTAAGTGTCTTCATGGCAAGCTGTTCCTGATCACTCTGCAACTCCAACAGGATGCAGCGGTGTAACAAGGCATGAGCAAACAGCAAAGTGTAGCCTTGGGATAAATTTTGTTGGGCTAAACAGAGAGACGAGGAAAGAAGAGTTACGTTAGTTAAAGGAGCCTTCCCTTCCCACTGTTCTGTGGTCTTCCCAAAAAGGGTAAAAAAAAAAAATTAAAAAAAAAATCACACAGGGTTTGCCCTGTATGCACACACCCCACTCTTTCCAAAAAGGCAAATGGTCATAGTGGGTTTTAAGCTACGTACGGCCAGGCCCTGCATATACACACACAGGAAGTGGAAAAGAGTAATCTATACCCCTTTCTTTCGATTCAACCAATCTGTCACCTCTTTTTCCTTTCTGGGGGGAAAAAACCAAACATATAGTTTGCATGTATTTACTTTTTGCCAGTACTTAAATGATAACACAGCAACTGCCATATTCATATTGAATCTCTTCCTTAGTTCAGTACTCTCTGTACAACACTGGTTGCTGGCGATTAACAGAGGACTAGAAGAGAGATTATGTGAAGTAATTCAAGTCCTGGTCGTTTCTTCCTTTGGTATGCTATTGGTGCTCTTAATACCTAGATGAGGCCACACATCAGCTCCAGCGATCTGAAAACTAACAACACCGTCAGAAAAAAAGACATGACTGTGTGGTTATAACACCGAGCTGGAACCAAGACAGCATGATGGAGGATTGGAAGACCCACAAAGAGCAACTCCAAGCTAGAGCTGCTCTGCAAGTGGTTAGCAAAAAATACACCCCAACATGTATGAAGAGAAGTCACGAGTGCAAAAGGGAAACTGAACCAAGCAAAGGTGATTGCTGTTTGGCTGTGTTTAGATTTTCTTTCCGATTGCTTGTTAAACTCTGCTAAGTTAATTTTCAATGGCTGTTTCTTGCACAGACTTGAAACAGCTAGATCCACTAAAGTGAAAGGATACTTTCTATAGCTTTCAATAAGATTTCCATTAAGGTTCAAAATAAATTAAAACAAAAATCTGTAAAATCCCCCATCTTCCTCTATACAAGGATCTATATTAGAGTCTCCAACAATGGCTGTTAGAGAAACTTTAGGAAAAAAAGTATAAGAAGTAGAATAAACATTAGATGACTTTCTCTCTGACAGCTTTTAAATATCTGACAAACACCATACTTCCCTAATAGCCTCAAAATAATCTGATCTTATGTTTATACCAGCATCCATATTCCAGGCAATCATGCTTTCTGTTATTCGTTCATTTAGCATAGCTCCCTGCCCACTGAATCCATCAGGTCCAAATAAGGGAGGTTTAGGTAGAGCAATATGAGGATTCAAGCATGAAGTAGCCATGTAGTCTTCAGAGGCTTTTCCTTTTACTTCTGCCTGTGTTGTCTGGGTTTCCCAGCCTGGAGGGCTGTTTTACTTGCCTCTTATCTTTCATTGTGACAAAAACCCCATCAAATATCAACCATTGTCAGTTACATCACCTGCATGCGTGGATTCTTTCAATATGTTAGTATCGCCATAAAAGTGTAAATATAGAAGCAGGAGTTCTGCATCTGTATTTTCAGAGTGCGTTATTAAGAACTTCGTATAGTTTTCAAAGCAGAGTCCTTTAGGTGGCATAATATACAATTAACCAACTGGATTTATCTTTTTATATTAGAAGATTTGGCTTGCATCTAGAAAAACAAAGTGAAGTTTCAAGTTTTCATGTCTTCTAAATATTTTAAGGGCCAATGCAATTTTTCAGTTTAATTAATCAAGACTTCTGAAAGGTAGCATGAGGTATCACAGGCCAAAGTCTCAGCTGATATGCATTGGCACAAGTTGAGGAAAGCCAGTGTTCTCAGAATTAATAATTGCAGAGGTGCAGAAAAACTAAAGAATATTTATAGACGCTACCCATAGGGACATACATGTATGCACAACTGAAGTTAATAATTAAAAAGCATATAGATCTCTATTGTTTGCACTCCAGTTTTGTGAGGAGTTCATAACTAGAGAAACAACTCACAGACATCCCTTTTGTCTCATATGCTAATCATCTTAGCTCTGATTGTTTCTGGATGTGTGAGCTTCCTCTCATCCCTTTCCTAAAGAATATTATAGTACAAATTACATCTGATTTCGTCTGAGAAAATTGGCAAGATTTAAAAGTGTGGGTAGACAGATATCAAGATAAATTTAGAGTCACCGTTCTGAGAAGCCTTAATGTAACCCAAGAGACTCCCAAGTCCTAAAATTGGGACAACCCCAATAATAGTTAATTTGTTCTATAAACGTGAGTTCTTTTAAAGCTCTATATCTGACTATCTGTTTCAAAGGTCACTTTTTTTAAAGAGAAGACAGATTTATTTGTAGGAATGTTTTATGTGAACACACTTTTGCCCCTGCTCACATGGGAACAGGGATGTTTGCTACTCATAGTATCCACCACTGATTGTTCTGCTTTAGAAGTTTCAGACATCCAGGCTGAACCAACAATAAATACTGGATGCAAAGAAAAGCCAGTAAACAGAATGAACAGACTAAAAAGAATTGTCACACTGAAAATTGTTTGATCAGACTATTTGGTAAAGTCTTGTAAACAGTAGAAGAATCCAAAATGCCAATCATCTTGCAACCACAAAAGAATTTTCGTCAACTTACTGGTAACCAATAAATTGGCCAGATTTTATTACCAGGTTTGAGATGTATCCTTATTTAGTAAATACCACGGTGACACTAAGATCTGACCTCTCTGTTCCTTGTCTGGATTGGATCACCATCTCCTTTTATCTTTCTTCTTTCTCATTGAATTCTGAGCTCAGCACAGCAGGACAGAGAGCTCCTATTAATAAAACAGGTGCTCTTTCTTCTGCTGCTCCCTGGGACATTAACATGCCTTAGGACAAGAGGAGAGATTACTCTCCTCTTCTACAAGGTCTATTATGTCCATACATACAGGATTTGCACAAGGCTAATCCACAGATCAATCGACTAGCTTCACCTTCAGTCCCTTGGGTGATTTCTACATCAGCTAACTGACCAGACTAGCAGTTAAACAGTGGGAGAATACTTCATCTCTTATCCTCCATAGAAGCAAAGATTTGGAAGCAAATATCTGGATTAGTGTGGAAATATAGACTAAACTGAAACTTACAGATTCTAAATGTGGGGGTTTTTGTTTGCTTGTTTGTTTGGGTTGTTTTTTTTTTTTTTTTTTTTTTGAACATGCCTTTCTTTCCAGCCTTCCTCCATGCTGGAAATATATATTATTTTTTCTTTAATGAAGCCAATGCTGGGAATTGTTTTCTACCTACTAATACATCTTATTAATGCATAATACTTTACATGTGGAAAATGTTGTAGCAAACAACAATTCATTACATGATATTAACTGAAGCATTAAGTTGAATTGCAATGTTGTCTTATTATGTAAATTAACTTTGGTAAAAAGCTGAGCAAAAATTTCAAGGTTACCTACCTAAATTTGATCACACTCAAGCAAGCTTTTGATACCTGGTAGAAGCATCCTGTGTTCATTCTACAAGGGACACTAAAAAACCCCAACACTTGAAAACGACAGTGTGTATTCTCACACTTAGCAGTAACTACTGCAGTAGGAATGGAATTGACGTTTTGCTGTAACTGGAATGCACAACTCTAAATATTTATCATTTATTTTATCTACTTCCAACCAACAGTTAAGCTTTATGGGTCAGACTAACCTGTAGGTTATCATATTGTAACATTTTTTTGCATTTTAATTACAAAATTAATTTTTAAAAAGAAAAACAGAGGGAAATTCCACAGTTATTAAGGAATGAAACTGCTCTCAGGCATGACAGTTGTTTGCAATGAGCAAGGACAACAGCAACAAGAGGGGGGAAAACGTCTCCCTGCATTAGAATATGGAAATATAGAACTAGCTTTTATTCTGTCCCATCCTGCTCTAGGAAATGTTTGGAGTCTATGTTGATGCCCACAGTGTTCAAGTAAAGACCTTCTCCGTGTGTTCTGCTACACACAATCTTATTCATTGCTGTCACCCTCAGACTAGTACACGTCAGGAGAAGGAAAAAACCAGAGAAGTTAAAGGACAGTTATAGTAAGGACTTCAAGGAAGATGAAGCCTACACAATCTTATTTATTTCCACACTGATTTTTTGCAGGTAAAATCGTTGTAACTGGACACATTGGAGTAGACCTTAATCTTGGTCTTCCAGATCTCAGGTAAGCGCTCTGAATATTTCTGGCTATGGGCTGTTCTGATCCTTCTTTCCATGAATTTCAAGCCTTGTATAAGATTCTGGTATTTATGATCTGTCATTTTCTAGTCTTATATTAGTTCACAGGCAATTTCCTACCCAACACATAATGTATCAGTAAAAATGGGATGCTAAGGATGCTAGAGGGTTGTGCCTTCACTTAGACAGCAAGATTTTACTCTTATATGTTCACTTGATCATATAATAACTGTGTTCCTGGTCATCCACATCAGGAATTCATGCAGCTCTGGTTTCATTGGCACACTGCTAGAAAATAAGCGATTTAAAGGTAGGTGGGTCCTTAGCATAGGGGCTAAGAATTCTAGTGTTTGTCAACAGAATGTGGACACATCTAGTCCACAGGACAAAAGTTCAGATGTAAAGAAGGAAACATTTAATAGACCATCTGCTCTTTAACAGTATTTCAATAATATACTCTCTAAGCTATTGCACAAGAGGAAGAAAATTGAAGGCAGAAGGCTCCTCATGGAAACAGCAAGCATGTAGAGCCAGACCTCAGGGGAACAGAAGTAAGGCTTTTCCTGGGGATCCAGACTAGATCACATAGCAATTGCTGTCATTTAGGAAGCCACCAACTTACTGGGTCGAAAGGAAGACTAGAGAAAAGGACTCACCATGAAAGAACACAGAACTGGAGGGAGACATAGGCATATAAGCCTATTTTATTTCTACCTCACTTTGTATTTTCTCTACCCTTTAAGAAGTTTGCTTTTCTAGTTTATATTTGATCTCAATGACTCGAAGCCTCACTTTTGAAAAGGCACAGGAAATCTAGCTCAAAGCTCTGGGCTCCTGGAGGATCATAGCAGTGACACCTTTTTATACTTCAAAGAAAATATCTAAGCACCAATGCTATTTATTCCAAACAAATCTGAACCACTATGGAAGGGTGCATCTTTTCTTTCTTCTTATTACTGTGCAAGTTTCTTTCAATTACAATATTTGCTTTATTGCATAATATTCTAGACCAAGAGTTGAATCTAATCCAAAGAAAAATAATAAATCCTTGTTTTACTTGGCCCTGAATTTTGAGATTAAGATCCAAGTCTCAGAAATGGGGCCACAGTCAGTGGATCAATATATATTTGTCTTCATGTATACTTCCAATAATAGATAAGAATAACGCTGAAAGTTTAAGAAATAAAGAAAAAAAAAAATCTTGCTTTTACCACTGTAGATAGCATGTGTCTTTAAATCAGGCAAAGCCAGAAACAGAATAAAGTTACAATGCTTGTTCTTTGCCTCAAATCACTTGAATATAATGGTTCTCACTGAAACAAAGAAATACTAATATTCAAATCAGTAGACTTGTCTGACATGAACAAGAATCTATGCACAGAGTCACAATGCACAAACCAGGAATGTTAATTCATTATAAAATAGTTCAGAAATGCAGGACCTATATATACAAGATACCGTGCAATGATAGGAAATGAGTACTCACTACATAAGCAACTTACAGTTGTTAAGAGCCTAACACGTATGAGCTACTGGATCATTAAAAACTGGCATCTTCTAGATACAACTTATCACTCAGATTGACAGGAGATACCCCAATACCTGTATTGTCTTAGCAACATGGAATTCTGCATTGGGGTGGCACAGACTATTGGTACGGAACACTAGAACTATGAGATGAAAGTTGTCCTCCATTATTTTTCTAGTTGTTTTGAAATTGCCAAGCCAGAGTCCATCTCAGGGATAGGTGCAGGCGTGCAGGATCCTACCTTGGATTGGTGAAGAGAAGCATTTCTCTTCCACTATGCCACAGGCAGAGAAACAGCACTTTACTGTCCCACCTCCCCCCCAATGCTGGCCTATGGAAACACTACATAGTGCACCAAAAAATTGGAAGATGACACAATAAGTTACAGTGTTCAAGGAAAAGTGAAAGTCATCCTGCAAGTTTTAGACCAGTGTAACAGCACCCCTCAGATTTTGTCTGTGCACACATACTTGCACCAAATCAACTGAAAGTAAAGAGTTTTAAGCATTGATTTCAACTGGAATAAATCCCTACAAATGCATTGTTTGAAACCGGGATATACCGCTTCAGTTTAATTCAGTGAGCTACTGAGTTAAGCTAAGTCAATATTTTATTTATTTTGATTTAAATACCTGAAGACACCTCTCCAGCACGTTCAGCACCTAATATACTATTAACAGTTCATTTTAAAATTCAACAGCATAAACTAATCGATTGAAGGGGAACTCACCCAGCTGCCTATTGAAAACTCCTTTCTCCTTTCTGTCATTTCAGAAGTAGACCTTATCCTGCCTAAGAATGCGATTTTATAGCAGGTCAGATGCTCAGTGAAACCAACTCTAAGACAGATGTGTCAGCAGCAATTTAATTCAAGTTAATTAGGAAATCGAAAAAACAAAATGGTCTCAGCTGATCTAGTTAAACTTGCGTATTAAGCTTTTGAGAGCAAATGTATCTAGGATAGGGTAATATTCCAACTTTGTTACTGAGATATAAGTGGCTGTTAGATAACGTTCAGCCAACTAATGAATAGTTGTGCTTATCAGAGAATTTAATTTGGCTCCAGTGATATCATTTCAACTAAATCGATAATTTGCTTTACATATGAGCTTGATATTGTAAAACACCATAGCTACTACTGCATGAATATGTTACTAGGAAACACAGGGTTTGTAATTGCCCATCTTAATTATTTCGCTATAATCAAAGTGAATGCATAAGTTAGAAGAATGAATTAAAAACCTGCAGTTTATCTCTGGGTTTATTAATAATACAATATAAGCACTTGTTTTAACATCTTTATGTTCTGTCTTTAAATTTTTTTTTATACAATATTATCTTAACATTAACTTAAATCTTTACAGTATCTTGAAACATCTGGGAACAGGAGGAATAACTGCTTCTTTCTCAGTAGTCATGACAGAGGACAGTTTTGCTATTGTCTTGTGTGCCATCAGACCTCACATAGGACAGTTCCTTCTCTACTAAATTAGCTATATGAAGCTGATAAAAAAAAAAAAAAAAAAAAAAAAAAAAAAACAAAAAAAAAAAAACCAAAAATGAGCTCCAAAGCAGTTAAGGTACTCAGCTACTGCTCCAAGAGGTGATAGCTTTCCCTGCACAACTGTTCTATGTTACCTCAGTGTCTTCTGCAGATTCCAGTGGAGGAAAGCTTTCTGTCCTAATGTCAAAGAAGAAGTGCTGCAAGTCTAGTTTTCCTTATTAGGAAAGCTGAGATGCAGATGGGCTGAGGCTGAAATTTTCCATGTCACCTCAAGGATTTGGAGGCCCAGGTGCCGTGCACTTTAACCAAGTCTCCAAGCACCTTAGACAGCTATGAAAGAATTCCAGCCTACATAACAGAAATAGTGACAACTCTTCATAGATTCATAGAATACCAGGTTGGAAAGGACCTCAGGGATCATCTGGTCCAACATTCTTGGCAAAAGCACAGTCTAGACAAGATGGCCCAGTACCCTGTCCTATAGACCCCGACTACTCCTGGTCTGAATAACTGGGTCCTGAGCACGCCAAAATCATCAATTTCCTTTCTGCTGCCATGTATGGTAACTTTAATCTTGATGTCGAAGCTAAGCAAGCGTCAGTGCTTGCTTCAAAAGCCCTGGGAAAACAGCAATAAACAAACTGTTACTCAACAATTCAGCCAGGCTTCTCCAAAGATCCGCAGGGTAAATAACCAGCAACATTATTCCTTGTGTTCACTGTTGAGGGAAGGCCAAGGATCTTCATACCTATTAAATAATTTTATGTATACCAATGAGAAGCATCCCAGTACAGTATTAGTGTTGTTCCTAAACGCTCTTACACTTCATCTTCAACATGTGATCTTTACCTTTTTCTGTCTAAGTCTTGCTCACAGCAGGATGAAAGACATATTCACTCAGGAGACAAGTGCAGCAGCCAATAAACCATTCTAAGCAAAAAAATCATACAGAAAATATTAAGTGTTGCATTCTGAATGCTCTTGCAACACTCCCAACGTGACTGGTCCTATCACCAGATGCAATGCATTCCCAATGGCTATATGGCTCAAAAACATGTAATAGATTGTAATGAAAGAAAGTAAAATAACACTCCCCAGATCCTGGAATCACAGTTAAACATGAAGGGGAAGATCATCTGTAGTCATTTCACCTCCAAGTTTTCTGCTGTAGTTTGTCTACGCTGCCTGACAGAGTTTCACATTATGCTATATTTAACTGGCAGTGCTTACCTCTGGTACAGCAGCTTTTCAAGCCACTAGCTTATTTTTTATTCTTTCTGAATTCTGCTCTGGGATGTAGTATACAGAAGCCTTTTGCTTCCATTTTAAATTTTATGTTTCCTCTGCTTCTCTAGTACCACTCCTTTATCAGTGGTCATAGAGTATACATCTTGGTAGCAGAGCTGTATCTCAAACTTCTCTAGATTAGATGTGATTACTTGCATACATTTCCAACTTCCAATATGCTTTATCTTGAGAGCTCCATAGTTATGAAACAGACCAACACAAACTGAAGTTCATTACTGATTTAATGTTGAGCTGGTGCAGTGGAAGGTGTACTGATGAAAGAGGTATCCTCAGCACAAACTCTACAGAGCAGACTTCTTTGAAAGGCAGCAGAATACACTGAAGTGCACAGAAATTAGTGGAAAAATCTATGCGCACCTTTTCCATACTCTTTGAAAACACCAGTTAAGTTTCATCAGGCACATTAAAGTCTTCCTTGTTATCCTATGAAATAAACTTTAGGAGTTATGACTCAGACTCCTGGTATATATTGCAAATTTCTCGATTTAAAGCTAGCGTCACAATTCAGGTTTTTAAATAAAAAGGACTGAAGCCATGGAAAGTTTTACATTGCTGTTGAACTACCGAACTTCACTAGGTGTTCTGTGCTGGTGCCTTTTCTGATCAAGATACACCATAGGTCACAAATATGTACAAACAGGCAGTAGAAGTGATTTGTCGCAGAACTACTAGCATGTCATTAGAGAGGCCCTTCAGCAGGACTATTAACTGAAAACTGGAGCGGAGATTTTACTATAAGACGGCATTAAAAAAAATATTGGCAGAGTCAAGTCACTTTCTGTTACAATACTGGCAAATTTAAGTTATTAACATTGAATTATATTTACAAAACTTAAAAAAAAAAAATTATTTGCCTAACTCATATCTAGTCATAAAATTCTTTTAAGTAGGAGTATTCTGTGAGGACATTAAGAGGGACTTTCTGATTAGGTGATCTCATTAATGCCACACAAAGGTTTGCAAACAAAATCTTTTCATACTACAATTTAAAGCATCAGCAGATTGCCTCTTGAGGCAGCAAAGAACACTGCTGGCTTGTCTTCAGAAAGTACAAGCAGGTTCTGTCCCTTTTAAAGCATTTACCAACTATAACAAGAGAAGCATGACACATTCTCTAGAGCTATTCTGCCAAATAACAAGGCCAGCTTTTAGGTATTCTTTGGAATTGGGCCATTTAAACTCATCCTCAGAGGACAGACATATCCACCAATAGAGTTAATCCCCACTGTTTGGATTGATTATTTTGTTTTGTTTTGTTTTGTTCACCAGCCCCCTACTCCAGCCTCCAATTTAGCAAAATCTCTTGAATGAGCAAAACCATTGAGAATACCATGTCTGCTTACTACAGCCATTTCCTACAATGCCCATGTGCAATGTGATAGTCAGCTGGTAGAAAGCTCAGATACATGCAGGTAGTATGTCCTATTTAAAGTCAGCTCTTGTCATGCAAGAGCTTCAGATAAGCAGTGAAAAAGAAAATCAGCCACCAGATTCACCTAAAACCAGTAGCTAGCATAGAAACCTATCACCAGTATCATGCAGCTTTGATTTTCAAGATTATTCTCTTGAGCTCTTGTCCCTACCCTCCAGCTTATTTCATAATAGGAAGGGTTTCTTCAGGTCCTTATATGATCTATTTAATACACTGAGAAATACAGACAATTTCACTGATCACAATAAGAACCTAAAAAGCCAAATTAAACCATGTGTCAACAAGCAAGGATAAAGAAAATTTAATTAGGTGTGATAAAGACTGTGTCTGGATAGCAATTTATTGGCCTCTCCATGAAAGCATGAGGTTTTGTAAAACAGCTTCTCAAATGTAGAACAGAACAGCTACATGGGGTTTAAATGTACAAGGTTCACACCAGAAATCTGGACTACACTGACACAATCAGCCTAAGTCAACTGCTTCTTTCAGAAGGCTCTGTGTAACATCACAATGGTAGAGAACAAAGTTAGCCAGTGCTCTCAGCTCCCACTGAACTGAAGGTGACATTAAAGAGCGTCACAAATCATCACTCGCCACATGTCCTCAAGCTCAAACTTTAATTCATAGAAAGAAGACATTAGAAGTGACGGGGATGAGAAGTCCAAACCCAACCCCATTCCCCAAAAGGTCATTAAATAACTTGTAGCAAACAGGTGGTTGAAAGTGTCATGTACTTCCTTTTGCCATTAGCCAAGGGGGCGTTCCCAAGTCTTCACTACTGGGAAGCTCAAGTTCCTTTTAGGAGCTGATGAGAAGCTTAAAACACTTAGGGACCTAGAAATCCCATCTTTGATTTGTACACTTATAAAAGTTCAGAGGGTATGAAGCTGTTAAACAGTTATCATAACCTCTCAACCTCAAAACTGCCAAGCCTTTGGGAAGTCCTTTTCTGCCCTGAGCGGTGGTAGTTACCAAAGAGTAACTTCCAGCAGAAATTTCCACTCAGGAAAATCATGGTTAAGACTCTTTCCTTGAAACATTCTCTGTGCCAAAGGCAGAACAAAAGATTGGGATTAAGTCACTACAGCAGGTCTGTATCACATTAGGACTTTCTCTACAGAACAAAAAAAAAAAAAAAAATAAAAATCAAGATCTTAAGCTATCCAGGTATGTGGGTTATAATGAAGATTTGCACTCTACCTTAGGGATCAGAGGAAAAACTCCATGTAGTTGATAGTCTACATCAGCAAATCAGCTAAAGCAAATTGTTTAATGTTATATACAAAAAGCACTAGCATTTAATTAGTTTTAAATAAGCTCATTCATGTGCAAAACCAAGGATGGCAGATACAAATCAAGGGTATGTTGCAAACCTAAACTTCAAAAATCTATGTATTGAGAGCTACATGCACACATATGGATAACATCAGAAGCAGAAAATCCAGCCATAAGGAGGCATGAATCTGTAAAGAGCAGGTTAATTAGACATGTAGGAGTGACAAATAGCAGATCAGATGTGATTACTGGATGAAGGGAAAAAAGGGATAAAGCGTTAAACTGGAAAAAAAACAAATGGAAATGAAGGAAATTTAAACACTAGAAGAATGAAGAGCAAATACAGAGCCATAACCTATGGGTAAGGAAGGGGAAAAACCTAGAGTCCTTCAGCAACAATCATGGGAAGAGATTAGAAAAGTTTCTTTATGCCAGAACTCTCCAAGAAAAAAAACATATCAGCTAAACTGTCCAAAAGAAGAGCATGCACTGATTAAGAATGCCATGCAAGTGAACATTGACATGAGAGGGTAAAACAAGTTTTGATTTTGATACAAAACAAAAAAAACAAAAAGGGATTATAATGGGGAAAAAATATATCTAGGAAGAGAATAAAATGAGACAAACTGGATCATGAAGAAGAAAATAAATATGACAATTAAGTAAAGTAGGAAGAGTTATCAATGTGATTAGCCATAATGCCACGTCCCAAGATATCTTCAAAGATAGATGATTAATAGATGCAACTTAGGGAACGTACATAACTTAGATACATATGAGATAAGCAAAAAAGGCGCACAAAACTTAAGTGTCCACTGGTTACAAAGTCTCCACATGATAAAAGGAAACAATAATTCCTTGGCTATGAATGAGATTATGGTAGTTACTCAACCAGATCAACACATGAAAAAACTATATGGGTAAATTTTCCCTTCAGTGTGGCAGAGAAATGCATTCCAGTTGTTTTCAGCATTTCTCATATAGCCAAGTAAAGAGGTATTAATTGCACCTGCTGAAATTTCAACCAGAAAAAAAAATATTAAAAAGTGAAGTGTTGCTCTTTTGGGTTTTTTTATTTATTTTTTTTTTATTTAAAGACAAACATTATAATCTCAGAAAAAAAATATCATTTCCTGTTTTTTGTTCCTTCTTTGTTTTTTAAATTTAAATCAGGATCAGTTTATGGTTAGTCACAGAATACATTTTACAGGAAACCTTGACAAACAATCTTCTAAAGCAATGCAGTTTGTTTTTCAAGAATACACCTTTCACAGGTCAAGTCCACTTGAATCAGATTAGCATTTTGGGTTGTGGTTTTTGTTGTTTTGGGTTTGTTGGTTTTGGGAGTGGGGTAGGTGGGGTGTGTGGTTTTGATCGTTTGGGGTTTTTTTTTTTCCACTTCCACTCTGTATTTTCCTTCCAGAAGTTGCTGCTGCAATTACCATGGTCTATTGGATGGACAGGTCACCATCAACAATTTAACACAGTTCAAATGCCTGTTTCCTAATATGCCCCAAGTAGCTGCTAATACTTATGATGTGTGCTCCTGCTCTAAAATTGTAGCACAGCTTCTGTGCAAGTTTTCCACATGTAGTACACTTGTCCCTCCTTTCCATACTGACAACACTCCCTTCTTTTTCTCGTGACCATATGTCTTCCTGAACCTAAATATAGGCAGATATTTTCTTCACGTTTCCTCCTACACGTTAGTTCTATTATAAAAAAGTCAAATCCCCTGAATGTTTCCTGCTATCCCTAAGGCAAATGTTGGTGCTGGCATTTGACCTTGCAAACCTGGTTAAGAGACATGTAATACCTGTTTCCCCATAACATAGAAACCTTGTGACAGACACACCTGCAATTGTTAAAGAACAATTCTATCTGTATTGTTTCAAATAAAAAATTTGCACCCCACTACTTGTGGCTTTTCTTAACCTCAGTGTGAGGTTCCCGCCTCCATTTTTCATCAACTTATCACCCTACAGTATGAACAGGTACATCTCTGCTCTCTGAAAAAGAAAGATTATGAAATTGTAATCCTGCTTTTGGTTCTTTGGTAGAGTTCATCCTAGTTTAGCTTTCACTCCACACAGAACAGTCAAATGTTCAATAATTTTTACCCTGACAATGAACTGGAAACTGACCTACATCTCTTCTGGGGGATGAGAATTTTACAGGTGCTTTTACTCTCCACTGTGGGATCCCAAAACAGTTAAAGAAAGTAGAAAATGTTATAAAGCACAATTAACACTAACTTTGAAATCTTTATTATCAGAGAGTAATTTGTAATCTCTTTGAGAAGTGCAGAGCAAGATAAACAGCAAAACCAGCAAATACCACCGATGTCTGCTATGGTACATGGTATGGCCATTCCTTCCACACTTCTGAAAACATGAAAAATGGGAAAAGCCAGTCTAAAACTAGGAGGTGTGCACTGGTAATGAACACAACAGAATTAAAAGAGATGGATGCAGAGAGAAGAAACAATATAAACCCAGAAAACAAAGGAAATGTGAGAGTCCTAATTAGTCATAGTTATTATTATGGTGTATCCTAATCCTCAAGGGAACAAAGCCATGAAACTAAAATGAAGGAAGTAAAAAAGAACAGGAATTTAACATTTAACTTAGGATTTACTTTCAGTATTTTGAGGGGAAAAAGGAAGATGAGATCCTCTTAAGCCAGAGAAGCAGTCAAGCTTTGGGACAAATCAACTTCAGAGTTTAAAGAAAAATAAAATAGTAAGTCTACCAGTACCTCAATACAACTAAGATATTGGAGTATTTTTAACAAGAATTAATTCAGTAAGACGTGGGGACAACTGGCTTTTTTGGACAATTTGGGATTATCAAAAACTTATTTAAGGGATTGATTATAAAATGGCATTTCAGAAAGTAGAGGGAATTGGCTGAAAAAGCTTTCACAACTGCAGAATCTGGGATGCAGATCAATTTCAGCTCCTCTTGGAGGGGAGCAATGGAAAATTTGACACTTCTACATCAGAGGTTCCCTGTGTTAAACATATCAAGGAAATTGTGCCTATGATTAGTAGTCATTCAAAGGTGGTCTTTATTTTCTCCATCTCTCTCCTAACACACTCTTACAATTCTCGCTGCAGAACAATCTGCTTTATTATGCTTGGTTTTTAGAAGCTGAATAAAAAAACCCACCCTCCCTGCAAAAACCAAAACCCAATTAGTATTACAGTGCAACATAACAATTAGAGAAGTTTGACTGTCAGTCATTTTTAAAAGACAGAGTTACATGTAAAAAATTTCATTACTTGCAGTAATATATTATGACACTGCGTGGTCACTTGATCCACACGAAGTGCAATATAGAGGTCAGAATAGGAATAACTAGTATATAATATTAATTATCATTATTTCTGTATACTGCCAGTGGTATTTTCTACACTAAATTATTTTACCACAGAAAAAAAAAGAATTCCTGTGAACATAATGGCATCCACAGAAAAGTTAGAGGCAATGAAAGATTTGCTGTCTGCTCACAGTGTAACATATTTTGTTATAAACTTTGAATACCATTATGTTAAGCAAAATGTATTATGATGCAGAGATTAAAATGCATTTTCAATTGATTCACATTTCCAATTAAATTTATGGGCAGCAGAGACGTAATGATATTATCCACAAAATTGTATCAGATATGATAATAGCACCCAACTGCATCTGTGCTGTAAAAAAGTATAACAATAGTGCACTATCACTGGTTCTAATTACCTCCTATCCTTTAGAGAGTGGCAGGTGGCCAATGAAATGTAGATATAAAACCAGAATATAATCAGATGAAGGGAGATGAAGCTGTTATTGGCTTTTAGTTATGCAAATTAAGAATTTTACTCAACAAGTTATTTAGTCATCCTGATGAGTGGAAACATTCATTTGGAAGACTAATTATACAGTACTTACTATGATTAGAACACCCAATTGTACTTTATACTTCTTGCAATAGAAACATCTTCAATTATATTAAGTTAGTGGTGAGAATGAATTTTGTTTATTTCTTTAACAGGAAATCTCCAAAGAAAACTTAGTACAGACAAAAGCAATTCGCACAGTACTGAACCTGTAGGAAATGCTCTCCCTAAATTGCTTCTCTTTTGCTGTGCCTTTCAGACCTGCTTTGAGTCAGTATCTTGCACACAGATGTACTCAACTAGTAGAAACAGTCTTTCAGATGAAGCACAAACAGAGGTCCTGATCACTTGCAGTCTCCTGAGATGGCACAGTACATTTGAAAGGATAGCAGTGCTTTCTCATATCCTACCAGGATTCTTTAGCTGCTAGCCTAAGCAAATAGCAAACCTATTTCCTCCACAAATATTTGACTGAAGTATAAAATAAACTGTGACTTTTACTGTGCCTGCGATAATGTTGCATTTACTTCATGCAAACATGGCTATTTCCTACCACAAATACCCAGTGAAAGAACAATTTTCACTTGGGTTTTGCCAAAGGGGAAAATTAAGTCTCCATTATGCTAATTTCTAGCTGTGTGAGTCACTCAAACAAGAATAATAGCATTTCGTGATTTATTTAATGGATTAGTATGTCATGAACTGTGACTTACACAGGTGTGTAATCTACAAGCAACCCATACAACAACAATAAATCACTAAGATATTTGTGTGGATTTTGCATGACAAGCCCCCAGAATTATTATGTTAGTTCATGTTCATTCTGAAGTGGAAGGAATTAAACTTTTGACATGACAGCCTCTAACACTGAACATTGTAGGAGATGAGAGAGATAGGGGACTGCAGATAAGGAAAACAAGGGGACAAGTAGAGGGTTCTATCTTCCAAAGATACAAGAGCGTCTATTAAAGTTCACTGTGCAAGTTTCCATTGATTTTGCAAAGAAAATGCTAAAATACTGTAGGTTGTAGCATAAAAAAAACCCTAACAAATTAAGTAAGAAAATTTATTATTGTCCATTGCCTTGGCTATTGCAAGTACAATTATCCTCCTTTACAGTCCCACTGACAAACACAAACCTCAGAAAAGAAACATTACTTTTCATCTTTCTATACCATCATATTATGTTATTGTGCAATAATAAACACGACTCCTTTTTTTTTTTTAACCCTGTTAATTTCTGTCTTCTTAGAAGAATTGCTTAACTGAATCAACACTTCACTCAATTTTCAGATTTTCTTTTTCTAATTTGTACTCTGTTTCTTTGCACGGATAAGTGGACAGGTTTCCAGATATCTACTGTCTGATGAATATTCAGCATCCAAATTTGCTGAGATGATCACAGTAAAGGTAATGCAGAAATAGTCCTAAATTACAGATATACAGATACATACAACACAAGATGACAGTACTCTAACTCCACTCTAACTCTTACTTGTTTAAAATACTGTTGAAGTTATCTTTATTGGGGAAATGTTCCCACCTGTGCACTCCTAGCTAGAAACGTGCTGGATACAAGGTGCTACAGAGGCAGTGGGGGGCTCTAATCCCATGGCTGCAGCAACAGGGACACCTTCAAGGAATCAATGCCTGACATCCAATGCCTCCTTTCTCCAAAGGAAAGGACAAAGAGAACAAGCCTCTGGGAGTCCTTCTTGCTGAGGTTATGTTCATCACACATAGGTTTTGAGCCCCAAAAATGAGCCTGGAGTGGAGTCCTTGGGATGCAAGGTATTCCAAAATTTGGTATCCATTGTTAGTTGTGGCAGGCCCCTGACTTTGCCATCCCCTTATGGAATTTCAGGACCCCCTTCCTACATTTTGGAAAATAGCTGTTGTCCTGTGCAGCTTCATTTCTCCTGACTCCTGCCACTCAGGCCACTCTCTCAGCCACAGCCTGCCTTGCATCCTGCCTTGTCGCTCCTATTGCTTGAGAGCAGAAATGAGACTTGCAGTAGTGTTTTGTGGAGCATGACAATTACACCATCAGCTCATTAGCCACCATAATCAGAGAAGGGATGCATAGGAGAATTGTGGCAGAAAAGCCTAGCAGGGCTCTACTACACTGGCAAGGCTGCAGGTGCAGCTGACATGGCAGCAGTGTCTAAATTAGAGTACAGGATGGAAATTGGGTGGGTATTTTTTGAGTTGGTTAGTCACCACGTTAGGAGACTACTCTCAGAGTCCCAGCAGAATAGCTTTAGACAATATAACAATCCTTGCAGTCAGCAGACCAGCAGGGTATATCATCTCTCCTCCAAGTAAAATGCCCCAATGCTACAAAAAGCCTCACACACATCCTTCATTTCCCTCATGAAAACATTGTGAAAAAAACATCACACCTACCAGGGTGGCAGCATAGGATGTTTCCGCAGGAAGCTCCCAGTGTTGGATGGGAAAAGGAACAGGCCAGAGGATTGTCTCTGGATGAATCTGCATAAGGTTCTTTCGCCAGATCCCAGCATAGAGACCTTAGAAAGGCATCAGCACATGCAGGCTCCCCTAAACCGTCCATCAGAGTGATCCTGTGACTCAGGATGTCCAAGCATCTGGTGAGCTTAGTGGTACATTTCCATCTAAAGATCTGTTGCAGTTGTCTATAACAGGACACACCTACTGAGTCTCACACAATAAATAGCTGTCACAGGTCTCCAGAAACATGACCTTCACCTCACTGAACTCCTAACACTGCTCATCAGTCTTACCACACCCAGTGGCAGCCGTAAGATTAACAGCCTTTTGACTTCCCCACCAAGTCCTCTGAAGAAACTTGTTCTTCAAAATCCTTTTGTTACTATCAGTAGAAGACAAGGCTGAAGACAGGACTAGCAACAATGCCAGTCCAAGGTCCATCCAGGAAGCAAAGATAGACAAACACAGTTTAAACCACACCTGCTAGCCCCTGGCTGAGCTGAAATACTCAGGTGTAGAGATGGTGAAGGCTCCAGGTGAGGATGATCAAGGCCATTAAGGTGGATTAGCCCTGACAAACATAGGCTTAGCTTCAAAATTGTACTACTGCTTTTAAAAAACCCACTCATGTAAATACAGCAACTGTGTTGCTCCTCACAGTAACAACCAGGCCACCTGCTTGCTAAGACTGTCTCCTCAACCAACCAGACAAATAAGTTTGGAAAGTGCCTAAAAATCAAGTCCTTTTCAAATCAAATACACAAAGGAAGCAAACAGACTGATGTTCCATTTTTGCTATTAATTTCTTCCTTGGCAATTTATTTTTTTTATGTAACAAAGAAAACTGAAAGCCTTTCTAAGAAACTATTTGAATTTTCAAATCAGAAGAAGTTATTTAAATTATGAACTGGGGCAAACTAAGATTTTGTTTCTGAACTTTCAAAATCTATGGGAAAGGCCAGATTCAGACCCCATATTTGGAGGAGGTCTTCAGTTTGACAGAGAAAATAATCTAATATTATCACATCTAAACATAGGTTTCTTTAGTTTCAAGTAAAGAACAGAACTTTATAGTCCAGGTTGTAGTCTGTGATCATTCAGGAAGATTTTACTGGGATCTACAAAATCTGAAAGACATCTTTTGTAGCACAGGATAGCACATTCCTTATCATCTGAAGTACCAGCTATTTGAAACACTATTCCTACTCTCTCCCTTCCAGGTTAGCAAAATGGGCATTTTGCTGACACCAAAAGGTAGAAATAGGAAAGGTACCATGTGTCCCTGTGCAAGCAGAGAACAGCAAAGAGATTTGCCACCTGCTTCTTATTTATATATATGTTCGAATCTATGAGCACAGTTTTTGTATGGTTGGTAGGTAATAGGGAAGAATAAAAAAAGAATAAGCATTCAGTAGGTCAACAATTGATATAAGAGTCTGAGCAAGCAACTGCAAAATTCACTACGGTAATTTATCTGCATGGGTCAATGGCTATTGACTGCCTGAAAATAAAGGTCGATCACAGTGATAGATTTCAACGCCATAGCTATGAACATATATTAATAAACGCAGTACAGAAGTGATTTTTGACTCTGGTGGAAAGGACAGATAATCGATATCCTTGTGTCCTTGCCCAGGCTGAACTTTGTACTTGGATTATGCTAATTAAAGACTAAATAAAGTGCTGATGTTTTCATGTAATTAAGAGGAGGAAAATAATAAAGTGGTAAGTGGCTTTTGTTTGTTATTTCATGCTGAAATGAGCAAACAAAACACCTAAGCCATTTGAGAAAAGCAACATTTGTTTTTGCAAGCATCCTCTCCCATCCCAGGCATTATTTCTATTATATGCTTGCCACAAAAAAACAAAGACAAGCACTTGGACAATTTTTGTACAAGAGCCCAGAAGGTCTGGACTGTTGTATTACACAGCCAGGTGGACAAGCCATAAAGGTACACTCATCCCTGGATGTTTCATCCAGACTAAGCATTGTTTTCTCAGACATTTGGAGCAACCCTTTGGCCAGAAGAAACAGTGTGTATTCCTAGCAACCTGACTCTACCTGAATGCTGCAATTCCCCTTCCCCTTATTTGCATTCCCTCCCTAGCTGCCTGGCACTTGGACTTGAACAACTGAGCTGGGTGAGGGAGCTAATCTAGCTGAAAACTAACCACTTGATTTGGGAGGAGTAGGGTACAGATGGAGAGCCACTCCTCTCCCCAGGCACTCATGAAAATGTCAGTAGGCTGGGAATAGGACCATGACACCAAGGCAGGGCTCAGAAATCTGTCTTCAAGTAACCATAAAATGTGATGGATGCACCCGGAGATGCAGGCTGCAAAAGAGTGAGGCTAAATATACATCTTATCATGTATAACCCATTCTGTCAAATGATTGAGTTTCCACCACTCGGAGCAATGACTGGTGCAACAAGTATTCTGTTACACCCTTTGACTGTGCTATCTGGCCATTGCAAGAAATGTCTATGTTAGTCAGTTATTTCATGAAATACTTGGCTTTAGTATTACAGCCATACCATGAAACCAGTCATTGAGTGAAATGACTGAAATTTCCATTCATTTAGAGAATAGGTGCATTGTAAAATAAGTGTATATTTTCTGAAATTGTGTGTAGAACTGTATGGATCCAGGGGCGAGTAGAAATGGCTACACAGCACTATAAATAATGTATAGTAGAAGTAGTTTTACTTCTCTTTTTGAGTTAGTAATTTCAAATAATCAGGAACTAGGTATTTTACATATTATCTACCTCTTTTTTTCCATAGTTTCCTGTTATGAATAAAAACTTTTGCCAATTCTCAAACTGCTTAGGTGCTTAGATTTATATAAAAGCAGTAAAATAGTCCTTTTCTTTTTTAAGTATTTTAAATCACCTTGCACGCAGAATAAGCATTTTGATTCCATATAAGTATCAAAACTGCAGATTCCTAGCTGATCCCAGATGAACTAGGCTTTCAAAACTGTAATCTCAGTTCTGTACCTACACATGACAGGACACAGAAAATGGCAGGTGCTATTAAATTTTCGTCTCCCTTCAAACCAACTGTTTGAAACATGGATGCACTTGGATGAGCCTGAATCTAGGTGGTAGCCACATAGCACTTGACAATAACCACGCGGTTAATGTGCTCAAACTGCTATTTGTTACAGAGAGCAAGGCCATTTTACGCTTGCATTATGTTCCCACTTGGCTTTATCCACTTTTTCTTTCACTGTGCAAAAGTTGTCATCTTTTTCAGAGGCACAGAACAATGCCTATAATAAAGAAGATAGCTGAGTAAAATGTACTGACAGAGACACGTAAATAATAGTGAACGTGAAACAAATCAGAAGCGTGCCAGTGAACTATTTCTCTTTAATCCTTGATTTCTCTGTTCATCTCTATATTTTAAAGTTTTTGACTTCCTTTCTTTCTTCTCTGAACCACTGCACCAAATTTATTGGCCTCCCACTGGCCCTATCAGTTAATGAGTTTTAATTCAGTTTCTTAAATAAAAAACAATTCATAGCAACTTATTTAGGATACCTCTTTCCTTCTAAAAATTTTTACTAAACCATAAACCTGGGTATTATCACTGAAGTTGAACGCAACAGGGCAAAATGTTTTTCTGCTGTAATTTGTCTGTTTTAAATTTACCTGAATTTGTCTTTTAAGCTCATTTTAAAATTAAAAATTCAGATTTTCCAAACCTTTTTCAATTTTCTTTTTAATTGGAAATTGAGGTCAAATTTAAAATGAGTTTATTAATAGTTTACATTGTTTCTGAAAGGAACGTAGTAGTCTCAAAGGAGTTTTCCCTGCACAAGTGGTAATTTCTATTTTCAAATTAACATTTTAATCATTGCCACTTTGTAACAGGCAAACACCTACATTTCATATGAGCTGTAAAACTTTTAGCTTCTTTGCATTAACCTGTAAGGCTGGATTTAAGTCTGTGCTTAGAGATTTAAACAAATTCTTAACTGTCCTTACAGCTACCTGAATTAAAAATTCAAAGCTTATTTAGGTGCTCCTTAACATTTGCTGTTTCTTACTCCTGTCAAGTGACTGTACATATTTTAAGGTACATGTGAAAGTCTGAGTACAACATAGCATTATCTATACATATGCAAAGTACCTCGTACTTCATAATTTCCATATTTCCATCAAGTAGATTGGCAACATTCACAATACCTAAAGCTGTAGAAGCATAATAGATGTCTTAGTTCTCTGACCAGTTTTCTTACCCATTCACTCAAGAAAAGGAGATCTCTTGTCAGCTAAACCACTTACATCGCTCACCTTCCCATCCATCTGCTGAACGGGAAGAGAGTTCAAATCAATTGAACCATTTATTTTCACTGTAAAGAAAAGCTTTTAGGTGTTTTAACGATCTTTTTTCCACTTTTTCCTCCTCTGCCTCTTCACATGCATTTCCCAAATTCCCTTTTGAAGATATCAAAATAAGAGTTGGATCTTTTAAGTATTTTCCTCTTTAAATAGATCAAACTACCTTTCAGTTATAACACCAATCTGTGGGTTACATTGCCTTCCTGGCAATCACTGTAAGTTGGTACATACACTTCATTTGAATGAATACATCTGCAGCCTTGAATGTTACACAGTCATTACACAGCATAAAATCAGATTAAAGCAAAATTCTACTGGCTTATCCCAGTGGCAGACATTACACCGGATAATACTTAGGTGTCCCAGTGGCATTAAGAAGATCAGTCCTAGTAGAAAGCCTGGCTGTTTATCTTCCAGTCATGTAGAATAGGCACGGGACTGCAGAGCACTCTGGAGTCCTTCTGGACCATGTACCTGGCCCTTTTTCCCATGGGGGAGGCATTTTGGAGGTTGCTTAGCTTTAATTCAGGTGTGGGGTCAGATGCCAGCTAGGGCACATAGCCAGGGTCTTTGGGTACCTCAGTTTAGAAGAAAGTTACCTTTGTGTACCCTTTGTAAATCAAGTGTTAAAAAATGCACACCTTTATGTATAGTTTTAATCTAAAAACACTTTCCTCTTTAAAATGGCTTGACATTTTTAAGGCTAATTAAGCAGAATTCCATCATAGAGTAACTTACTCTTAATGTCTGGAGCCCAGCTTTCTCTTCAAATGTGCATGGTCTCTTAACTGATTACATGACATGAAATATGAATAGGTAGGTAGGGTGATTCTACCTACATTTCCTTCATAATGATTCCAAACCTATGTTATCTTAACTCTCGTAGCTAAATGCACCACAACAGTAATTCAAAACATTTCAAGTATTATATACAAACAATCTGGAAATTGCAATTATATACTTATTATTCTCTTTATCATTAAAACCTTCCAACTGTTTAATAGTCAGTATTTTTTTTCACGAGGTACAATGGAGCTCCATTGCCATTGGTTTTGTTAGGTAGATGGAGCATGAATTCATGCTGGAAACAATTCAAGTTAACACCTCTAAAAACTGCCATTCATAATCTGTTAATTAATTTCCACAATAACAGGTGAATTAAAATTTACTGAGAGCTGTTACAACCCACTCCTTGAAATTTCCCTCAAGACGGAGTGGTGCACATCAAGAGCTGTTGTTTCAGGGCAGGGGTGCTGCTTCAGACATCACTGAGAAAACAGTGACATTTGCAGCATGCTCCTAGCAGAACATCTCTGCAAGGGTGCTTCAGGATTGAGATGGGGTTTGAACGGATTGCTTTGATGGTGGAAACCTACTCCCACTTATTAAACAAACCTCTTCACTCTTCTCTAATTGAATTTTTGCATTATTGCCTTTCAGCTTGTTTTCAGACTTCTGAGTGGTGGTCATGCCAGGGCAATGCCTACAGCCTAGGATGTGCACTCAGCCTCTCTTGGGGATCAGGCTGGGAGGCAACCTGGGAGCAGGGTCCAGTCACTTGGTCTGGGCAGCCACAGCCTTGTTGTTCTGCATATGTCTTTGGCTAGAGGAGACGGGCTGCATCAGGTTTTGAACTAACCTTTTTAAATTTATTTTTAATCCCTCTGCTTAACTATATTGTGTTTGTTCATTTCAGTTTGTGCTCACCAAAATTTATACAAGTTCTGAAATAAATGATTGAATGCCATCCAGATATTAAATCAGCCAACCAGTGTTTTACTTCAGTGTCTCTCAAATCGTTAGAAGCATTAACACCAACACTGGTATTTAGCTTCTCCCACAGGGCAGTTACCTCCTGACTGACTGTATGTAAGTTAATTGGAAAAAAATATATGCCATGTGATTTTAGGTGAAGACAGGTTTGACTTTACTAAAGATGGTGTTTTTCTTCCCCAGAATAGCAGGCGTGGCCAGCTGTCTGGTGCAGAAAGCCACAACGTTGTTTCCTCACTCCCCCTTTTCGGAGGGCAACCTGTACCCCCAAGAGTTGAAGGAGCAAGATTTTTAATGACCCTTAGATTGAGCAAAGTGGGGAAGTTCAGCGAGCCTTTTCATATAAAATAATTGCTTGCTCCCTTTCAGTAGCAGCTCAACTACCCAATGTTCATTAAATCACAGCAATTGCTAGAATACGCTGTCTCTCTTGCCAGCTCCTCTCTGTATCTGAGTCCAGGGAATTCCACATTAATTAAGTACTAATATGTCTCTATAAAGTGGACACATACTGTAGGTGAAAAGACATCACCCATCAGCCCGACAGCCAACAATCCAAACCGGGCATATGAGTCTAGGTGAGTTGTGATGCCCACTCGGTACAAAGGTGTTCAACAGAGTAGGGTACTTTGAAGGTGCTGCACTCAGAGAGATGCTAGAAATAACTGTGCTTTTTAAGGCTCTGTGGACATCAAAAGTACAGGGGAATCTTAAACTGACCCATGGTGTGAATTAAGTAGAGCTGGTTGTGTATTTGCTGCCAAAACATTTATAATAGCATTAACAGAATTGATAATGGGAAAGGATGGCTTTTAATGAGTCTCTAGATTACAAAGGGATTAAAAAAACCAACAAAACAGACCCTAGTTTATATGCCCCAGTATCTCAGTTTCAAAAGGAAATACTTTCTTTTCCTATGACTTCTTGTCTTGTCCAGACATTTCAGCAGCACATTAATACTGGAAAAAAATGCAATGGAAAAATATTTCAAAATCAGAACAGTTTGACTGATTCAACTTTTTTTTTTTTTTTATTATTATCAGTTTAGAAATATTTTCAAGTTCTTAACACTTAAAAGACTCCCATGGAAGGAAAAATAACTCCCTAGCCACCAATAATTCCAATATCAGGCACATGAGTTTTTCATGTGAAATGAAACTACGTGAAGGATGCCAAAAATCTAGCAAGAGCTAGCTAGCAAGATCCTCTTCAGTTTCTCTCCTGTGTCACAGTATTGTTTTGATGGTGCTCAAGGGTTTGATCTTTCTTCTTTCCTCTCTTTCACCAAACCTATTCTCCTCAGCCTTTTCCCTCTATCATTACCACCACATCGCACAAGGATGACCCTGTTAAGGGCCCATGTGGGCTCAGCAGGGTGGGTGTAAAGACTTCCTCACCCTCGTGATGGCTGGCCAAGTGGCAGAAACAAGAAGGCAAAAGCATCAATATGTCTTTCTCTTGAGGGAAAGATGGGGTGGGAGAGGACCGAGCAAAGCTGGTAAAAAAACCCTACCAGGTCCAGATTCTGTTCATAGTGACTTCACAGGTGTACGTGTAAAGATCCCAAGAGCAATGTTGGACATTCTTCCCTTATAACTGTATGAGAGATCAAGGAGATCTTTCCTACCAAGATACGAATTGCTGCTTACTTCTTTAAGATAAGGACAACAGAGAGAATAGGAGATGCAGGAAAGGGACAGGGCTTTTCCCAACTCAGGGGGAGATGCAGAAATTTTCATACTGGCACTTTATACAGCACAAGACAATGTCATAAATTTCACAACCTATTCTCAAACTGTCTTCATCGATACATTGGTGGAAAACAGGTCTGTGGTCTAAGAAGGTGTTGGTGGATGAGAAATGCCCCATGAGCTGGCAGTGTGCACTGGCAGCCCAGAAAGTCAGCTGCATCTTGAGCTGCTTCAAAAGAAGCATGTCCAGCAAGTCAAGGGAGGTGATTCTACTCCTCTACTCCACTCTGGTGAGACCCCCACCTGGGGTACTGAGTCCAGCTCTCAAGTCCTCAGCAAAGGAAGGACATGGACCTATTGTAGCAGCTCCAGAGGAAGGTCACAAAGATGATCAGAGAGACAGAGTACCTCGCCTATGAGGACAGGCTGAGAGAGTAAGGGTTATTCAGCCTGTAGCAGGCTCCAGGGAGACTTTATAGCAACCTTCCCTTACCTAAAAGGATCCCACAGGAGAGTTGGGAAGGGACATTTTTGAGGGAATGAAGTGACAGGACAAGTGGTAACAGTTTTAAATTGAAAGAGGGGAGATTTACATTAGATATTTGGAAGAAATTCTTTAATATGGGGGTAGTGATGCACTGGAGCAGGTTCCACAGAGAAGTTGTGGATGACCCATCCCTGGAAGTGTTCAAGACCAGGTTGAATGGGGCTTTGAGCAACCTGGTCTAGTGGGAGGTGTCTCTGCCCGCATCAGGGGGGGTGGAACTAGATGATTCTTAAAGTTCCTTCCAACCCAAACCATTCTATGATTCTATGACCATGAAGTCCAAAAGAAGGTTTCGTAGGAGCTCCAGTTTTACTTCTTAGTGACTTTTTCTCTTTCTGTACGTCAATCCTTCTTTTCTTCCTGCTGAGAAAGATACATAAAATGAATTAATATATTACCAAGTCTTAACATCTTCACCATTGAGGAATGGCTACAGACAGACCCACAAAATACACTTAGCATGCAGGACTGGCAATGTACAATGTTCCCTTCATGCCATCGCATCAGTAGTCAGTGACATTGCAAATGAATGTATCAATGCCAGCTCCTATTTATGTGAGATCTTTTGAAACTGCATGCAATGCATTCATGCCACACCCACATCTCAACTTTTAGAGGATTAGATGTAAATTTTAATCTTCCACTGCTAGAAACTTAGATAAGTTTCTTTTCTCACTTCTTTTCCAGGTTTCTTGCAGACATTATTCACAGAGCAACAGAGTAAACTGTAAGAAAACAGCTAAGGTTTAAAAACTTTAGTAAGGAGAAAGGAAAACTTGGTGCTGTATAGGAAGCAATGCTAACATTTAATTTTTTTAACCAAATTTGCCCCAGGAAAGCTAGCACCGCCATTTTGTATGTGCAAGGAGGAGCTGGAGTGTCCATAAGGCACAGAGAGGATGACATTCAAAGCCAGTGCCCCTACATGCTTTCCACAATCCCACAGCTAGTTAGCAGGACGTTTCCAGTTGTAAAATTCCCAGGTTTTCTTCCACCTGGAGCTGGATACAGAAGTTTGTTAGCGTGAACTGCCTCTGCCACCATGTGGGAGCTTGCAGGAAGTGCAAGAGTGCCCTGTAACCAGCAACCAGCATTCCTGCTCCAAGCCTTCCCTTTTAAATAAAGAAACTGGTCAGCCTTACAATCCTCTACCAGCCCAGCTGCTTATAGGGAATCACCCAAAACGACACACCGTCAAAGAAGCTTAATTGCTTCAGTTTTATTTGCCAATGGNAAAAAAAAAAAAAGCAAGGCAAGACCAAATTCCCCAAACTCCTCAATTTGAGTGTGCATAAACTTTTTGTCAGTTGTGATCTGGAGCTGTGTGCATGTATTTGTCACAGGCACTCACGTACTTCATAAATCACTGTTGACTAATGAATAGCAAAGGGCAGTGTTTTTCCAATAAAATACACATAACTTTAAATAGCGAAGGAGGAACTGTCAGCAGACACTGCTCAAATGCATTAATTAAAAGCTCTCTAGCTGCTGGGAAACTGTTTTGATGCAAGCAGTTTCAGGCAATCCGAGGACCATTAGCATACATTTTTAAACTAGTCAAGGACTAGATGTAGTCAGAGTTACAGAAATAAAATGTAGATAAGAATAAAAAAAAGATTATTCTGTATGGAATAGAATATTCATGCAAAAAAGAAAAGAGCATCTTGGAGCTGAGTGTGTTGTGCACCTGTTCAGCCATGTACTTTTTGCACACTGTTGTGGACATGCAACTTACCTAAGTGATGTTAACATATAATTTAAGAAGAGTTTGTCATGAATACTATTCCAACAACTTTTCATTGCCATACGTTTAAGCTGTCAGCAAGCTTTCTACACCTATCGCATACTCAATGGTGGAGTGAGTTGGTAAAGAAGTGGATGTAAAGGAGAGATGTGTGCATCTTGGTATTACCACTGTTCGCTTCTGCTCCTTTCTCTTCTTCCTCCTCTAGCTCATTCAAAGTGCAGGTGACTTTTATGCCTTAGAACAAAGTAAAGATGATCTCAAGCCCTTCATAAAGACAAATGCAATTACCTAAAACAGAGAGAAAAACATTTACGAGTTGTGTTGATTACTGCTCCTAGTTCTTTATATTCATATATGTACATATGCAAATGTGTACCCATGTAAATGAATATATATTTATATATACGGCTCCTTTCACCTAGAAGAAAGGGAAACTGTATTCTAAGATAGCTCTTAGCTCCCTACGCAAAGAACTGTCATTGTAATGCTTACTAATAGGACAACAGTGGGTTGCCAGGAAAGCAAAGGATTAAAGATTATTGACAGTATTGTCTCATGATGATGAAGTCTTCAATTCCCAACATGGTGGAATGAAGGACTGTATTACTGTCCAGCATCATCTGAGGGCAAATATTTTGATCCAGTTGTATCCAAACCCAGGGCAAACGAGGTCCTGTGAAATTTAATATGATTATCACTGAAATAATAGGGTCACTCTCCCTGTATGGATTTTGCATGGTTTATAGAAGTTGAGAAGTGCACAAATACCACAACTTCATAGCTGTCATTATGTCTTACTTTACTTGTATGACATTTAAATAACACTGTTAACCTTCTTCTAAGTCTGACTTCCTATGAAATGGACCATTTTTATCTGGCTAACCAATATGTCCTGACTCAGCGTTTTCTTTGCAGCATTTCAGGATATAGCAGGTATGTACACAGACCATAACTAAAAATGAATCTAGAAAACTGACATTCCACTTTCCTCCTCCTATTTGCATATTGTGGGCAATAAAAAGTCAGCTGTGGCTGTAAGCACCTTGCAGAGTAAACTGAACTTCTTGAAAAACTGAGATGCTTACTCGATTCTTCAGTATGAACTTAAGTTGTCCAAGTCAGTGAGTGTCATGGGATGTTGAGTCACAGATCCTGGCAGAAACTACAGCACTATGAGACCCTGGAGGCATAAGGAGCTCTGGTGCATGGTGCACTGAGCTAGAGGTCAGGAGGATCCAGATGTTACTCCTTGATCAGCCAAAGACTATTTTCACATCCAACTGTTCTTACTACTTATTGTGTAAATAAACCACACAGGGCAAAGACAATTCCCGGGCCTGGGCTTGCATCAAGCTGAGTAAACCAAGTAAGGCTCAGTGCAATATAAAGCTGGGGGGACATTTGTAGTTATGGCATTTGTCTGCCCAAGTAACCATTACATGTGATGGAGCCCTGCTTCCCTGGAGATGGCTACACATCTGCCTGCTGATGGGAAATAGTGAATTAATTCCTTGTTTTGCTTTGGCGTGTGTGCAGCTTTTGCTTTACTTGTCGCACTGTCTTTATCTCAACCTCTGCGTTTTCTCACTTTTACTCTTCTGATTCCCTCCCCAGTACCAGCTGGGGGGAGTGAGGGAGGAGCTCTGCAATGTTTAGTTGCCGGCTGAGGTTAAACCACAAGGTGAGACAAAGAGCCAAAAGAGCTCCCCCTAGTTCCCCTTTTTCTAGCAAAACACCAGACACCATCTCTACTTCAGGCATGCTGTTCCCCACATCCCAGGGCAAAGCATAAGCACCATGCTGGGGACAACTCCAACCCTCTGCCTACCCCAAATACAACCTGTGCCCCCACTGCAGAAGCATTGTGAGGTGGTGGACAAGTGGGTAACATCATGGCAAAATCACAAGCATACAGCATATCACAGCATCTGCTGGTGGCTTGCCTCGTTGCACTGCATTTTTCTGGGCATTGACACTGATCTTTCTTTCATCCCCTTGTGCACTGAGGAGACTGGGGACACAGAACACAGAAGGATTCTTCATCTCTCCTGCCTTGTCCCACAAAGTAGATGAAGACATGATGCGATGTATCACATGTGATCTATCAAATATGAAGTTTCTGTAAGAAATAAGAGTTGTCACAAACACCACTTTAATGGCATAGTCATGACCCAAATGAGGTGGGATTCTGGCAGAAGTAGCAGTTGCTAAATAAGGGCAGTAAACTGACATCTGCACATACAGAAATTGACTTGGGAGCTCAGAGTGCTGCATCATTTCTTTTCAAGATAATTCTAGCAAGAATGAAATAAAAAGTAGAAGTTTAACACTAGAAAATCTAATCGCTTTTTAATTATTTTAACAACAAATCCACTAAAATAGACTCAATGAAATTTAAACAAGCTTGCTAACAACTTAATTTTCATTTGGTAATCCAAGATCTTTCTGGAGGTGCATGAGAGAAACACAAAAGAAAAGCTCTCTGCCTCCATGAAGGTTTAATGTCAGACTTACCATTTTATGCTGGAACTGCCTTGTTTCAGAGAGTCGTAACATCCTGGAGACTACTTTGCAGAGCAGTTTAAGTACCATCAGCTGGTTTGATCAACAGTGTGAAAGTGCTGAAGTCTGTCATTGATGAACAAGCCAGTATAATTAAACCAATCTCTGGAAATTGTTCTTTAAATACTTTTGCAATACCAGTGAGAATTGTATTCCTAGATTAAAAGGTGGGTTTTTTTTGTTTGTTTGTTTGTTTGTTTTTTTGGCTAGTGACAAAAGGTGGGATTTTCAGAATTACTTTAATAACTAGGATTCCTACATCCCATTGCCAGAAAGGTCCTCCAGCTTCCAGTACCTCTGAAAGTGGAAGAACCCAAAGCTGTCACTTACTTTTGAAATCTGACCTGAAATGTAGTTTTATGACCTCTTTTGGTGTTTGACCACAAAAATTTCTCTATCCCTCTCAGTCATAGCATGTACTCTGCAAATAGCTCAATTCTTCTTCTTTTTTTTTTTTTTTTAAATTGAAATGTGCATTGTAAGTCAGGTGATCCGAATTTTATTGTTGGAGTAGTTTAACTGGGTAGAAAATCATACTATAAATTTATAACATTACTGAAAATGCAGGCTTTTGGAGAAAAAAAGAACCCTACAACATTTTGGATTTGATGCACAAAATTACAGAAGAGCTGAATTCGTTTCCTCAGAATTAACATTGTAACATTTCACATAAAACAACCAAAAAGAAGAATTATGTTAAAGCTCCCACTGGGTAGACAAAGCCTTTCACATGTCTCTAAGAGCATGTATGATTCCTTTGAACAAGCCCTTCCGTAGTCCTACCCTGCTGAGATTAATGAGCCTAGTTACAGGCAGAGAGGAGAAGGAATCCACTTTTTGTTTTACAATTGGCATTCAAGAACAAATGAAATCTACTTGGATGCTAACTCAAGTAATAATGTAACCATTTGCCAGCTTCTCTCACATCTTAATGATGTACAGTAATAAAATCTACTATGATGATGCCGAGCTTCATTGGATAGCTTTTGGTGTGGCTAATTTTGTCTTGTGTATTCTAAGATACCAAACACTGCCGACTAGAACAGTTCAGAAGAGTCTCAGATTTAAGAGTATGGGGAGGGCTTAACAGCATTAAAAAGCTTTTTAAGGACAGAACACAAATGAGCACTGGAATCAGAAAGAAAAATAACAGTTAAAAAAAACAAACCAAAACAAAAAGTAAGAGGTCTAGAAGCAGAAAGAACCCTCTGGTTATTTCAATCCATTGCAAATCAGGAAAGACTGAAAGCTAGCTGTCAGCATAACATGCAGTGGCTAACCAAGGGCAAAGACACTGACTAATACAGAAGGTTTTGAATAAGTAATGTTTTGATTTTTTAAGTCAGAAATGAAACATCTAGAAGATATTTCCAAGATTTACAGACATTCTGAGCACATTTTCTTTCCACGTACTTTTTTCTTTTAAGAAAGAAACTCATGTACAAGCATTCCCAATCAAAACCTGAGAAACTTTACTGTTTGCCAGCAGTTCTGGTGATCTTTGCAAACTGCATGGAAGCAACTGCTGCACATACATGTGAAGTGTGTGGCCCTGCTTCTTGCATTTCTGAAGAATCATGAACGGGTGTGGTGGAATACGTCTGTGCTGAAGCCTGATACCAGTCTTCAGTGTCACCTCTTTTCCTCTTAGATTAGCAGTCCTCACACGGCATAAACTCGTGTGTACTGCAGCCTCCTGCCAATGGCCATCATCAGATGGTTATCCATCAGATTATTAAAGAGCCAAAGTAACAGGGTCACATTAACAAGATTTTGAAGAATTGGGCTGTGGTCAGACAAGAGTTATTCTTCTGCCTAGCCTCTGGACTAGTCAGTTGTGTAACTACCGAAAGAATTTCTCTGCTTTAAGTCTGTTTTCTTCTTACCAACAGCCTGACTTACCTCTATTACTTTGCGTGTCGCATCCCCACTTCTTCTCTCATTTTTTTCTGTAGTAGTTTCAACTGGTAGCTGCTCTGGCCAATGTAACCTCAATTCCTGTTGAATTCCCTGGATACCGTTATAACAAAGAGAATAAATAGTAGCAACATCTCCCTGAGCAGATTGACTGTTGCAGGAGACTTCCCTTCAAGGAAGTCCAGTTGCTTTCTGGTTTGGTGCTAGTTCTTTATCCAGCTAAATATAAGTGTTTTGCAGACCCGAATTTAGTTGGTCAGGAATTATTCTAATGTGCTTGATTTCCTCTCAGAAATTTTAACAACTAGAAAGATTACTTCGGTCTGCAGAAAGACCTGTGCTATGCAAAGCTACCCCAGTAGTGTTAGCCCAACATCAACAGTAGTTGAGCAAGAGCATGGGTACACTGGAGAATCAGGTGAGGTTTAAGGTCCTAAAGCTACTGCTTCAGAAGTGGTCTCCCCTGGCCTGCTCATATAGTTCTGTCATTGACTACTGGGTTTTGGGTGGCTCCTGTTACACCTCTTTTGTGTTGCTGCATTTGCACAGTAAAACAAGCACCCTTCAATACAGCAACCTCCTCCTGGACCATAAGGGTACCTGACAGGGAAATTAAATGGGAGAATCTTTCTCCAGTCAGTCACTTTACAGGGCAGCCTGGGTCTGCCGTTCCTAAGGGCAAAGAGAGGGGTGCTGGGGTGCAACTGAAGCACAGACACATGCATTACATGGAAAAGGTGGGAAAGAAAGGGACAGAAACTGGAGACTGAGACAGATTAAAATAGTGGTGCTGAGAGGCAGATGCACATTGCTGAAAGAGAAGTGAAGCTGTTAGCATCCTGACAGAGATGGAGCTGTGTCAAGAAAAAAGCAACATTTAAAGCTCATACATTATCTATGCAAGCTGTATTTAAAATGTCTATAGGGTTGTAAAGGCTCTCTGCTTTCCCTTTCACTGTTCAATACTGCAGTTTGAACACCTTCAGTGTGAAAGGCACAGCCTGTCAGGCTTCAGAGCAGGACCAGAACCGTCTACATCAGCATGCTTAAAAAGGCAGGTGGACATTCAGACTGAAAGCAAGATACTAAACTATGTTTTCAGTGGTGCCTAAGAATGACAGGTGAGAGTCTGCTAGAACGACTTTGCTTAATATTACCCCTTGATACAATTTTCCCAAATCATTACACAATTTTACAAAAGAGTCTGCAGTTTTAAAAGGACCCCGTTGGTCTTTCATCACTGGTGATAACTGACATGATACAAACAGTGTTTTCCTTTGTATCCTAAACGCACATATTAACCAGCAAGTGGTCCTGTAGAAATTGAAATAATCTCTTAAAGACCCTTTGCCTCTTTAACAAGAGACAGCATTTTGCTGGGAAATCTATCCAAGTTAAGAGAATCATGGACTTAACAGCGCAGGGAAAAAAAAACCCAAAAAACCCAAACCTTTACTTGGAAATCAGGTTAAAAATGATTTACTGCTTGTAGGTCTGTAAGAGATGTGCTGTTTTCTTCCAGGCCCTGGGTGATCTGTCCCCTTGATCTTTCAGGTATCTCCTGTTAAGAATCTAAATTAAATTAGTTGTTAAAGCAAAGGTTTGTTTTCTATGTCTAGTTCAGTAAATTGAATTTGCTCTCTTGCTGTTAAAGCACAAGTAACTAGGTTAGTAAAAAGAAGGTATGGTTAGTAGTAGTTGTACCAATCACAGAAAGAACATCAGGGGAAAAAAACACCTAAGGGGTGAAAACTGTATCATGCTGGTATCAAGTCACAAATGCTGTAGTTGAAACTGTATTGATGGAATAAACTAAAATGAGGCTGGAAAACTTATTTGAAGACTCTAGCTACAACAGTGCTCAGAGGATGAAGTAGGTCATTCCAGGTCACAACTCTGTCAGAATTAATGTCTATAATTCAGTTCTACTGTTTTTTTTGCTTACAATTTTTGTAATTTAAATTGTGTTTGCATGCTGCACATCATGCATGTACCACTACTGAAGAGGATGGCAAGCAACAGTCAAAAAAGGAAAGAATGGCATCCCTAGTAACTTTAATATTTACAGGATTTGGTGAAGCCATCCAACAGTCATATCATTCCAGGATAAAGCAAGCTGTACTCCAACACCTTTCTGCAAAATGTCATGGGAAACAACAGTGCTTTGCAACTCTTCAGTGGGGCAATATAGGAAATACAGGGCTGCTCTACATTCTCCTCAAATGAATTTGCAGCAGTGAAAGATGAACTTGAAGAGAAATATTTGGGTATATATTGCAAGAGAAAGAAAAGAAAAAGTTTTTGAGGCAGATAACTTTGTGCTGTGTAAGAGACAACTAACATTTGTAAGTTTTGCAGAAGATATTTTGATGAGAGACTAGGAAAGAAGAGGGAGCGCGCCTGAATGATGCTAGGTTCTCGAGGGGAGCAAAGAATTGGTAGCACAGTTAATCTGGAAAATAACTAGAAAAATCGAAAAAAAAAAATAAAGCTATGGATTAGCTGCATATGGTTCTACTCTGGAGTACTAAATTTAACAACAGTTTCTTTGTTCCTGTTACCCCTTCTGCACTTACTCTGCTCCTGTCACCTTAATGACTTTTGCTCAGTTGAAAATAGAGGAAAATCACCCCCTCGTCCCCCTAGAATCTCTAATATTTTGCCTTCAGTCTTGGATCAGCGAAGTTTGATTTTGCCCATAATATTAAGAAGCCTTGAGCCAATTCTGACAATGTCAAGTCCAACTATGAGGGAGAACATGAGCAGCCCTGTAAATCCATTTTCTTGAAATATGTTCATGGTACTTATTCTTGAGCAGGAGGGAGGCTTATAACATAGAAAGGAAATTTACATTTTCCATCTTGTCATGCCTTCTTTAGAGCTTGCCATAGCTTTAAGTTAAGAATATCCTTGCTGTCCCGACCCTCTCCTGCGACGTCCTCCTCAGAGTGACTCATTTGAGTCTCAGATCTCTCTAGGACTCACAGAAGAAGATAGTTCTCCTTGGTCTGGAATTGGTTTTCTGCAGGCTCTGTAGGAAGTATAATTTATTTTTCACATTTGCTGTGAGCAAATCAGTCACCAGCCAGTAACCACAAAGCTTATTGACAAGCATTTTGGAACAAAAGCTTGTCAAAAGAAGCATAATAAAAAGCAATAGGAAATCTAGTCTATAACTAGTGTTCTAGTCATAACTCAAAAGCTACCTAAGGCGCCAGTAAGCACAGAAACAAGTTCCAATATGCTTATTCTGGTATTTCTTTTCGTTGGATATTCATTTGACAGTTGATTAAAGTTATATTTTTAAAACACCACCATAGATTTGCTTCTTCAGCTTTTTGATTCTGAAACAGAAGAGCGTACACAATTTTCTCATGTGGGAGAAACGGAGATTTGTTTATCTGCCAATAATAGCATCACATTTATAGTAGTACAATAGGCTCCTTTGAAAATTCATGTCCATAACATTAATGAAATTTAAATACAACAACCTTTGGACCTGCCTCATCCGTGAGGTCTAAGTCATGAAGACATATTGTGGTCTTTCTACCAGCAGGCAGTGAAAAAGTGGAAAGAACAGAGTTGGAACTGAAAGCTTCCTCCTATTAAGAGACTGATTCCTGGTGACAGTCCTTGAGCTGAAAGAGGAGTCATACCAAATCTTGAAACTGCTAAACTTTCTGAGTTTCTCAGGAAAAAAATTCTCAGGCTTCATCTCTTCTTCAATGGTGTAGGGAGAATGAAAAGCTAATTGTCATGGCTTGCTGCAATAGTCTCGTTTGGCACTCAAATGGACAGTTTTTCTACTCTACTTTTTATTATGCCATAACAAAGTCGTAAATTGCACATACCACAAAAAAATCCCCTTGCCACTGCAGTACATTGCTTTTGCATTTTTTGTTTAGTTAACTAAGTGTGAAACTAAGATATGCAAAGATTTCAGGTAGAGATGTGATTTTTCTTATGTGCTTCATCACTTATTAGATTCCCTTTTGTCTATGTATACATTAAATTCCCAAAGGCTCAGAGATAAGAGGGTAATTTAGTACAATGCAAAATTATGTAGGTTGTTCTACAAAACCTACAGACATTAAACAACGGGAAAACACTTGAACAGTGGAAAAAAATTTTTTAGAAATTATCTATTTCGATCTTATTGCCTTTTACAATTAATTGGACTCAATTTGCTTCCAGTGTCATAACAAAAATAAGAAAGGAGAACACCCATTTTAGGTCAATTAGTCTGCATATTGGAAAACAGCAAGATATCTTCCTACAGTATATTTTACATCAATTTTTCCAGAAATTGCTAAAGAATATACACACTGATCTGAACTGATCTGAACACATACCACTTTATATATACAGTGGGTAGAGGAAATTTTATTTTTACATATAATTTCCAAGATAGTTCTAGGTCTGCACAACTTCATGCCCCGACTTGCATGTGAGTTATGACAACAAGAAATCCAGGCCTTTGTTGGTGACTATGGTCCAGTCAGGAAAGCTTCCATCCAATTGCAGCAACCTGGTCACTCATTCTTCCTTTTCCTTGCTTCATACTGGTAAAGGCATATGCAATATAAGGAACCTCAAGATGACATCTAATGTGCTTGCTTACCCCCAGGCAAGTCTAGCTACATAATTGATGGAAAATTTTAGCTAGTCTGGTTTTAAAAACTTCAGACAGAAAATTATGTTCCTTTATAAATTAACCTGTTATAGTACTCTGTAGTCCGTACAATCAGGAAGATGCTTCTTAACCTTGAGTTCCAAACCTTTTTGATTGAAATATGAAGGGAATATACTATATTTTTGCAGAAGGTTTTTAGTTATTTCAAGATCATCACAGTGCTGCTTTCCACTTTTCTTTTTCCTGAAGAATTCAAATTATTTCAATGTTTTCTAGTAAGTCATATGTCCAAGACTTCTAGTTATTCCTAGGCTTTCGCTGAATTGCTTCCTGGTTGCCCATATCTTTCTTGAAAACAAATATCAAAAAGTGGACATGAAACTCAGCATGAAGCTCCGAGGCATTTCAAAAGCTACATAAAGAGACAGGTAATCTCTCTAATGCCTGTGCAATGAGTCCCTCCTTGTCCCTTAGTAGCTTTAAACTGACATGCCTTTACTCATCTACATAGTAGCTACAGCAGGGTCTGACTGGAAAAAAGCTGCATCATTTGAATAACGACAGGAAGATGTCTTAAGCTTTCTTATGCTGAAAAACAGATATACCAGACAAGTTACAAGCCTCAACCAGTACTGTAGACATAAATTACAGATGAGAGCAAAACACAGACTGAGTAGATCACAAAACGTAGTAGAACTGAAGTATTCAAACTAAGAGTTGCAACATTTCCTACAAAGTTGTGATGCAGTGCAGCAGAAAGCAACCAAAAGTGCTCTAAAACAATCTAAAACAATCAGTCGACCAAACGCAGCTTTAATATTTTGGCTTGGTGGTAAGGAAGAAAGTTGCAATTCGAGGTCTCTCAAGCTATGACTTTCTGTTCTACCCACTTTGCTGGTGAATGAGTGAATGCTATTTTTATAGCACTAGGTTCTTGCTACTAGATCCAAATCAAAAAAGGAAATAAATAACAGCCCCAAAGAGAAGGTAGGATTCACAGCAGTTCACAAGAATTAAAGTTTGTTCAGACACCCCCCCAAAATAGTGGGAAAAAAACAACCCAAACCCTTAGTTTAAGAAGAATCATACAACAAATGTCAGGCTTTGTGAAAGCAGAAAAAATAAAATCAATTTTCTAAGTCGTGTGCTGTGAAAACCTCTGTGCATCTTCTAGTGGGTACCAATGATGACAGCTTATTTTCAATGTCATGATTTTAGCCAAATTTACCAAAACCAGACCGACAGAAAAAAAAAAAAAAAGAGGAAGAGATAAAGAGATTTACAACTTTAGAATGAACTAAACTACTTTAATGAAGTATTAATACTAAAATTTAAAAAAAAATTAAATAGATACAATATATACAAAACCACATCAAACTCCTGGGATGATGATCACGTTGCCAGCACACTTAGGGAAAAGTCTCAGACTGGACTCAGTGACACAGGAGCTGTCTTCCAGATCTGGAGTCAGGAATGCTCAGATCAGGATCAAAGACAGGTGGACAGGGTCCTCCTCAGACGTCAGCCATCAAAGAAAAAAGTTGACCTTTTGATCCCTCAGCTTTTATGCTGAGCATGATGCGGATGGAATGGAATACCCTGTTGGCCAGTTTTGGGTCACCTGTCCTGTCCGCTTCTCCCTACAGGTGTGACACCTCTATGCATTTCCGCTTCCAACCCTCCAATGGGGCAAATAACAAAATTACCCGACCTTGGTTGTTTATAGCAACAAATATAAGCAAGGGCCTCTCTGTATACCATCCTTGGTATAATAAGGTCTTATCACTGTGACAGTGAAGAGTTTCTGAACAACATGCTGTCAATTTCAGAATTTAATTAGTTAGAAGAGACCTAGCTAAACAGAAAATTGGTTCTGTTTTACCTCAAACCAGGACACCAGTCTTAGAATAATTAATACCATGGTCAGCTACTTCTGAAATCAGAAAATTCTGCTGTATATAAGTCCCTTATAAAATTTAAAGATTAATTACCACAAATCTTTACCAAGTCTTTCAACTTCTTCAAGGAGGAAGTCAACACCTGGTTTCCTGTTCGGTGGGTTGGAGAAAACCACTCTGAAAAAACTGTCTTTGTCACCTTGTGGCTGGTAGCTAAGCATTGTCATTCCTTCTTCTGCCATCTCTGCTTTGATCTTGGGAGCAAACTTCATACAAGATGGGAATGAGTGTGGTTAATGGCCTTTCTAGAAAGCAAAACAAACCACCAAAATCACACACCACCCAAAAAAAACCAAACCCAAACAACCCAAAGCCGAACCCCCCCCCCCCCCCACCAGACAGAAACGCTTCTTTCTCCCTCTGCTCTACACCTGGCTTTGCAATATAAACTAGTGTGTTGTTCAACCCAGATCAAAATGTTTCACAGGAGTGCATCTAGCTGAAGAAAGAATTTGTCAGGAGGAGGAGAACAATGTATTATTTTGACTGCACAGTTTCAAGTGTCGTAAGGCCAGCAAGAATTCCATCTGAAGGAAAGGGGGCAGGGGAGAGTAAATTCAAAACAAGGAAAGACAGTAAGCCCCTGGATTTGAAATTATTTGGTAAAGGATTAATGCATGTGTTTCATTCTAGGAATTATCTGATCAGTATTTGATGTGACTAATGCTTTCAGTAGTCATACTTCAATATTACAGCTCTACCACTAGTCGGATTACTGTTTGTTTCCTTATCAGACAGTTCCAAACCACAAGAAACTTTCATAATGGCTAAACAAACAAGGGAGACACTACAGACATAGGAATACTATATCACCCCACTGCAGTAAGGATCACCTACAATGCTTCCTCCCCGACTTCTCTGTCTAGTCTTGTAGCCCCCTGCTGATCCCATGGATGCAGAAGCTAAGTACTTACTTCCACTCTCCTGACTCCACCAAAACACCAGAGAAAGTGATCACAAATCACCTTTAGTCCCTCACTTGCAACCCCCTGTGGGGGTGAAAGACTAATTCAGGCATCATTATGATCACACTGGGAACAAGAATAGTGGTAGAGAATTAGCAGTCATTTAGTCTACAACACAGGACACAAGTCAGAGAACACTGTAGTTGTATTAACACATCATGATTTCACTAATGTTGGTGTAATGCACATTCAGAATTGTGTTACTCCTGTGGGATTAATTCAAACCTCTCCACTGTCATAAACACTTCCAAAAATACTTTAGTATTTTCCTTGGACTGTACATGTGTGAGGTTTTATTTCATTTGTCTTTGGATTTGTCCAATTCTATTCCTGACACTTATTCTTTGCACATCAGTTAAACACAGATCTTCGAATCCTCAAGAAAACAAAAGAGGTTAGACTACTGGAGTTACTGCTCAATACCTTAGTAAGCTCAAGATTGCCTGAATAATGTTAGAATGACTACCTGATGCAAGTAATTTATCCCTTTCTGGACCACTTGGTGGCATGTGCCAGAAGCACACATTGGTGAGTTCAGGCTATTTATTTCTCTGTTGAGGAAACCCCAAATCACAACAGAAAACTCTCCTACTCTTTGGTCTGTAGTCAGAGAACATGGCATATATCAAACAGTACTTACCCAATGCCACACAGAGAACAGTCTGAATCTCCATTATGCGTGCAATTTTACCATTTTAAAATACTCCCATTTTAAAAACAAATTATTCAGAATAGCAACAAAAACAAAGCCATGTTTCTAAGTTTCACATAGAATAAAATACAAGAAAAAAGTGGAATTGTTTTGGTTTCAGCAATCCCAATTTCTATATTTTACACATATATCTATGTATAAGTAGTGAAACAAAAAAGTCAAAACACAAAAGGATCTACCTTGACATTACAAAAATAATAAATCTAATCAACATAACACCTAATCGTTCTTACTCTATCATTGAAACTTCTTCAGATAAGTAAAAAACTACAAAAGTTTTTCATCACTTACTGCTTTGACAGGATATTATGGGTTTTAGTTAACCTTGCCAATCTTGTAGGGTCAATGCTTTACCTATCCCCAGTCAATTATCTTCTCCCTGCTGAGTGCTAAGAATAATTTTAATCTGCTTTGCTACTTGTAGTTGCAATACCAGCTGAGTTTGCTGAATAAGAGGAAGAGTTAAAAATGTTTCTTCAAGAAACACATCTTACCGTAAGGACTCAACAGCACACTATGTTGCCTATGTGGAAAATACCTGCTTCCATTAAACAAAGAAGAAATAACAAAGCACAATGTTACATTAGCAATGTAACTGAACATATGAAAAGTAGAAGACAATTCATAGAGAGCACAGTACTGAAAGATTTTCTATTCATCCATACTTACTGCATTGCATTTAATAACCTCCAGTCAATGGGGAGCTCCCCAGTTAGCCAGGACTGCTGATAAATTATTTAAAGTGTCTTGGTGAGCACTTCCACCAGCTCCCTCAGAAGATCCAATCCTTTGTTGAATCCCATCTGGTCCCATAGACTTGTGTGTGTCTAAGTGGTGTAGTGAGTAGAAAAGCATTTCCCTTTGGATTATGGGGGCTTCGTTCTGCTCCCCTTCTCTATCTTCCAGCTTAGGTGGCTGGGTACCCAGAGAACAACGTGTCTTATTAAAGACTGAGGCAAAGAAGGCATTAAGTATCTTCACTTTTTCCTCATCATTTGTCGCTCTGTTTCCCCCTGCATGCAATAAAGGATGGAGATTCTCCCTAACCCTCCTTTTGTTGGTAATGCATATATAGAAGTATTTTTTATTGTTTTTTACAATAGCAGAGAGATTACATTGTAGTTGGGCTTTGGCCCTTTAACTTTCTCTCTGCGTAACCTCATGGCATCCTTGTAGTACTCCCGAGTTGCCCAACCTTTCCTTCCAAAGGTCATAAACAAGAATTGAAAGCTCTCATTTTGTGGTTGCTGTACCTAATACGGCCAATCATCCATCCAACCGTGGTATCACCCACAAGTCCTCCTCTGTTCACAAACAACAGGTCTGGTAGGGCGTCTTCCCTAGCTAGCTCTCTGATTTTGAGAAACAAATCCAGCTACCTTCTTCTCCATGCTTTAAAAAGCATGTTTAACCTGGATGAATGTTGTGAAAAGCTTGTCCTGTATCAAACCAGGATTTCAATACCATTGACCTGGCCTTTGCCACTTCCAAATTTGACTTGTACTTTAAAGTGCTTTAGGATCTCTCACCAGTTAAAGGAAAGATACTTGCTGAGTGTTTAGCAGCATGTTTAGCTCCACCATTAGGAGGATAGGGAACCTACAGGTTTTAATTTAAACAGGACACTTACTTCAAATAACTCCAGAGAGGGGAGATGAACCCCACCGCAGCCACACAATTTCTAACACAGATGAAACTAGTAATAAAGAGTGCTTCTTAGTATTTCCTGCTGCATTCCAACATGAAGTTTACTTTTATCTTTATTTTCAAATATTTATCAGTCTGAAACAGTGACATTTCTGGAATAACCTGTATTTTCAGAGTCCTTTCCTACCTTTGTTTTCCACATTAACCAAAGCTTGAAGACATTAACTTATCAGCCACACTGAACAGTCATGTGCCCTGTGACAAAAGCCATATCATCCTGTTTATCTGGCTAATGCAGATAGCCTACACACATCTGGTTACAACATTGTAGGTTATCCTAGTAAAATAATATGATGGTCACTTTGAAATTATATATGTGCAAATACCTTGTTAGGAAAACTTATTTTTTTATTTCTAACAGAAGTTTAAAAGAAAATAAGCAGTACTAAAAAACCAAAAAAGTCTCCTTGCTCAAAGCCACACCTCCATCAGCTGAAAAGAAATAAAACTTAAGAAAGATCCTCTAGCTGCTTTCTGGCTTAAACCATGAAAATTCAGAGCCGAACATGTGAGGAAGTATCATGTTATGTTAAAAGTGATTATTCTCCCAAAAGTGTTTTTCAAGCATTTAATTTGATCACTAAGACAGTGTTCCCCATTGCTCCTGTGGCTAAGAATGTCACCACAGACCTTGATAAACCTAACCATTGAGTAAGCAATCCTGTTAACTTCTCATAATAGTATCTCATAGGTGAGCTATTTGCCATATAGTGTCAAGGTTAAGGAATATAAACCCCTACAGATAATTAATGCACTCACCACAACATTATCCTTTGGCTTGCCTGCATGAGAAAATTAGTGAGCATTTCACTAGGTTATAAAATAATGCTACACTCCCTGTGTGGGCTCTCAGCATCTACATGAAAAGTTGGTTGCGGCATTTTGAAAGCTACTCCATGCTGAGTATTTGAAAAACTACTTGCATAAGGAAATAAAACTAACATGCTGTAAATTTACACCTTTTCCTACTGCTTGCTGACTTCTGCTAATTAAACTCCCAGACACACTGAACTCCACATAGTGTACTAAGGTACCTAGTAGTACAAAGGAGGATTTAACTTTTATTGTTGTATATTCAGTTTGCCAGGAATTTGTTTGGCAAGCAAGCTCTGCTGTTGAAAGAATGGCAGCTTCCATAGGTATTTTAATGAAGAGGTGAGAGAAGTGAGTGGTCTGCTCTTATGGTTTATACAAAGACAATACTTAGAGCAATAATTAACCCTGGGATTTGATAGAACTCCTCTCAAGTCTTTTAATTCATTGTACTCGCAAATACTTGCAACAGCTTAGAAAAAGTTTGGACTTTTTTTGAAGAATCCCAAATCACATACTGTACCATGCAAACCTGATAATTTGGCCTTCAATTTTAAATCTTTAAATTTATAAATGCAGAAGTAAATATAAGCTTGGCGTACACAAACTTGCAGAACTATTTGCTCCTTTTTGGGGAGAGCTGTCAGAAATCCAGGAGCAGGCTGAAAGATATTGCATTACTTTTTAGGTGTTTACTAACAAAGTAATTCTTCTTGCATTGAGGGTGATGGAACGCTGGAACAGGCTGCCCAGAGAGGTTGTGAAGTCTCCTTCTCTGGAGAAATTCAAAACCCGCCTGGACGCATTCCTGTGTGACCTGATCTAGGTGTTCCTGCTCCAGCAGGGGGATTGGACTAGATGATCTTTCAAGGTCCTTTCCAATCCCTGATATACTGTGATTGTTGCGCTTCTAAGAATCCATAAGAGACACCTACCCATTTTAAGCTTTTCTTGAACCCTTTCTGTCTTTTTGAAACTGTTGAGAATTGGGCCCGATCACTGTCCTTGCACACCTCTTCTCTACAGAGTGTACCTACAGGGCAATATACAAAGGAGGTTCCTGGAAACATGTTTCTTCACTCATTTGGCACCAGTCAAATAGGAAAGACTCACCTCTTGACCACTTAATAGTTTTGGAGCAGGAAGCCTCAGTGACATAAACTCTACAGCAGAGGACAAGGTTGGCTAAATGAGCTATCAGAAAGCTAAAAA
>VXBJ01001916.1:1502399-1522773 GCA_013400055.1 Nycticryphes semicollaris | reverse complement strand
AAAAAAAAAAAAAAAAAAGGTAGCTAAAGAACTGATGCTTCTGTCCAAGTGGTAATCCAGCTTTTATGCTTCTAGCATTAACTGGACCTCAGACTTGCTCACAGGAGTCACCCAAAGTGCATTGTGATAGAGAAGTGGGCCCACTCATGTTCCCTTTTTGCAGACGAGGAAGGCTGAACACTGAAGTGTAGCCCCCATTAGTTTGTATGGATTCCAAATAACAGAATTGGCCATAGAAATCATATGCAATGTAAAGCATTATCCAGATGTTAAAGACTGCACCTCTTAAATACTCCAGATTTTCCCCGTGCAGACAGAACTCATTAAACAGTGATATATGACCACCAGTTTGCGTAACACATGATTTGTGCCATATGTTACAGTTATGCTGTTCACCACATTACAGTATAGACTTCCCAGACTAGAATGATAGTAAAAACCACATACCTTTACAACAGCACTATGGGCTAATTTGTCTCAGTTCTGGGCTTTATTAAAGTACTTGCATATACCCACATGGCACCATGGTCTACAGTATAAATAAACCCTGAAAAGGCCTGCAGTTCTAGGTCAGGGACACGGGATGGTAGGTAAGGGTACAGAAAAGGGGATGCATCATGCTTAAGAGAAAAGCACTTCCAAGAAGAAAACTGAAGGAAAAAGAGGGCCAACAGCTGATAAGGAAATATGTTATTGTGCAATATTTTAAGCATAAGCAACAGCTCAATGAAGCTATAATACTTGTGGCAGGAAAAACAAATACATGAAAGCTATGTTCAAGAGAAGTTTAATACAGTGAGAAGGGAAAGGAAGCAAAGAGAGAGGCTGGCATGGTTTGTTTAAGGACTGATTATTGGGTTTTTGGTTGGTTATTTTGGGGTTAGGTTTTTTTTCCTTTTTTATTATTAATTTTTTCCTAGATGCCAAATCTCATTGCATAGAGACAGAAAACAGAGAGTCAAAGGAGCAGCTACATGGTGAGAATGACAAGAAGAAAAAAAGGATTATCTACTCTGTAAGAAAAAAAAATCCAAACACCTTGTTCTTGTGCTCACCTTTCAATGCCCTTGAGTTGAAAAGAATGTTTCATGGACATCATCAGGTCACCATCTCATGCAGCCTGCATAAAATAATTGACTTACAATCATAATAAAATAGGAAAAGATTTGCAACCATAATTAAATATAGCATCTTAGGAATATAAACACTTCAATGAATTATTCAAGTATTATACAGAATGAAACAGAAAGAGGAAAATAAACTTAGAGCTTACCCTATTTGCCCAGTGAAATGAGAGGACAAATTCAATATTAACAAATAAAGGAGGTTGATGATGCATGGTAAGTATTTTAAAGGTGTTTTTTTATACCATTCTGTGGTTTCTTATATCAGGTAATAAACTGGTTGTATTTGATTCAGGCTACAGCTATACAAGTAGTCCTACTGGCTTGAATAGAGTTTCACGTATCAGCAAGATAAGCAGGATTTAGCATCATAACAAGAACTCAAACGTACCAAGGACTGTATTCTGGTCACTTTCATGCCAATCCACGTTTCACTATTTTCATTGTAGGTATGACATTACATGAAAGTAAACTTGGTCTTTAGCTGCAAATAGTTGAGTGAGTGAAAGAAAAGAATTTGTCTCTATATTCTTTATTCACTGTAATCACTCTTTTCAAATATCTGTAGTCCCAAACAGCAACTATCAGAGCAGGGCAGCTTTACAACAAAGTTGCTATTTTCCCCCACATAATTAGCCTGACATCTTCTTCATTTCATAAAAGTTAGAATATCTGTACAAGACACAGTGACTTCCATGGAAGAAGTTCATTATACTTCTGTTAGACTGTCATTGTACTATGGAAGAAATCAATGCTAATCGCATCAGCATTCAACTGTTTTTATGTGCAACAGCCAATATTTCATTAAAATTATTTCCTAGTATGAGGCATGCAAGCCTATTTATAGCATCTATCTAGAGGCTTTCATAAGGGCCTGATGGACTAAAGCTCCTCTAAACTTCAAAATTTGGGAAGAAAAAAAAAAAAAAGAGTCAGACTATTTAGTAAACACAATACCAAAATTAGCTAAAGATATAAATCATAATTATTTTTACTGTTTACAACAGTAGCAAAACTCCAAAACCAAAACTAGCTAATACCAGAGCTAAGAATATTGTTCAGGAAGCATAATCAACCTTACTTGGTTACAAGCAAAGTATCCTGAAAGAGAAGGGTTAACTGAGAAGACAGACAGTAACTCAGAAGCTCAAATGCTATATGCTATACAGGTAGTGTGTTTAATTTTTGCAGTTGGCTTAGCTGATGTAAGAAGAACTATCTCAGAAGCGGGATGTGCTGTATTGCTGTGTTACTGTATGAATGAGCACAGGCAACCTTTTTTGTAAGCAAGAACAACTTATACTGAAAGGTTATATCCTCCTCTGTATTTCTTCCCCCGATAGCAACGTTTTGGGCAAATAGGCTGTTCATTTCATAATCTCAGGAGAGTAGTTTTTAAGCTTATCAGAATGCCAAGCATTATTTCCAGAAAGTCTTACATACTCACGTGTCCACAGCCTTTGCTTCTCACATATATCAACAATGTCAAAAAGGGGATCAAAGGCTCCATGGTGGTACCAGCCATGGCACTGATAAAGTGGGATGTAACACTGAAAGTGACAGAAGATTTTGCAAGTCCACAGGAGCTCAAAAATATCTCAGAAAACATATTATGTTTTCCCCGTATCCATAGCAGAACTTATCTGTATAATTAATAATGAAGAACATTTCTTTACTATTCCATCTCTTCTCATTTCTTAAATCCCTATTCCATTTCAAGATGAACTGGGAAAAAGGTTGCTCTTCCAAAAAAGGAAAAAAATGTAAAGATATAACAGCACCTTATCTGTTGACTGTTTCTATTTTCATGTCAGCCTTATATATCCATCCACAACATAACCCAAGTATCGTTGTCATTCAGAAAACTTCCATTACTTTTAATCGGAATCTATCCAAAGACACCACAAGCTCTTAAGTGCTTTTGCAAATGTAGTTCCTATTCCTGCTGTGGTGGTAATGTAGCTGAAGAACATTTTCTGGGCTTTCTTGGCTCTCCCCTGAAACACATACACAGGTATTTCAGCAATGTGAAAGACGATTGAACAATAACAAAAGCACCCACTTCAGGTCAACCTAACATGAAATACTTAAGCACTAAATAATTTAAAGTTACTTTTTAAATAGCTTAGCTGTGAGTCAACACAAAGGCAACGTGTTTAATTTAAAAAGATATCAAAGTGAAGCCTTTAAAATTTTCCTCCACTTGGAGAAAACTGTCTGAAACAGCAAGCCAGCATTTGACACAAATTAAAAGCCAGTCCTCATTTTCTTCAAAAACAGATCTTTCAGCTATTTTATTATTTCCAGGGTGTGAGTGGGTGGGTGAGGGGGAATAATATATACATATGTCTTACTCTGTCTTTTACAATCAGTATCAATGACAATTCTATGTAAGTTAATACTGCTAGATTTCAGATGGCATTGTCGGATTCAACTCCACATTAATGTTAAAAATGAGAGTGAAAACAATAACCTGTCTTTTGATTTTCAGTATTTCAGCCCCAAATCAGCTGGAATCATTGTCCTGGCGTCAAATATTGAGAGAAAAAAACCCAAGGAGAATAATGTCATTTATTGTTATGATTAGTCTTTCAAAATACAGCAAATCAGGTGTCAGATTCTAATTTTGAGACTATTCATGATACTCTGCATTTCTTACTATTTACCTTGCTATTAAGCTCATGGCATCTGCAAGTTTTAATAGCCATAATTTCATGTCATCATCAAAACCGCTGAGAAAAATAAGAAACTGCACTGCAGGAAGAACTGATTCCCAATTTCGTCTTCCTCAGGCCCCTTTTCATCCACAAATGTCCTAGACTTTGGTAAAAAGCAACCCCTCGCCATTTATACAAGGAGATCCTTACAGTTACTTTGTGGGCCTCCGGTGGCACTTTGGGTGTCTGTGCTCATGTCCTGCCAGAAGAGGTCATGGCGTCCAGCAGCCGCCCTTGGCTCCCTGCTGAGGTGAGCTGGGTCAGCAGAAGGAAGCTGGAGCATCAGTTCTCTGCATAGGACCATAGCCAACCTTTCCCTTAATATTTACCCTATGGACAACTACATTTACTAAGGAACTACCTTTTTTAAAGCATTTGTGGTCCAAGGGGCTTCTTACCCACAGCAGAAGTCACTTGTCATGCCCAAAACAACTTCCAAGCCCAGCATTTTTTTCTTTTTCAGTACCCTTACTGAAATTTTANGTGCTGGGTGTGGGTGCCCAGGTGCTGGTGGTGAGTGCTGCCAGGTGGGCCCTTGTGGTGATGGGCCGGGGCTGCCCTGTGCTGGACACAGCTGGTTCCAGCCATCTCCAAGTGACCCAGCACAGGGCACAGCTGAGTCCCTCGGCCATGGGTGGGCGTCGAGGGGAAAGCCTGGGTCAGAAAGGGCAAAACACTGCCCGGCAGCCAGGGCTGAGGGAAAGCAGGTAAGAAACAGCCCCGAGGGGAGAGCAGGAGGGGCTCCAGGCAATGCCCCTACAGTCCCAGGAGAGGGAAGAGTCCATTTCAGTTTTGAGTATCTGTGAAGAAACGTTATGGATGTGAGAATGTGCAAAGTTCCTGAATTGTCTGTCGTTTCAACCTACGGATTCAGAGACCGAGTCAGCAGATTCAGTCATTGAGGCAACAGGGAATTGAGACATCATATATCTCTAACCTTTCAAAAATAAGAATGATAGACAGCTATATTAAAATAAAACACTTCAGGGAATACTGCATTTTTTTTCCCCCAGACATCTTAGTAATACTTATCTCCCTTCACCGCATGCTTTCTTGGACAGAAGCAACATCATTCATCTGCATTTGCTCTCTTGCCTCAAACTCAATTTCATATCACGGGATATGACTATTGCATTACATACATCCTCCATGTTGCAGAGCGGCAAAACAGGGACTAAATACACCATCTGGAAATGCTTCAGTTTGCTCTGCTTTCTCAAAAATGAATGAGGTCAAGGAGCCAAGGAATATCTACAGCAATGCCTTCAACATCTGGGATACAGGGTGATGGGAACACGTATGTATGTTGAGGGCTGTGAGTTACCCTCTTAAATCACTCAGACATCTAAACTTTAATAATCCAACAAAAGAGAATAAACTTTGAAGTAGAAAGTGCCACAGAAAGGCATGTTGCTTTTTAAATACAGGTACTACAAATTACGTTCCTTGCAGGCTCCACAAGATGCTGCATTAAACAGAGAAGAAAACGTGAAGAAAAACATCAAAGGTTAAACGCAAACACTTGGTTCTCATCCATTACGAACATCTAAGAAACATAGAGACCTCCATGCCCCCTAATTTTGTTTCTTGATGCTTCTCATGGAATTTGACAGCACACACAGTTTGTAAAGGGAGCAAGGTGAAAGGTTTCCACCCTGCAAGACTCCTAGTTTTTGTTTTGACAGTGCCAGAAAATAATACAGAATTCAGTAATAGGTGTTGTGGGTGTTGTGGGGTATTTTTGTTCTGTTTTTCTTTTCAATGAAATATAATTTACGTATTCTTTTAACAACAAAAAGCCTGAAACAGAACTAAAGGGATATGCCCTAAAGCCCTGCATATATTCCAAAAGCAATGAATAGAAGTGTCTGTAAACCTCTCCTTGAAACTGCTACTTCATCTGTTCCACTATCCTTATACAGAGGACAGAAGTCACATTCCAATGAGAAGAAAAAAGGCCCTCCTAAATAAAACAATAGAAGTCTAGAATGAGTAATTCAGACAAATTGAAAATGGTAGTGAGTGCCTGGACAGAAGCTCCCGTTCTCTGCCCCAGATACTTTCTACCACCTTGATTCACACCAAAAAGCACCATCTCCTAGAGGCAAACATTTGTGGAATGTATCTAGAAGAGTCCAATGCTTTTTACTCCATTTTTTCCCTCAGGCACAGCAGCCACTTTATATTTAAACAGGGAATGAACTGAATAACGACCTACAAAAAGCAAGTTGTAAAACTGAAACTTGCTTTTATTAATAGTGGAACAGAGTTCATTTTACAAAATAGGAGGCAGAACTGAAGGCACAGTGCAGCAGAGGAAGTTAAATGCAACAAAATATTTTTGATAGTCATGGTATGTCTTACCTTTTATCACACCTCACTGTAATTACATTATCTGTCCCAATTCCAAGAACCACTGCTGCTTTCTTCAGTGAATAATGGCTCCTAAATATAAAGTACAAAAAGTTTGAGGGAGCCTTAAGTGTGTTCCTGCATACATGAAACAGAAAGGGTGCATACACACACATATATATTAAATATGATGTATGTTCCTTTTAATTCTTTCTGTCCTAAAGCAGCACACTGTGCACAACTCAGTTATGATAAAATGCCAGCATTAAACAGAAACCCTGTTAATGTTCACCAGCATTCTGCTGGTTTGTGTCGTCAACAGATGCAGCGGCACATCATTCAGAAGAAGTAGTCTTTTGTAATGCATTCAGTTGTGCTACAGTGTATGTGCCATGTAGGAAGCTAACAGTTTTTCCTCAAGAGGGTTCCATAAGGCATTCTGATAAGAAGGTCACTTAAGTGTATCTATGTATATATATTTAATCATAGATAATTAACTTATGCATGGTACTGACAATTTACTAAACGGTTTCACTCAGTTTATGATGGTATTATTTTTGAGCAAGATTATCATATAGCCATGCAATATCATTTACCATTTAAATTACAGACGTAACACAACATTTGTATCATAATTACTTACGTAATAACAACAGGAATACTTAAGTGTTTGGTTATTGAGTGTTGGTTAGTGCAGTTTTTCCTAAAGCCATATGTGAAAGCACTGAGATATAGAATTACTTAGAATTTCTGAAATCAAATATTAAGGAATTTGTATAATATAAAGGAAGAAATTTATGTGAACTATTCTCCACTACTTTTGTTTGGTTATGTCACTGTTTGGGCCAGCCTGGCCAAAGACAAGACAACAGATGCTCTCCCTTGCCTCTTGCTCCAAGAAGAGAAAGAAGGGAGATAAAGAGTTATGAACTTAGAAGGAAACTAAACTACTTAAATGAAACATAATAAAATAAAAATGAAATAATGAAATAGATACTATATCTATATACACACATGCACAAAACATCAAGCTCCCAGTGAGATGTCACAAGCAGGCACTGGGGAAGTTCCAGTCTGGACTCGCTGGCAGGTGGGAACTGGATTCTGAATCATGATTCAGGAACCCAGGTCAGGATCAAAGGCAGACGAACAGACAGGTTCCTCCTCAAATGTCCATCACTGAAGAAAGAGAGCCATTGAAGAAGAGCCCAACAACAAATATGACAAACTAACACGACAAACAGGAGCTCAATCCCCTTTTGCCTATCACGTGAATTCACTTACTCACCATCCAAGTCATAAGATTTCATAACGTCTAACTGTCCTGATTTAGGCTGGACTGGCCAAAAAGTTAATTTGGCTTCTTCAGAACTGCTCCACCACTGCTTGCACCTAGATTAAAATGCAAGTACAAGTTATTGCCTATCTTACTGCAAACATTTTTGCCCTCTCCAATCAAACTGCTCTAAAGCCTGACACAAGTACTAACTCTGTCTCAATTGTGTGTGGCTAGAAGACTACACAAGCTAACACAATACATGAACAGGGTTAATCACCTTGCTCTACTTAGCTGGAGAAAATATGCCATCTGCTTCATATTCCCTTCATACAACCATTTCATGCATTTTCCTCAGAAGAAACTGCTCCATGATAGTAAACACAGAAGATGCTTCACATGCAAACCTATATATACAACTTTTTTTTTTCCCCTCCTCACAAAAAAGTAACAGTTTATTTTAAGAGCATTCCATGGTGCAGGAAAAAAAAAATCAAGTGGAGAATTTGATTTAGCAAGAACAGAGAGCACTAATACCTACTGCTTCTAAAAACTATAGTTCACATTCAGGGGTAGGGGGGGTTGCCACAGAATTTACTTAATTTATGCACAAACTGTGAACTGTAGCTCCTTGGACTGAAATGTGCTAGCATTTCAGAGTCATACCTCAAGTTACTTTTGCTGCAAATTAACACTGGACTGTCTAGCATGGTCTTTATGCTGCACCATCATATTTGCAACACTCTGCGTGGAGTGTGTAGTGATCTTCACTGCAATAACCCCAGACCAATAAGTACTGACTTAAGGTAAAATTACAGTCTTGTCAATTTATGCTTTGGGCAGCAAGAAGGTTTGACAGCTAACTGATGCATGTTATAGGGGGAATTAAATTCTTTAGCCAAAATTGACCCATGAGACAGAGAGTCAGGAAACTGGTAGTGCCTAATAAGGTTCATTTAGTACGTGCACATTGTCATGCAGTAGCAGCCCACTTCATCATACAACTCCAAACAAGTCTGAAGACAGACACAACTCCTAGCCAGTAACATAAGTACTTACATAGGCTCAGTGAAAGGACTTGCAGGCTATTTTCTGTCACCTGTAATGCAGAGGACAATGCACTGTTTGGCAAAAGTAAGTAACATAACATACAGATTACTTGCACGTAATTGAAATCAGTTTTACTTAGTTTACACTGATCTATTAGATTCCAAAGCCATACAGTTTTTTACCTGAAAAGAGATTTATGAGAGAGGTTTATAAGGTATAGTTATGAACTACTGCCTAATACTAGAGCCCAAAGGAATGTTTCCTGCTTTTCTTTTAATTGAACTTTCCAGTAACCTTTCTGCCTTTCAGTTATTTTAAAATATGTGGCTACAACCAACCTGATAAATTCTTTCAATACAGACTTACTAGACTGGCACCGAGGCACTGGTATTTTCTAGTTAAACCGAAGTCTGTAACACAACAGTCCTATAAATTTAGTGCAGAAAGTAAGAAAAAAATAATTATAATAAGCAGCCCAGATTAATATATCACATCACTACCTAAACTGACTGTACTTCAAGTCATTAGGTAACAAGCAGCAATAGGAATTTTATTTGGAGGACAAAAATTCAGAAACTGAGTTTTAAAGCAAGAAAAAAAAAATCTGAAACTTCAGGCAGTGTTCTGGGTGGCTTCTTGGTCTTCTGCATGCATGCTCGGGTTTTCTTCCATATGGCCAAGTTTGCCTGGGCTGCAGATATTTAGGCTAATAAGCAATAAGTGACTTTTGGATGCCAGATTGTCAGAATGATGCTCAAGTTAATTATAAACAATGGCTTTGCTATCACCAATGAATCCAAATGCATGCTTAAATTAATTGTAAGCATCACAAATGGCAAATGGTAGCACTCATGCCATATGACACCAGCCTCATTTTTTACCCAGCAAATTACGTTATGGCCTGTTAAAGAGGACTAAGACACATTTTCAGTCCTTTGCACATTAAGTTTCCCATCCAAATACATGTTAGTCCAACTCCTAAGGAGAACTACTTACGTGCTCAAAATACATGATGGAATAAAATCAGTAGATTGGGTCTACAGTCCTTATCTGATATTCGTCAAGAAACGTGTCATAGATGAGAAGCCTCATAATCCCTTTTCAAAAATTATCAAGCAAAATAACAATCCTAGTTAAAAATGGCCACATCCAGTCTTAAAGAAGAGAATAATGTTGTCAAATAGATACACTCTGCATACCTTTTTCTTCACCTACTTCTTCCAAAGAGAATCATGCGTGCTATGATTATCCGGATTTCTCTACTCTGATATTTTCCGTGTTTTGTACACATACCAAAGAGCTAACAGGATATTCAGACAGGGAAAAAGAGGTGAGAACATTGTTAATCAAAACCTGAAAACCATTGGCTACTTCCATGAACATAATAAAAACTTGCTCTAGCATCTCAAAAAATCATTAAACAAGAGGACAAACCAAAACCAAAATATTTTTCAGTTAAACCAGAAACTAAAATTANGGAGGAGGAGAAGGAGGAGGAGAACGGAAGGGGAGATTTTAGGTATAGCTATATACGCACACATATATATAGCCATATGTTGGGCTTTTCCAGGGAACTCTTTAAACAAGGGGGCTTAGGTATGCATCAGTATAGAAGAACCAGTCATATATACACATATACATCTCCATTTAGGAGATTCTTTGGGCAAAGCTAGGGCAGGAGGTCATTTCACACTTTTGCTCAACCTTCTGTATTCCCTCCTACCTGGGTCTGTAAGGCTCCCCAATCAATAAAGTCTTACATGCAGTTTATCCAGTTCGAGTCAAACATCTTAAACCAATATTAATTCCTCATGTATTAGAACCGGTACCTGCAGTTTCACAAAGCAGAGAAGAAACATTAGAAGTTTTGATTTGCGTGAACAGCAGATTTTAATTCAGCACATTTGCAAAGGAATACAGCATTTCTCCTGCTTTGTACACCCAAGCCAAACATCTTAAGATTAGCTGATATTAACCAAAATGGGAGAGATTAGTATTTTAAGGTAATTGTCTACAAATGTTCTTCCAACAGTCACTGCTGCCCTGAGCAGATATCCTGCAGGAAGTAAATGAGGAGCGCTCCAGAAGCCACTGCTCTCAACTGAGGGTCTCAGCTAAAGCTGGCTGTGCTGCATTGGCAAAGCCAACGTCCTGCCTGTACCATTTTTGTCAAGTCCTTTGTGGAGCAGGGGAGAAGTGAATCTAGTCACGAAAGGAACACTTTAAACAGATACTGTCCATCACAGCTGAGAAAGAAATGTACTAAGAAGTTGAGAAATAGGAGTAATTGCTATAATTTCACCCGCTACAAAAGACTGGTATTTACAGTACGTACATGTTAGTATTTGCTATAGCTGTGAGCCATTCCCCAGCTAGACTAAAAATGTCAAGGCCACTAGAAAGCTGATTGAAAGTTGATTGAAGTAGCAAGGATTTCCTGAAATGGTAGGCTAGCAAACCAGATTTTGCTTAATAGATAGTTTTCTCAGCACAGTCTCTATTATCTTTTGTGATTTATTAAAGGGAGATGGAAATCCATATGGAACACAAGAAAGTATGTTTCACAGTAACGTTGGGAAAAACAGATATTCCCGAGAAAAGGTTATAATGGAAGCTGTAAAGCATTGGGCACATTAAAAAAAATTAATTTAATCAACTGAATTTAGTATCTGCATCAGTATGACACGTAAGTGTTTTCTGAAGTTAGCCATTTTGGCAGACATTCAGAAGCATCCTATTTTCTTTAGGGCAAGAACTCCATATGTTCCTGAACAGCCAATTGAACCCAAATGGTTTTACACCTTTCTGCTACTTCCTGGGCTGTGCTGAGTGAAGGACTGTGCTCTACTTAACATCTCTGTAAATACAGCAAAACAATTACTGGAAGATACAAGCAAAAAAATAAGCATGGGAAGTCAGACAAGCATGTCATAAACAATGCCTTAATGAAGAAGGGGAAAATGAAAGAGTTGAAAAACCAATCCAGTCCTGCAAATGCATTACTGTTTCAAATAACATTATCATTGATGAGGCAGTAAGGGATAGAGGATGGTGGGGGGTGGAATAGGACCAGACATTTTCCTCCTGCACTTATAGTGGCATACCAAACTTTAGTGTTTAAGTAAGGAAGTAATACTTCAAGTAGTAACTTAGGAGCCTTTTTTTTTCCTCCACTGACCATGCAGAGACCCCTAAATGAGACAGCATAAATAACTTTTCTGACCTGTTAATGGGTCCCAGGGTAATACACCTCTTGCCACCAAATGTCTTCTATAGTAACAATTCCTTTTCAGAGTATTATGAACATTACTGGAAATACAAAATTGCCACAGAATATATACCACACATTTGATAAAACCCAGATTTTCATACAAACCTAGTCCAAATCATGAACTGGTATTTCCATGAAGTGATGTGACAATAAGCCCTGTATCCTGTTGCTATTTTATCAGTTTTAATTCTGTGTTTTATGGTGTCCCTGTAATCAGCAAGAATTTGTTCCAAGGGCTTTGATCGGTCAGACAGTTGAGGTTGAACCCTTCAAAGCCTTCCAGAAGCTGACGGGGATGGTGAAAGTCCAGGACTTTATTTTCTCCATCATAGATTCTCTTGATGTAACTCAGGAGAATCTCTACCACCTCAAGCAAGAGCTACTCCATGAAGTCTTCAGCATTTTTAGCAGGTAACAAGCCTAGGCAGAAATGAAGACAACATGTGAGTGAGTGTTAAGATTTATCAGCTCAGCCAGGTTGGTCAGAGACTGTTTTAGTGACTATGAACATTCTCTGCTGAATTTCTCACTTGCATATCCATTTCACAGGCTATCAGACAGGAATGGAGATATAACAAAACAGTGAGGAAAGGGGAAAAAATTGTTAAGAACATAGAGCCTTACCACACGAATGCTTTTACAACATTTGCGATTATGCTGTGTTTCTTGCTTCTCATATAAGAAGTGCCAAGAATGCAAACTTGGCTCATGAGAGACCAGTCATTTTTTTAGTGGCCATCTGCCACTGCGTAAGATGAGGAAGGGTGAGAAGGGAAGCATTAACTCATTTCTAAGCCATTCCCTGGACACATCACTGTACTACCCCTCAACTCCACCTTCCAGCTGCAGTGACAGAACACATCAGAAGCCTTTCTCCCAGCAAGAAAGGGAGATTTTATCCATAAATCTTCACACTGCTCCAGAAAGGTGGCTACCACAGTGACCACTGTACTTTCTCATGAAGTAACAGAGAGCAAAACTCAACATCCTTTCTTCCTCAACATGATCCCTTCTTCCTCCACATATTTCTGAAAATGCCTTTGTTCATATTTACAAGGATGTACATATTTTTCAAGGATGAAAAGAGACTGAGAGAACTGTCCAGAGTGATAATGCACAGAGGCAAAGGTTGGAGAAAGCGGATCTTCACACTTAGTGTCCTTCACATTCTCGTCTCTCATATGTGATAGTCCCTAAGGACCCTGCCACAGTAGCTCCACAGTTTGCTAGTGAGGCATGTGAGGTTCTCCTGAGGGAGCAGGTCAAGAGGGTGTGTTCTCAGTAACACTCAGACATGCAGTGGCCAAAGCAGCTTCTGTAGCAGGTGCCAGAATTTCCTCAACTTCTCAGATGTAAGAAGTAAAACTTGGGAACAGTCCTGTCTTCTGGAAATTTAAAGGTTTTTAAGTTTAATTTCTTTGAATATGTAAGAGAAATTATTCAATCTTTGAAACCTGTGTTTTATAATAGCAGAATGTTGACTTTTATTCATATAAGTCTCATATACATCCTGATTTGGAACTATGACTTCAGACTTTGCAGTACTGTTTTCAGGCACAAATGACAACAGCCACAATTCTAGCATAACTGTGACAATAAATCAATCATTTAACTGCATCAATAGAGATAAAAGAATGAAGAATAAACTTATTCACACTTATTTCATGTACATGGGAAGAGGATAATTTTTATATGGCTGAAGTTAAAACTGTAAACACTGCTTGAGTCAAATATATGACACTTTATCATCCATCCTTCAGGTTATTTGAATAAGTTTGTTTTGATTTTTCTTTAGTTCTAGCTTGGACCATGCAAAATAAGGTTTATTACCAGATTTCTGTGGATACAGGAAAAAGAGTCGGTATGAATTTACATTTCAGAGTTTCTTTCCTTGTAATTAGTGAAAACAGTATTTAAAAATTAAATGGTTATCTAATATCTCTGATCACATAAATTGAAAAGAAGGCTTCACTTTTGTTTCTTTAAAATTATTCATATGTATAAATCTGTTTTGTCATGTCTCCTACTCACTCTGACTCCCAGTGCAAGGCACCCGTCCTGTGCTTTTAGCCTCTGCTTTCCAATTGATCGCTTGTTTGCTAACTATGCCAACTCGGGAGCCTTACTTGGGAAAGTCAACATTTGGAGAGAGGGTGAGCGATATCAGAAGAGTCACTCCTAGATGGGTTGCAGTCTCTACCGCTCTGGGTGGGCATACTCACACTGTAAGTTCAAATGTCCCAGACAAGTCAGGGGTCTGTTCAGGTTAACCAGTAAAAATGGTCCCGGTTAGATCTAAGAAATGCTCAACCCCGAACTCCATTCTAGTGGAAAGTGCCTATATCTTCCCCCCCGCCCCCCGCCCTCCTCAAAAAAATGTCTGTGTCAAGCTCAGAAAGCAGAGAACACAGTGATATCTTTCTTTCATTTGGTATCTCAGTGAGCAGATGGTAGAAAACCCATTTTTAAAGCTTATCTCTGCTTTATCACTAAGAAAGAGAAGAATCATTTGGAAAGGAAAGCAGAAAAAGAAAGAACAATCACACTTTCTAAAGTGTAACATCAAGGACTGGTTTTCAAAGAATACGGAGCCACGACAGTGCTCTTGCACCAGTACTATTCATGTGTTTATTATTAGAAATTACCTTAGCTATCTGCTTTACAGAATTTATTTTCCATATCTGAAAATACTGTTTTCTTCAGAATATCTGTAGTATCTATAAAGTAAAAAATATCTGCAATATCTGTAAAAATAACATAATATCTGGTTTCTCACTTGCATAAAGGGCAGCAAGCCTAGTCCAAAGATAATAAGCTTTATAGTTGAGGTCTTAAGCTTGCTAATTTAATTTAGGATGGAAATATACTAATTATCCTTGTCATATTAATGACAGATTTATCAGGCTGGGCTAGAAGACCTGTAGGCTCCCCGTTGCTGACAGACCTGTTTTCTGGGATTGTGTGCCAGGAAAGAGGCTGCAACACTGCAGAGCATCATCCTCTGCCTGTAGAGTGTCTCACATCTGACTCTGCCGCATCCATGTTGCCATCTTTTTCTTCTGCACAGGAAAAGTATGGATGAAGAGGCACGGTCAGGCATATGTGCACTGACAGCCATGGGAAAGATCAAGTCTGGAGGCAATTCTGTCTAGCCCTTCTTCCTTCCCTTGCACTGCAACAGGAACACACAGAGATGATGACCCACTTGTGTGTGTCTGCCCCACCTTCGACTGGCAGACTACCTGCGTCTGGAAGACTGCAATGTGTCACGTACACGTTGGCCATGCTTGGCCAGGCATGGACAGCCAAGAACCTCTGTGACTTGCAGCATTGAGGACAGAATCTTGAAAACAATAAAGATGCAGAATTTCAGGCAGAGATTGGGTGCATGACTGAAATTGTCCACGATAAACACTGAAGTTTATCATCTAAATAAAAGTACAAATCTGTGAACACAAGGACATTCTTTGGCTTTACAGAGTTTTGCTTCAAACAGCAACCTAGTAGATATGAGTGACTTTCAGATGTACATTTTGCTTTTGACACTTGGGGGTATGTGGGGTATGGTGGTGTTTCATTTGTTTTCAGCTGGCAGTTTTGGGCTGGTGTTTTTTTGGACAAGAGTAGAGAATGCAAAAACATCAGTCATCTGAACTTGATCACGTACCTGCTTTTGCTACTTTACCCTCTATATCATTTCACTGTATCAGAAAGAATGAACTCTGTTCAAAAGAGTTGTGTGGATCCTTTCTATTAACCTCATGAGATGGAACAGATATCCATTTTTGCTCTAGTAATACAGATGGAGCACAAATAATCCATGTCACTTACATACACCCTAAGCTGTGTTCAAAAGTAACCATAAGCCTCAGTATTTTTCCTACTTGACTCCAAGTGGTACAAAGGATAGTGACCAGTTTTAGAAAGTCTTTATTAATAATTAGATACCTTAAAAGTATTATTTGATGACATCTTTAAACTTACTTGTTTTATTAGCAATTGCCTTGTGATCCACATATGTGCTTCTTCAGACAACAGTGCAGAGCAGGAAACAGTAGGAGTCATGCACACATTTTTGGAGAAAGGAAGAGGTTTATCTGTCTGAATACATAACCAACACGTGGGATTTATATTCTTCTACACATGGGGCTTATATTCTTCTGATCTAAGGGGAACAGCTCTGATTCACAAGCTGTAACTAACTGGGTGCCTGAAATCTGCTTTTGTTTTGTTTTTCCTGTAGCTAGAGCCAGTCAGTTTTTCCAGAGCTCTCACCTGTAGAAAGCTTTCTTAGCATCCTTCTTTCCCCAGCTGGTCCCACCTTGTTATGTTTAGGTAAAAGACAGATGGTGCTTGTCATGTGTGATATTAAAGAAATATTTGAAAATACATTGCCATTTGTGTCTGAAGCTTAAAAATGTTAAGTGCGTTCTGCTCTCAATGTGTTCAACAAGAGAAGAAAGTGTTCAGCAATGTCCAGCCCTGCAAAGGGTAATATTCCGCTCATGTCTCTGCTCAGTTTTCTGGTCTACCAGCACAGCTCCCCAGACTTCCAGCACAGCCACTTGGACTAAGATTCTTCACATGGCATCACCTCAGTTTTACTTGTCTGACTCACCAAAAGGCAATCCTCAGACCTGACTTAGTTGCCAATTCCTTCTCTAACAAAGAAGAGAAGCTGCACACTTAGGTGGCATACTGAAAAGCCAAAATCAGATGTAGAGAAACAAAGTAGCTGGAAATGAAGTGAGGCCTCTGATATCTCCTTTCACATACAGGTCTACATAGGTAAGAGATCAGCCTTTTGCTGTTATATCATTATATAACAACAAAAATACTAAAGACCAAATAAAGATCAAGAAGAACCAGAGATGAAACCTCCTGAAAGCCTTAAAACTCCTTCAGTCCTTAGTGCTCTGATGAATCATCTAGTTTTGTAAAGTTCCTTTTGGCAAGATGCAGCCTGAGTGACACGGGTACAAGGAGAGGTTGCCTTAAAACAGCTTCTGATTGGGTAAGTCTTGCTGATATGCTCCATTGTAGGAATGACTTATATACCAAACATAGGCTGATAAAATGGAACTGAAACTTCCTATTTTGCATTAACCAGTCAGCAAGCTGACAACACTCTTTTTGTAATGGTTTTACTGCAGTAAGAAAGATGTCCCCCATCTATGCAAAAATAAACAAGGTAAACATTTTCTAATATGTGTTCAATTATTTATTTCATCTTCGTGTTATCTGTTGGTACCAATTGCCACCAACGTACAAGTACACCTACGGATGCATTTTTTGCATGATTAAAAATTTTCCTCCCATGGTTGGCTTGGAAGGGAACTGTTTTAAGGAAGTTCAAAAATATGACTTAAAAAAAAAACAAAAAAACAACCCCAAACCAGAAACCTACATGCTCTGTTGCATGTGCAGTGAAAAGATATACTGGCTGGCAGAATTTGTCGAGGCATTTTCAAGCCCATGTATTCTACGTATGCAGATTTTGTAGATTTTTCTTTTTCAATTTTCATCCTTCAGCTAGCTCTACCTAATTTCCATTAATTTTAGTGGGAAATGGGTATACAAATCATAAGATTAAATGTGAGTCTTTAATGACCGTCTAAAATTAAAACCATTAAATTTTACTAAACTTTAACCATTGACCTTTTCTTTCATTAACTTTGCTCTCAGTTATTTCGTCTAATATAAATTTTATATTAGAATAAATTCAAGTCTCTGAACTTCAGTTTTTAAATTACTGTTTCCTTAAAGAAGGCATAAGAAAAGCCAACTATTTTTTCAGCAAGAAATACTGCAATAAGATTATGAATACTAATTTTAATTTTAAACATGGCTAAAGAATTTAAAGCAACTGTGGAAAAGGACTTAGAATTATTGTTAAACGTTAGATTTTTGATGCCTAGGCTATAAAATGTTTGGCTTCTGGATTAGCAATTATAAATGTATAGGCTAAATGATTGTATAGATTTTGAGCAGCTGAAATTGCATGTCATGTCATTGGAAGTGCAACTAATTCTTCTCTGAATTTCCAATATGATTGTGGATCTTACTATTGCTGTTGGAATTCGCCAAACTTCAGAAGACCAGACCAGAACCTTCTAAAACATTTATTCCACTTTCTTCTGTAAAGTAACTTTTCACTGCATTTGCATCCTGTCTCTCAGACTGTATTTACCAGCCTAGAGATGTGACAGCACACTTAGGAGTCCACCTGGTTCTACACTGGTGTGTTGGGTGCTAAACAACCCTTTCTTTTCACATCTGAGGGAAGCATCAAGAAAACAGATGCCTTGAATTCCCCTGAGCACAAGGATTCTGTCAAGCTGCATGGCTGGTCTCTCTAAGGCAGGTAAAGAACAAGAAAAATAACCATAAAAAGAAGCATATATTGTTCTCACAACACTTTTTTAAAGTGGGATGATGCTTGTCTTTCATTCACCTCCAACATAAAGCCCTTTCTTCATGGCTTAGGAGATCCTGGTATCGTTACAAGTAGCTAGTGCATCAGGGGTGTACCTGCATGTGTGAAAGACAAATGCAAAATAACATCAAGAAGCTTTCTTCCCTCTGAATTCATTTGCACAGAAGGAGCTTGGAGAGCTAAGAGGAAAGCACTTAGCTCAAACACTCATCAGATTAGACATCATTCTTGAGGCACAAAGAAGCATCTCATTTAACATTTCAGAGGGAAGCTGGGAGGGCGACAGAATAAAGTTTTTAAAGTGGCTGTTCACTTTCAATTTCTTCAGAAAAAGAGAAGACAAGGACCACTATAAAGCCTGTCACACCAATTTTGGAAGCTGTACAAGCTACATTTGTCTTTAAAAGAACTCCTTTGAGCACTCTATGGTCTCAACAAGGGTAATTGAAAGACAAAGCTTTTACAGATTCTGAAATGCTTGTCCCTGTTCCCTCTTTACACAGATCAAGGACAGTAAGAAGGTAATTACTGACTCCTTGGAAATATACAGCCCACCAAAAGCTTAAAAATTAGTAGATATGCCCTTTTTCTGCCCTTAACCCCTTCTGTATTTGCTATATCAAGTGGACTGAAGAGGGTTTTTGAAGACATTAGCTCTTCACATTTATCAAACACTTATTTTACAAAAGTTATTTTTTCCCTTGATCCTACTCTTTAGCTACTTGCAATGCTCTGTAAGGACTAGAAATTGATCCTCCTGTGGTCAAGTAGGTCATCCTTGCTTAGATACCTTCTCTAGGTCTACAAAAGTTATTGTAATTGCATCTACATTGTCTTTTCAAGAGTGGACTATTTCAGGCCTGCAGTGGTTCAGGCTTCTGCCTTGCCAGATCTTCATTTCTCCCTTGGACAAGGTCAAGCAGTACCCATCCTTCAAATAGGCTGCTTTGCCTCCTAACCCAATGCTCATCCACAAGCTGCTCCAGCTGGAAAGCATGGTCTCACCTACCCTGCAACACCCACAGCATCTATCTGCACCACTGCCCCAGCACTCTGCAGAAGACCACACACGATGCCTGATCTAAATTACTGCCTAAATCCTGCCTATTTCGCTCTTTTCCATTGCTGACAGGAAGGTTATAACACCATGAGCAGGTTCCTTTTGGGACAAAGTCAGGACATGGGATAAGGCTGCTTCCTCAGTCTGACAACAATTTGTGTTGTTTTAAAGGGATCATGCAACTATGGCCTAGGATTATTTCATATTTGTGTACAAGATGACTGTCCCATACATGCACATAAAGAAAAATTTCTAGGGAGCAGGTGGTTATAAATTACATGATCTACAGCAGGTTTCCCCGTGTGGTGATGCCCTCACAATTTACGGTAAGCTCAAGCACAGGTTATTAAGGACAATGGAAAACTCAGCCCTGCCCTGAATAAACACCTAAAACCTAAATCCACCTCACCCCCTCCATCACGGAGCATTTTGTCTTGAGCATGGGCCCAGGCTGACATGCATATAGCTTCTCCACCACCAGGCAACTGTGGAAGCGTTTTAACAGCCGGCTTTTGCAACTCTTCAGTTGCCCTATTCAGTTCCCATCCTCAGACCCAGAAATAGCTGCAGGACAGGGCTCCCTTTTCCAGCCTGTTTGTTGGCTTCACCTGTTAAACTACCTTTGGAAGGTGTCATGACACTTGCAAAGCCTTTTGCATTTGCCATTTGTACAAGCAGTGCCTACACAAGTAAAGAGATGCAGCACACATCCTATATCATACTACTTTCTTTGTCTTAACTGATAGCCCCTAAGAAACATNTTTTTTTTTTTTTAAATCTGAAGCTAGAACTGCTGCTAGATAAGAATAATTAGATATCCAAAGCCTATTTGCAGAAAACAGCCTCTGACTTGAAATTTGCAATTTGGAAAAAAAAACCAAAACCAGAAAAACTTGAAACCTTTAGAAAGTCATTTAACTCACATACATATGCAGGTTCAGTTATGATTCATGCCCACAGATCAAGCGTGTATGAAATATCTTGCTGTATTACTTTCTATGCTACTATCCAGACAACTGAACCATTAACAGCAGATAGCAAAAAAAAAAAAAAAAAAAAAAAAAAAAGGGAAAAAAAAGGGTCCCTTA
>VXBJ01001916.1:1483020-1495766 GCA_013400055.1 Nycticryphes semicollaris | reverse complement strand
AAAAAAAAAAAAAAAGTCAATGGATTGAAGAAAAGCAGAGTCACAAGACAAACACAGTGCCTAAATTAGTACAAACGCAGTATCTAATGTGAAAGCAAATATTTTAAAATGTAAGAAGATTGATTATTTGGTTGGCTCTAGCAACATGCTCAGCTTGGTGAAATTAAAAAAAAAAATCAAAGGAAGTGTCTGGCAACTCAAAATTCATCACTGAAGGCAGGAAGAGAGAAATTTCCATTACGACTTTTTGAAGTACACATTTTGATGTCTGGTTGCTAGGGATAAGGGAAGGTGAAAGATGACTCAACTCTAGAGAACTAGTTTATATAGGGACAACTGAAATGATGAGATCTAAGATCAGAAAATTAAGGTTTGTCCATCAAAGCAAAAGACCTATTTTCAGCATAATGGAAGAACACAAATGGCTGTACAGATGACAACTTGGTAATAGTTTGTAACTGAGGAACAGCAGTTCAAAACATTGAGACTAGCATTTATAAGCTTATGGATAGCTTATCACAATTAAGGTGACTCACTAGCACCTATGCATTCTCATCTAAAATACATCAGAAAACAAAGGTCAGGCTAATATAAGGTGTTCTGAAGTTCAGCTAAAGGCTTTGAATCATGGCTGAGCTATGTTATCCTGCAGTTCTTTCTTTGACAGAACTGTAGGCTCCTAAATAGATCCATTTATAACCATCCCTTTTCACTAGTGCATAGTTTTACCACAGACAATTTTCTGAGAACAAGTCAGTTCAAGTAGTACTCTCTCCTGAAGCTCAGCCTGACCTGTGCTGGAGAGCCAGCAAACTGAACAGGATCACAGGCTTATCTTTGCTTCTATGATGAGGTAGATCTGCTTTATCCACCTGAGCTGGGATAACAGCCAGCCTTGTTTGCCCTTCCCTCCCCATTTGAAGAAGCCCTCCCAGACTATCAATCTCTCCCTAACATTTTAGCTGATCATTGTCTTTTGACTCTGGAGAACAACCAGGTTTATACTAATGTGTCTGATACCCTGTTTTGTTGTGGTAGACCTTGCCAGCACTTAAATTATTCTTTCAATTTCTTTAGCATCTTTCGTTTGATCTGTGTTTCACAATAGTATCCCAGTTCCCTGGAACTCATATCTGCATTTCCTCCCCTAGTTTTATCTCCTTCTACTTTATTTCAGTATTTTTTAATATATTTGTGCCAGCTCTAGTTGTAGAATGAAATCAAAGCACACATATAGCTATGCTCTGTGATAAAAAATGTTCTAAGTGACTAAAGAGATTCCTTTGAAAAAACTCCAAAAGATGCCACTGATGTGGAATTTCCTTTCTCCCTGACCTTCACACTCCAGGATTTGGCAAGGAAAAAATGTGCATAGATCTTTTAATGTCCATGAAAAATCACCAATGTAGGATACCTGGAACAATGCTGGTAGAGATTTTTGTTGTGGTATTGCATTGCCATGGTAACAAAAACAGTTATAGACCTAATTCAAAGCACATTTTGTTCTGAGAAACTTTTCCCATCATCTACTTGTATTCGCAGCTCACCAAAATCTATTATGTAGTGCTTCTGACCAAACACAATTCTAATAACTTAAAGTCTTTCAATAGTAGTGTATAAAATTGAAACACACCATATTTAATCACTAGACTTCGAGAGGTACAAAATAAATTCATGAGTTAAGTACAGAAGGGGGAGCCACACTGCACCTCAGTGTCAATACGGCACAAAAAACCAATCACCACAGTGCTAAAGTTAGAACATTTCTACTGTAAAAGGCAAATATTTCCAACAATGAAAACATGATAAACAAGAGAACAGATTATGGCAAGAGCTTTACCATTACTTGAAAGTGTTTTACTCAAAGAGTATGCCTTTTTAAGACATAGGTTGTAGCACAGTGACAAGGTAGTCAGCCCAAAGCCAGGTGGAATTCTATAGTGGCTCTATTGAGGTAGGAGATTTAAGGTTTATTATTAGCTGTCTAATTTTCTGAAACACTTCATATTTTACCAACTATAACAGAAAAAGACTCACTATGCCTGCTTAGAAATAGAAGACTGTTTTCTCAGTTCTTACCTACCTCAGGAACAGAAGCAAGAATTTGAGATCAGTGACCTAAATGGAAGGAAATACACTTCATTCTAAAAGCACCCCCAAAACAAACAAACAAAAAAACCCCAAAAAAACAAAGAAGCAAACAACCAAACAAAAAACCACAAAACCCCACAAGAACAAACCATATTTTCATCTGAGATAGCATCAATGGGAGCTTGTGCTGGAAGAGCACATTAGTTCCTACCTTAATAGATTACTTCAAATGGCTACATCTGCTGCTGCTTCTCCCAGCACCTGCAGTTCACTTGCCAGAGCATACAAATTTCACATACCAGTAATGCCATGAGTGTTCCTGGTCTAAGGATAACATGTGAATACTTACAGCTGTAAAATGAGATAGTTTTGTTTCCCCTTACTTAAGGGTAGCTCAGCAAAGACACCTGGAAATAAACCTCTGCATCAAGTGCCTTCCAGTAGCTGTAAGCATTCTTTTAAGTGTATATGCCTTTTCTGAACAGGCAAGGAAAGTAAACATGATTCCCCAGATTAAACCCTTCAGTGACTTTTATTCTGTGTGCGCAAGATGGTTTGGACTAATGAAAAAGAAAGAGAAGAATCAAAGACAGAAATAGAACAGGAAAGCAAGGATAAAAGAAGTGTAGAGAACACACATACAGAAAAAAAGATAGTCCAGACCTCAAAACTGATCTCAATGGTTCAATAGCACCAACTACAGACACCAGTTCACATGACAATGGCTCTGTCACTCAAAACTCCTTGTCTTTCTCCCTAGCAATTCTTTGTGAGGAGAGTTTGTTTGCTGGGGAAGGTTGAGGAGGGTAGTGTGCTGATGGTGTTCTCCTACAGTCTGCTCCTTGTGAGCACAGGTAAACTTACAACTGACAACAATAACCCAGGTCCAGGGCTCAGTGACAGCCCAGGTCCCTACCTGGGGGAAGAAGCAAGTTGCTGCAGCCACAGTAACCACATCACCCTGGCACCACCTGCTTGTCTCAGCCCAGGCTCCTCTGGTAGCAAGAACAGGGAGATCACTGGCTAACTGCTGCCACCTTCTCTCTGACTGCTTCTCTCCAAGCTTCTCTCCCCAGGTTTCTCCAGGTTTTGTGGATTACAATCCCATTGGTCAAGATGGGGAGACAATTCAAACGTGGATAGCAATAGTGAGTGATTTGATGTGTATAGGAAGACAGGAGGATGAAGAAAGCAAATGCCAGCTCTCATTTCTAGCAGGTACAACCCTACTTGCCTATTTTATGAGCGATTCTTTTGCTGCTTAGAGCAATGACCACAACCTTCACATCTTTTCTGGGTGGCAGCAACAACAGTTACTGGCTATGAAGATCTGGAGAAGGGGTCTATGCTACATGTAGAGGTCTACAAGACAGCCAGAATATAGTTTTCTGAGAAAAAGCAGAGGTTCCTGATGTTTCTTAAAATCCCATCTCAGTTCACTTACTTCCTGCTGATTTTCCTTGAAGTTACAGGACATCATCTTCTTTCTTCTACAAGAAATCTGTATTGACACATTGAAACTCCATAACCTCTTGTCAGGCAGTCTTAGCCAGCACTATATTACCCATTTTTGACGGCCCATCAAACATAGCCTTCTTTAGTTTGCAAGAGCAGATCTACCAAGAGGGAAAAGGAAGGCACAAGGAGTATAACAAGCTTCATGGCACAATCAAGTTGTCTTTCCCCCAATATTTGTATCAGGGCAGCATCTACTGCTGGCTTTCAATGGTCTCAGCTACCAAACAGCATTAACTAGCCCCTCTTGCCTGACAATTGATAAATAGGTGGAAGCTGTTAGATGTGTAAATAGGTTGTCATTGCCACACACCTGCAGAGCAAGCTCTAATTACCTGAGCTGCTGGGAGTTCTTCAGGCGTCCTGCCTTCATTCCATTCTCAGACTTCACCTGCTTCTCCCGGTGAGATTCAGAGCACATAAACAACTAAACCCTGCAAAGATTGTTGATGAGAGAACAGACAACATTTTGTGAATCATACAGTCTTTGGGGCTACTTGGCTACTTATTGCAAACAGCTAATTTTTTAGAAAATTAAACACCATCTTCCCCTCCTCTTCCTTCCAAGATTAGTACTTAAGGAAACACAAATATTTTCTGCTGTAAACAGCCTTTACTTCTCCATTTACATTACTGTAGTGTGTGCTAGAATGAGCAACTAGAAGTTTTCTCATGAAAGTAACCTTCACTTCATTCCCTCTCAAGGTCTGGCCCCTTCTTATAAATAATGCAGAAGAATCCCATCTAATTTAATTCAGTTACATTTTTAAGTATGTTTTTGCACCAAAAAGCACTTCCATTTCTTCCTGCTCTATCAGTTGGAGCACTAGAGAAATTATCTTCTCACCCTACAAACTTTACTTCCTGGCTGCAAGAAGTATAAGCATAGTAGTGGTTTACTGTATTTATATGCACAAAAAAAAGGAAAATGAGTCTTGCCCTATATGAGGCTGTTTAGTTCACCAGCAGGGATCACAGAAGACAGAAAAGGCACCTTGACTGGCCATCCCCATTATGGTCATCAGAGCAGCAGACACTGTGCGCTCATTAAGAAACACACTGCAGCACTCAAATAGTTACAGAAATGAAACACTCTGCCAAAGGCTTCAACCTGCTATCAGCTCTGGCAAGATAAAGCATAAGCATAATTAGATTTTCAGTGGCACAGGCTAGTTAGCTCTCAAACTAGCACACTCCTTCTCAAAGAGAAAGGGCAACTTATTATAACTATGTCAGGGCTCAGCAGGATGTGAAGTGTAGCCATTGCATTTGGAGGATCAAGCAGAGTAGATGGATATGCCTTTCACATATGGTATCAAATGCTCACAACTTCTTTCTAATGTGATGGAGAATTATTTACAACAGAATTAACTTCCATGGTTTATGAAGTGCAATCTTCCACTAAGCACTAGTAAGTACTCTCTGCAACTTTAAAGACTCTGGTAAGGTCAGAGAGGTAGAGGACATACATTTCCATTAGTGACAAACCATCAGAATTGTTTCATTCCTCTCCGCAGACCTTTTTTCAACACTAGGTTGCCTTCCAGGTCACTGCCAGGGTGCAGGCTGCTGTGCTTAGGTACACTATAGGTCAGGATGCAACTCACTTGTTCTTCAGCTTGTTGCCAGAGACGCAGACCAGTGGGAAGCCAGCTGAACTGCCAGCTTCTCTCTGAAAGGGTGTTTATTCATCAGAAGAGAGGCTTTACCCCCACCCTATCTCTCCCTTCCCACAACCTTGGCTTCTATTAATTTGAATGGAGTGGAGAAAGAGAGAGCACAATGCTGTCAGCCTCTCTTTCTGGCTGTTGGTCTCCAACTCTATAAAGCTGTGCTACTCGCTATATTTCATTTGAGCATTTGTCTGACAAAAGATAAATTTTGATATTGTACCTGACATGAATGGACATACGTATCTTCATATGAGTGGAACAAGGTTCCAATTTATTTGCTTGTTTGTTTTTTAGGAATGTTACGACATCCTCTATTCCTTGCATATCAGGAATAAATTAGTACTGACATTTAAACCATATTCTTTGGATTCTGCATCATTAAAACCAGTGCACTGGCAAATATTTTTTCCCAAATTATTTGAACAGCTCCTTTTGACTCAGATAAGGAAATGGGACACAATAGTGCATCCTTGCCATTTACATCTGTGTTGTGGTTTGGACTGACTGGCCACTAAAATGAAAGACGGATGCTCTCTTTTACTTCTCTCCCCTTCAGAGAAAGAAGAGGTTCTCCCATCAGGGGATAGGTGAAAAAATGAGAGTAAGAGAGAACTTATGGGTTTAAAAAAACCCTAAACTACTTTAGTAGAATATTAATAACAAAATAATAAAATGAAAAGATAATCAGAATATATTCTATATCTATATATATATATAGAGAGAGAGAGAGAGAGCACAAGGTATCCCTAGCTAGAGCAGGTGGGGTGGAACTAGATCATCTTTAAGGTCCTTTCCAATTCTAACCATCCTATGATTCCGTGATTCTAAGCCAAACTGCTTGGGAGATAAGTACTTATTGCTCCTTTTTGTGTAAAAAACCATCAAACATACAGCTCAGACTTCACTGATTTTATTTCTGCTTGTATATCCCAGTTGTGTGGTACACACAGAACTAAGAGCAAGTTCCTGTGCCCTGGCTTTAGTGATCATTTCAGAGGGAACCACACTTGTCTTACATAGGCACCATTTGCATCTGTCAGAAACATGCTGAGATTTTTTGCCACTACAGCTAGCTTCAACCTGCTCTTTGATAATAAATATCTAACTATACAAACATACCATCCCTTCATGCAAAACAAATGGGTCACATGGCAATTAGTCTCCTTGGATTCCAGATTCCTCGGTTCCACACTCAGGTTGACTTTGAGCTAATGAATTCTTTCAAGTCTAAACATGGAAAAAAATTACTCAGAGTGATATGGACCTGGCAACCTACAGTCTTGTTTGGAAGAAACAAAATGTGCCCTCCAGCTAGTGGCAACTCTGAAGGAAAATTTATTGCTTGTCTTACTCTGAAATTTTCTCAGTGGGGTTGTAACAAAGATTTTGTGGGAACAGAAGTATCCTTTTAAATTTCTCATAAAAACACTGTAGATTACAAATTCCTTTGGCACAGTATTAGAGGATTTATCCCTCTCTGCAGAAAAACAAAATAAAAATCAGACCAGGCTTTTCATTAGCTGAGGTGATACGACTCTCTGTCATTCATATGATAGCATCTGGCATTTTTTACATTCATGGCTACATTGATTTTGGCAAGATGACAAAAACTCAAGAGACAAATTGTCTTTAGATTAATACATGCATAGGTTTTTTATTCATTATTAACCACTGATTAGTGTAGATACCTGAATCTTCCTGAGTGACGAAAATTCGAACACCCTATCTGTTAGAAAGCACCTTCTTAGGCAGACATCTAGGTTTTTCTCCTGAAGAAAATTAATGCATCACAAAATGGCTTTTAGAGGTGCTCAGTTACATTTTCTGTCAAGGAGAGGAAAGCAGTAAAGAGGTGGCCACATGTCCCACTGTAGCTAATGCTCAACCAGGGGAGAACAATCCCACCATCCTGTCCCAGTCTCAGGTCCTTGAACATCGGTCTCCCCCCAGATCTGTTGCATGAATAATTTTCCTTAATGTTGCGGGCCAGCTCAGATATATTTGCTATTTTCTCTGAGTCAGGAAGCCAAGAGGGGAAGGCTCATTGCCCAGCAGGACATGCTTGTTATTGCTAGTCCTGCCTGCAGTGAAGCAAAGGCAGAACTATTTATAGCTTGACATTCTTTCCTGGCAATATCTGTATTTTTCAGATATTACTGTGTTATTAAAGCTCAATAAGATGTTTTAGCCAGTGCAAGTAATGTAGCCTGGCTGGTAGACACAATTTAGAAATGGAAAAGTGGCCTAAAACACTTGAATTATGGCTTTCACTAATGTCAACATGTAGGACAGGTTTTGGACAGTTAAGGAGCATTCTGCTAAACCTCAGCACAAAAAAGAGCCCTCTTTTACTTTAATAAATCCAGATGAGATGTTTCAGGGTTAGCTTTTCACACTCTGAACTGTATGTTTTCCAGAAGTTCACATTTCATTCATCCATTCAGTACTTTAATTTCTTCCATCTCAATTAAGTGAAAAATAACAATGTTTAAAAACACTGAAAATATTTTTGGGGTGGAAGTTCTAAATATTTAAATAACTCTTGAAACTGGAATTATTTTACCAGCTGCTTCATGCTTCATGTTTGAAAGTGTACTTATTCTAAGCATCACTTGCACCTAAATAAATGAGAAAGCAGAAAATAGAATAAAATGTGATCAAAGACTGATAAAACTGGGAACATTCAGTCTACAGAAAAGACAGACATGATATTAATACACAAGTATATAAAAAGGTGGTTAGCCACAGATTATTACCACTGCAATTAGTCACTGCAGGCAGAACAAAGACATGAAGCAAAGTTCCTGCAGGGAATACTGAAGTTAAACATTAAGGAGGGAACTTTACTCACTGTAAAGCAATGGAGCTGCCAAGTTGAATTGAAAACTCATGATAATTGAAGATATTTTAGGCTAGGCTAGACGTCCAAAAGTGGATGAGTGGATGAGGAATAATGAAATCAACATCCTCACCACCACTCACATACAAAATAAGAAGAAAGAGTAAGTCATTTATTTGCAACTTCCAAATGGCAGAGTCAAGGTGAGTCACAAAAAACCCAGTCAACCAACCCCTTTCCCCCTAAAAAAGCACAACCAAAAAAATCCACCCAAGCCCACTTAAGTAAGTAAATTCATTTCCTAGAGCAAAAGGATGAGAAAGAAAACACAAATAAGGCATGACTTGTGTTGTTTATTGAACACATAGGTAGTGAAAGATACTCAGATAATTCCCTGATGAAATATCAACCTGGCTTCAGACTCATGAAGGAAGTTTTCATAGTTATGGTTTGCTTTAAGCTAAATCATCACAAAATAAGTGATTTATGACACTTTCAAGAGAAGACATATATCCACATTTTTAATATTGCAAAGTGAGGTATGCAGATGCAGGTAAATATTTAAGTCCCATCTTAAGAAGGAAAGCACTGAGACACATTCTTTTCTCAACATAGTATTTCTAGTATCCAAAACATTCTGATAGTTTCTTGCAGAAGTTAACGAATCAGTAATTCCTATGGAATACTACAATTCATTTAAATTGGTATTTTGTAATAGAAATAAATCTGCACACTTAAAAGAACTTTTTTTTTTTTTATAGTGTGAGAATGTGCAGTCATAGACATTCAAAACAAGTGTTTTGAATTTGTGAAAGAATTAAACACATGGTTTTTGTGTTTTGTTTGACTTTTTTTCTGCTTCCAGTCTTAATCTATAGGTGGCCCATTTATAGCCATTTGTTCCTATGGTGATGTTATCCTTCAGTTCAGTTAACACCTGATGATTAATTTTATTTATGAACCACAACTGTATCCCCTCTCAGCCCTCGTACTAGCTAATCCAATGCATCCTAGCTTCCCCTAACAAAATGGGCTCATCACTCTCCTGATGTTCCTATCAGCCTTTCTCATAGTTGAACAAAAGAATTACATACAAATGAGACCTCAGCAGAGCTGTTTATGATGATGTCAGTAACCTCTCTTCTATCAGAAATACTTCTTTTCACACATTTTGGAACTGTATTGGCATTTTTCAAATCTGTGCCAGTTGGCAAATGTGTCATGAAGTCCACACACCCAGGTCTTTTCCACCTCAGGTGTTTCTAATTGGGCTCCTCACAGCTTATAAAGAGTTCACAAACGTGCAACCTTCTAGTTTTGTAATGCTGGTATGAGTTCTACCTCTGTAAGCCAATGCTCAGCCCAGCCTATTGCTTCTTATTCAGTACCTCAGTACTCCCACATATTAATCTTCTGCATTAGTAAATGTCAAGTCCACCTCTTTTGACCTGAACAACACATACCATTTATGTTCTGTATTTGAAAGACAATTGGTTTATATTATCTCTACGAAACAGAATTCAGCACTTCATCCCAGTGGTTCGGATTCCTCCATTTTTGTCTATTCAACTTGGTTTCCGCATAAAATTGTTTTGGAATTAATTCTTCCTGACCACATTTATATCTTAAGCAGATGAGGAACTGTCACTAGTACTGTGAGTTCTAAAAAAATAATCAAAATAGTCTGGTAAAGCTATGCTTGCATCTTCATTTGAACAATTTTAAGCCTTCTGTATACTAACACCAAATGCAGATGTCTTGTTGCTTTGTTCTAGCCCTCTTGTACTTTAAAACAGACCTCCAGGCCTCTTGTGATCCGTCAAAATAAATTCATGATGATTAGAGAGAGTTTCTATTGACCTAGGAAAGCTGAATGATAATTGACCTTAAAAAAATAAAGGGCAGATCTAGACATGCAGACACATTCACCAGAGTCCAGGGCTGGTCAATCTTTGATATAACAATTCTACAGGAGAAGGACTCACTTCTGCAGAGTATGAAATGGGGCAAATACACAAAAAACCCCAGTGACAGGAGTGGCAGGAGCAAATTTCAGGAAGTACAAGGAAGATATGCCAAGAACGCATGATCTCTCTGGACTTCAAATATCAGTGAACACTGCAAAATTCTGCTTATTTTATGTTCAGCTATGGTTCAGAAATAAGAGCATTTTTTCTTTGTTTATGAAAAAAACAGCACATATGACTGTACTTAAGGGCTGTAGCTCCAGAAATTGGGTGAACCAGAGACAGTTCCCATGTTGTGTCATTCTTTTGGGATTGACTAAGAGGAGGGAGTAGCCCTCCAAAAGCATACCTGGAAGGAAGAAGACCTGCCAAAGCCAAATAAAAAACCTCAAAGCCTTTCCCAGTAATGGAGGATTTTGTAAAGGACATCCAATAGACAGGAACATTCTCACCAGATTTGGAAGAGAGTTGAAGGACTTCTCCCAGACTTATGTCTAAGAAAAGTAACTTATTTTTAAGGCAAAACCTAAACAACGAGCTAGACAGATAGGCTTACTGCTCAGAGCAACAGCAAGAAAACTGCCCACAATACAGTGTTATTCGGTTTCTGCTAAACTGAGGATCAGCCATCTTCCATGTATTTTGAATGCATAAACCAGATCTGAAACAGCAACACATACTTGTCAGGGCCAGTTTTGTGGGCATAAACAATAGATATATCTTCTCTGGTACCCTGACAAAAAGAGGTAGTGGAAACATCAAAGTCCAAACTGTATTAAACCATCCCGTGTCACCATATGTGCAAGGAAACCAAACTCTGTGGTCAGTAGCACTGAGCTGCAAGACTGATCCAATGAAACATGGTTGTCACTTTCTGGCGTTTATTCAACCAAACCCCAGAAATTAAAAGGCTTTTAGGGCTAACAAATGAAGAGTAAGTTACTGGAAACTGGTGGGTCTATTAAAAACATGGACAAAAAATGGTAAACAACCCAAAACTTGCTTGGGATCTCAGGATCCACAAGGAATCTGCCCTGCTTTTCTACTGTAGGAGGAAAAGGAGAGAAAAAAAAAGTCTACGCTTGAAGTTTGTCACCCTGACAACAAACAAAAAGATAAAACCTGACAAAGCAAGTCATGTTTCTCTCCCCTCCATGATCCTGAAAACACCTGAAATATATATATATATTCTCTTATCTGTTTAGCCTTAATTGGAGCTTCTGTAGTTAAAAAATGTGGTGGGGAATTGTATACTTTTTTTAATGTCCTGTATTTTAAAAGCTACTTTATGGGGTAGAAGGGAGTGAAGGAAGGTGTGCTAATTTATAAATAACTCCCTGGCTTGCTCACCCCTGGCACAGAATATATTTGGAAATAAGACATTGCCTAGATTATTGATTAGCACACTTTCAATTCACTTTCCCAGTAACTCTGGCACAGGATGGAAATTAAATTCAAGTAGGTGAGTAATGACTCAAGATTACCCTTTCTGAATTTCATCACAGATTTCTAATTGCCCAGCTACTACAGTGTAATCGTACTTGATTTGATTATGGGTATGTTCAATTTGATTGTGCAATAACCTTTGGGTTTATTTTTAAAATGATACTTCTATTGCAGTTTATTACTGTACTGAGGCAAACTCTTGAGCAGAAAACAATTAAAGCATGCCAAGAAGTTCCCCTATTCTGACAGGGATAAAAACCTCCCTTTTCTTCAGTAGAGATGATTCAATCGGACCAGGGAATCATGATGAACAGGCTGTTCCAGGGAGAGACTCCTCCAGAACAAGCTGAAGCTTTGTACAGAGACAGCAGTGGAAACAACCAATCAAAACATGCTCTTAATCTTGAGGAACTCTTATTCAAATAAACTAATACAAGCTGGAGTGCTCTAGTTGTGATATGTCACATGGCCAAGCAACTGTGGTGGTGTGGAGCAAGAGACTGTCACTGTAAACTGACTATGAGTTTCCTGAAAGGGTTAAAAATGAATCACAATCTTGAAAACTCTGAGAAAGTACTGCTGCATCAGCCAGAGTTTCACAAAGGATCCAAGCAGCAGAGAACAAGGAAGACTAATTATGTTGGAAATACATTCTGCAACAAAATTAATATCTGAGATCACAAAACCAAATTCAGAACAAATGGAAACAAGAGCATGCTGTTTGTAGAAGAAATAGAGGATGATAGTCGTTCCAGGAGCAGAACAATTTCTAGAGTGCATAAGGCTGGATTTGCATATCCTCTCACAGGGGCTGATAGCAAAGGGAAACACACTTTATTTTCACATGCTACAGCTGGCACTTAAAGGCTTACTACAGAAACATAGAGTATCTGAAACTTCAATGCCTGCTCAAGCTGAGAAGCTAAACATTATAAAAAACATTTGTATTTTGTTCAATATCTTTATCAATGATCTGGACAGGGGGATTGAATACACCCTCAGTAAGTTTGCAGATGACACCAAACTAGGTGGGAGCGTTGATCTGCTTGAGGGTCGGAAGGCTTTACAGAGGGATCTGGACAGGTTGGATCAATGGGCCAAGGCCAATGGGATGAGGTTTAATAAGGCCAAGTGCCGGGTCCTGCATTTTGGTCACAACAACCCCGGGCAGCGCTACAGGCTTGGGGCAGAGTGGCTGGAAAGCTGCCTGGCAGA
>VXBJ01001916.1:1428047-1482664 GCA_013400055.1 Nycticryphes semicollaris | reverse complement strand
TTTTTTTTTTTTTTGTTTGTTTGGTTTTTTTGTTTTTTTTTTTTTCATGTGGTTGGACTCGATGATCTCAAAGGTCCCTTCCAACCACTAAGATTCTGTGATTCTGTGATTATTGCTAGCTATTATTAGACTATTTTTTTGTTGTTGTTTTAAAAGCCTGAAGTTAGATTCTCCTGAAAAAATATCCTTCAATTTATGACACGCTATAGCAATTCCCAGAACATAACATGTCTTCTAAGACCTGGTTATCTCACACCAAAATCTTGAAAGATGCAGAGTGAGGTGCCTCAAACAGAAGATCAGTTTTACAGATAAATGGCATCAAAGTTTTCTCGATACAGATAGCTGAACATAGTTGACTTCTAGAACATTTGTATTGAATGTACAATTCTTTCTTTTGCTTAGCTATTACCTGGGTCAGCTAACAGAATGAGAAAAAAATCTGCTAGGAACAGATGCTTGACCAAGGATCTAGGATGCAGGTGGAAATGCTGTTAGAAGAGCACAAACTGCAGGTGGCATTTCAATTAACATGAACCAAAGCAGAATTGGTTCAAGCAGAAGTAAAAACTAATCAAGCTACCATCATAAGACACGTGTAGTGTCACAAGTTCACAAGGTGAATCACAAATTCTTGTTCGTTTTTAAGCCTGAAGAGCAAGATATATTCCTGGCTGAAGGAAATGAGGGGACTGAAAGCAATGGGACCACTCTTGATTTTATGCAAACCTTATCTCCAAAAGAAACATGCACTGAAGTACTGAGAATGACATAAAATTGCCATGCCAACCTTTATCAAGTGGCAGAAACTCTCCTGGCAGTCCCAGCAGCAGAGATGAAAGAATATCAGAGCTCAGATTTGTGGTTTCATTACAGAGCTCCGGTATGACAAAAAAAGTGTTAGGAACAGTGGTTTAGTTCAGTCAAACAAGTTGTTCATGGTAAAATTGTACACAGCAACAGAAACATTTTGGGAACATTCAAATAAAGTAAGTAACATACAATTTAAAGAACCGAAATCTGAAGACTGGAAGCAATCAAATCAGAATGTAATGTGACTATTTTCTAACCAATACTGATATCACATCTATGTGGATAGTGTAGTTGGGTGGATCCTGAATTAAGCAATCTATGTAAATAAATAATTAATAAAAACCAAGTTAAAACGGGCCAAAATGTGTATTGAATCACTTTGTTGTGTACCACAAGGAGGTTTTTTTTAAGAGAAGCAGACACATATTACAGAAGAATAAGACATCATCTTCTCAAAGTTCAAAAAGAGGTGAAGGCAATAAATGAGTCAATTATTTTGCCCATCGAGGCTTGAGACTAACAATGCAATGAGAATGTACCGGGAAAGGAAAGCCCTGGGGCATGAGTTGACCGTCTGATTATTATTCTGTTTTTATATATCTTAAGAAACTCTATTTTGTGGTGACTACTAGTTGTTTCTGGAAGAAATTTGGAGGTCACTACACCTTCAAAATCCATTGCTGCATTGTGCAGAGGCTCACAGTTCATCATCACGGTCATGTACAGCTGAGGCAGGGAGCAGCCCAGAGACTGAGGGACTGCTGAGCAGCCTGTTAGTTCAGAACAACTCCCACTAGAGCTGGTCTCTGTTTCAGCAATAACAGCAGACACATGCTATATGGTTTCTGCAATGTTAATTTACTGCTAGATTGATCTTTCAATTTCTTATTTTAAAACACAAATTTGGGTAGTAGCTGGTAAGCCTCTTATTCTTTATTTTTCTCCTTCAATTCCATGATCCTGCATTTACCTCTCCCACTTAAGCCAATAGCAGCTTGACTTTGCAATGACAAAATCTTTCAAAGCCTCCACAAGCATGTTGAACATACAGATTAATTCCTTCTTTCCTGTCCCAAATTAAATAAGTCATAGTAACCAAAAAGGAGAAAAGATTTCCACTTTCTTCTCCATAGTGTCCCCCAGTATTTCTTCCAGTTTGCCCTGCTTGTCACATACGTCCTACCCAGCTGTACCTCTCCCTGCTCTTAGTAAGATGCCTCATATTCATGAAGCAGCTTATTCACTGGAGCAACAAAAACCTTGGGAGAAATTTGCACAGCAGCAAGCGAAAAGGACATCTTACTATCAAGGTCCTGCCCTGGTTTCTTCTTCCCTTGTCTGCATTTGAAATCCCACTTCACAAAGTCCCCGAGGAGGAAACTTAAAAAAAGTCTCCCCACAATATTTGCTTTTTGTATCTGTTGCACAGGGGAAAGAACTGGTCCTTTGCTTTGGATATTAAGCAGTCAGGTTCATCCTATTTACTGATGACAGGATGAGATGTCATCAGACATGATGGAGAATAAGACAGCCTCTTAAAAGGATTTTATGTGTGTATATATTTAATCTTTAGGTAGGCTTGCTAGTGCAGAAGGAGAAAACAACTGTGTACGTCTATTTATTTCAAAGTAAATTATAGGAGACTGTGATAAAATAGCAACAAAGGCACACTGTGAGTAATTTTTCCTCAAATTCAATCAATAAGAAATTGAGTTTGTATCATAGGAAACAAAAGCCTATGGAAACAACATAAGTGCATAGAAGGACCACAGATGAGATGGCACTAAGCTCTTTTTTCATTGAAGTAACAGAGAGAAACACAAACAGTGCTCTTAGAGTCACACACAAAAAACATTTCCCAGAAATCGCTATTAGATCCTGACCTTCCACTAGGACAAGCCAGCACGTGATTCTTTGTTTGAGGGACCATACAGCAATCAGATGAAGCAACAGAGAAAGTTCAGGCTTTTCAAAAAAGAGATGTTAGTACCCAGTAATCCCCTCGCATTCAAAAGCCTGGCTAAGCTGTGCTCAGAAAGTACCCGGCGGTGCAGGCCTGACCTGCTGGCTCCTGCAAGGCTGCAAGTGACGTGCTGCACGGGAGGAAGCCCAAAACCTTAGTTACTTGCCTGCTGGTCTGCAAGAAGCAGGTGGTTTCTGGGACTACATTGATTTCTAAGGTGTTTCAAAACTTACTTTATTTTCTCTTCAAATTAAAAAAGAAAACCTCAAAAAGTAAATACTTTATGACTATCCTTTGTTTTGAGCTCTCATTACAATGAAAAAGATAAGTCCTTTTTTTTGTGTAAAACATAAAGAAAAAGATTTCTGTACTGGTTTTCCGTTTGGCAGGCCAAGATGAATTTATAAATATAGAGCTTACTTTTACAGAATGCACTAGCAGGCTGAATAAAATAGAGTAAAGAGACATAAATTCAAAGCACTGAAGCCTATGCTGAACCCACAAGTATTCCTATGCTTTTACAAAGAATGCATACTTCAGTTTAAGCATGCATTTAACTGATTAATTTATCATGAAACATTTATGTCTTATTTTCACATTTTAACATTTTTTAAATGAAATCTTAAAAATATTGCTATTTGGAATGATTTATCAAAATCTAGCATTCTTTTACACTAAAATACTTACGGAATTTATTATAAGCCAGGATGTTTCATTGTCTCTGGTTAGAGTCCATACCTTAATGACCCTTTTTACTTGCACTTCCCAACAGCAGACTTCACAAATCTAAACATCTATTTTAATGGAAAAATAGGAATTTAAATGTGTAAATGACAAATTGCTATTTTTTGTAACTGACAAGCAGAAAAAATGATCCCAGAAAAAAATTTTTGTTTTAATTTACCTTGTCTTTTTCTGCACAGTCTTGTGAAACCTAATAATATAACAGAATTTGGTCACATTAATTGAAATGAGGTAACAGCAAGATAAGTTAGCATGAAATTATGCCTGTAGGGTTACAGCAAACTTAACGATCACAAAAGCATGTCTCATTTTCTGATGGCTTTTGCAGTCTCTCAAATTGCTCTGACTTTAATAGAGAAGACAGTCCAATTGATATCTCAAGTGCACTTCTATTAAGACACCATTTTCTTATTTATATTTAAGAAGCTATGCAATGTCTCTGTATCTATTGTTTTTATTCTTTCAATTGTCCATCATGTTCCTGGCAGGGATTCTTTCCCTCCTATTTAAAAGAATAAATAAAATAGAGGCCTAAAATGACACTAATAATAGGGCAAGGCTAGCCTTAAGACATCTGCAGAAGTCTGAATGTGGTTTTAGTTACTAGCCAAAGATGAAAACAAAAGAAAGGTTGTTTACCTGCCTGATGAAGATAAACCATACGTATCAACAAATCTGCTGCTTCCAGTACCGGGATGATTAGCTGTTCAAAAGGGAAACAGGCTACATGTGATTAAATAGTTCAGGTAGGATATATACATAGATGCATGCTATAGACAGCCAAGAGCTGTGAAGTAACAGCATACAACTCACAAAATTCAATTCAACACATTTAAGGACAGTTAGAGATTCACAGTGACTGGAGTACACTGCTGCATTGCTGGTTCTTGCTTTGTCCTTCATGAACACCTACACCTGGTGTGGCAAAAAGGGAAAAGGACTTCACTGAGAGGTTCAGATTAACAGCACCTGATATCATACTTCACACTTGCCATCAAGCATGAAAAAAGGAAGATAAATATTACGTCTTGCTGTGATGAGAGCTTGGTAGGTAGACAAGGCGGGAGAAGCAGGGCCCTGGAGTTACAAGTAGGGTCCAGGGCAGTGATTTGCAGTCAGCAGGCACGCAGTTCCCCTCGAGGTGGGGATGGAGGATCAGAGCAGCCATGCTCTAGGACAGCACATAGCCACAAGTGAGAGAGAGAGATGGGCTGCAAAGGGAAATTTTGAAAGCAGTAGCTCTGCAATTTCCTCAACAAGTAAAAATTAGTCAGAAGGACACAATGTACTCAGAACTATAATACAAGGGAAGTGGGAGATATAGAGGAAGGGTGTTTTTTTCTCTTCCTTTTTATTGCATCCAGGACCAGCCAAACAACAAGCCTCATTCAGAGAAAGGCAGCAGAAAACAGCTTAATCATAATCTCTCTGCCTTTCCATTATGAACTACCTCAGGGTGTCATTCATTTTGAAATAGATCAGCCTTACATTCTTGACTTACTGTGTCACATCTACTTTTACCCAGGAACAACGGTTCTTCCACAACCAGTGGATTATAGTAGGATATTTCTTTGATGCCTGTATTTTAATAATTCCTGCCATCACCTCAGAAGCATTAGAAGGTTAGGAAGAGACAGTGACAGGATGTATAAATACTAGACTAAGTATTAATTCCTAGAGGTTTAATCCAATCTGTATGATATTCCGTTTTATCACAGCGGTAAATTGTAATCCCCTCACCTTGATTATTTCTGGGTTCAGCTTTTATGGTTTCCTTTCTGGACCTATTCCTGGTGCTGGACCAGGCTGAAAAAGGAAGGGAGAAAAATAAGTATTTTAGCTCAGAGTGCCTGGATAGAAAAGGTACTTTAGAAATCCAGCAGGAAGGGAGATGCTCCAAGGAAAACCTATGATTCTGTGATATTTTTGTCCGGTCAGGCTTATAGATGCCTCTAACCTGTAAAAGCTCTACCTAATGATAAATCTCAATGGTCCAAACAAACCTTGAGCATCCTGACCACAACACCTTTCTGCTCCTGTGCAATGCTGGCAAATGTGTGGAAAATCTGTCTATTATCTGTCTTTATCCACCCCTCAAGGACACTACTGTCTTGGAAATACACAAGAAAGCAGTCTGGGTCAATTATTATCACCCCTTTTGCCAGCAGAAACAAACAAACAAAAACCAACAAAAACCAAACACACCAGAAACCAAACATGGGACAAATCACAGCCTTCATCTATTGATAAATTGGAGGCCAAAATTATCCCCAAACTGATTTCTGAATATACAGCTATGAAATTGTTTTACTGCAATGCACAGGATATTAGCCATTAATCATAATGACTTTACCTATCGGACTCAATGTCATCCTTATTCCCCTTCAAGAAGAGAGAGAAGCTCTACACCTCTGCTGAGGTCTTTCATTCTCCCAGAGGAGTTTTGCATCTCAGGCCACATGTAAGAGCTGCCAGCAGATTCAGTGACAAGGTATACAGAGTAATCTTAGGAACCTCCATGCTACACCTCTTTTTGGCTTTTTTATTCTTGAATCCTTACATATTCTTATCCAAATTCATGCAAGTGGGCAAGTTTTATAAGAAAAAAAAATACATTGAATGAAAAAACAAGCATTGTATTAGCATTAAGTCGATTTACACAGCAGCAGCAGCTTGTCCAGAAATGGAGACCCACCTACCGATAGAGAGGAACAGCCAAAGTATTGCTTTGTTACAGGAAGGGGCATGCCAGTGGATGAGCAAAACCCTGGAACACTACTGACAGGGAAATCCCTAGCAAGGGGCACAGGAATAGACTGTGGAGACCTGGGATAAGAAAAGCCTTTTCACCCCACCCTTTATCCCGCTTCACAGAAAGTAAGTGTATTCAGAGACATGATGCAGAAAATAAGCTGATTACATTAGCAAGCAGACGTGAGAGTGGAGCAATGAAAGGTTTTAACGTAATAGCCAGTTCTCACGGGAGCAGAAGAGTGACGTGCACCCTGCTGCCAGGAGTACCCTCAATGACCCTAGAATAAAAGCTGCAGCCGGGAAAGAGCAGGAAGCACAAGTGTACACAAAGTATCAAAATGGAAACTGAAGGCAAAGGTCCAATTAACGGATTTTCTGTATCCACTCTCAAAGAAATTTGCTATTTTAGAGGCTCTGAGACTACATAGTTCAATATAATGATTTCAAGTAAGAGGTAAAAAAACCCACCAAAAATCCAAACAAAAAATTTTACTTAAGGGTTCTCATGATAGCTATTTATTTACTTAAAGTACTTTTCAAGCCTTGTCTCCAGAGCCTCTCCATTTGCCCATCCTCTTGTTACTCTCCTATGGTCTTGAGTATCACTAGCATTTCAGAAATGCTCATGTTCATAAAAACCCCTGTACTTGCAACAGCTTCTGGATGTTTGTCTTGCTTTCTAGTGAGCAGGAAATGTGGCGTGATTAGTTCATAGATCTCTTTTCATGAATGTAAAAGCAAACAGGAAAATTAAATTATCTTCATTTTACATTTAGGTCTGTAAGTAGTGAGTTCAATGATTATTCTTAATCTTTCACTAGAAGATGTTTTGGAGTCCAGACAAACTTCCTCTGAAATTGCTGACTATATCCTTACCTTAGATTACTGTTGTAAGACTTGATGCCCCCAAAAGTCCTGATCACAGCTGGAGCACAACCTTCTGAGGTAGTTCATATCAGTTACAGGGGGTCTCACAGCAAAGACCTTGTGATATGTCTGAGTCCCAAAAAGGTGCTAGTGCAAAATCTTCCTGTGAGATCTGATTATAGCTACTAATTGGCTGCTGTAGTTTGTGTCAAATGGAGCTTTGTCAAGATACGCTGTTCCAAGCCCATATGAAGAAGCCTTATATCCATCTCTGCTCCTGTGCATTATGACTATTAGGTTGAGATTTTCAAACATCGTTGTCCGAGGCCCAGAATACAGAGGTACTCTACTAACTGACTATCCTGCTTTGCTGCTGCTCTTTATTTTCCTTCTGGTCTAAAGCGTGAGTACAAACTACACAATACTTATCTAGAAAATAGTGCTTTTAATTTTCTACCAATGAATAACTAATCCCACCTCCCTCAAATTCCATATGAAGCTAAATCAATGGTGAGAAATGGTGCAAATACTCTGGTTTGCTTTCTTGCCTACATTCTTTTGGGAACATTAGCACATTCACTGGAACAGAGACTACAATTTTCAGTGATGCAGATTTTTGGTTATCAAGTGGCAATGATATTCAGAAAGACAACAGAAAGACTTGATTCTGGTTCATCTGACATAATATGTGTCTGAACTCCAAAGCTGATGACAAAAAAAAAATTTAAAAAAAAAAATAATTCCAGAGTCATTTCACTTCTACTCATCACATCTGGGAAGCTTTGCTGTGTACAGTTTCTAGTCTGAACCTTCTGCTCTTTCACTGCATATGGAATATTCTTAATTAAATTTTGCTCATCTGAAAGCTGATGAAGCTCAGGCTGTACTCAGCAGACAATTAACTTTCTTGGTTTTCAGACTCCAGCAGGCCCTTAGAGGATCAACACAATAGGGGACAGTATCACACTACTTTAGTGTCCCTGACCTGTAATGCAAAATCCCAAACACAAAATTCACATTCATTAAATCCATACACAGCTCACTGGGAGACACAGGCTATGTGAAATAGCATCCCAAATATCTTGCAGGTTGAGCAGAGTGGGATGCAGTCTTCTGTCTTTTTCTAAGCAGTAGGTATACGGTATATCTGTATTTAGATTGAGGGGTAATGGTTTTAAACTGAAAGAAGGGAAATTTAGATTAGATATTAGGATTGGACTAGATGATCTTTCAAGGTCCCTACCAATCCCTGATATTCTGTGTTTCTGTGTGATTCTGTGATTAGGAAGAAATTCTTTACTGTGAGGGTGGTGAGGCACTGGAACAGGTTGCCCAGAGAAGTTGTGGATGCCCCATCCCTGTAGCTATTCAAGACCAGGCTGGACGGAGCTTTGAGCAACCTGGTCTAGTGGGAGATGTCTCTGCCCATGTCAGGGGGGTTGGGCTTAGGTGGGCTTTAAGACCCCTTTCAACCCAAACCATTATAATGGATTCTGTATTTGAATTCTTGCTCCTTCCCTCAGTCTTCTGACAGAGTTTATCTTTTTTGTTTCATAATACTGCTAGAGGCCCCAGCTCTGGGTCACCGTTTTTTTTAGAGCATGGTTGCATTATGGATAACTACATCTGAATCGAGATAAACAGCGGGCGTTGCAACACATGGCTTGTGCCTGCTTGCCAGTGATACCTGTTCTGTTTACTGGAATGAAGTCATGAGCTTCTCAGCTTTCAGGCAGATTGACTATAGAGGGAGCCTGAGACCAGGTGATGAAGTCAGACCTGGATTTCTAGATAAGATCTGCAGTAAACTATCAGTTACTCTTCAGAGGCACCTTTCCCTCTTTCTTCTGCCTGAAGACATAGCCACAGATGAGTAATTTAGTCTACAGACCTAACTTTGAAAAGTCTAAAGTTAGGACAGCTGTATTTCCACTGTTAGTCATTAGCTTTACACACTATGCAACTGCCCTCTGGTTTACTTTTTCTTGTTAAAAGAATGTTATCAATAGTTGAGCAGACATTTAAAAAGTCAGCAGGCTGATATGCTTCTTTTAATGTAAAGTACTATTTGAAACCTTTAAGATGGGTAATTGTTAAGATAGTAAAAGACAAACATTTTAAAAAGATTTGCCATGATTTCAGTCCTTTCCAAATGAATTGAATATTAATTAATTGCCCATAGTAGATTGATCTTTAAAATGCTTTCCAATATATTCAGCTTGATGATTCAGAGCTTCTTCTTCAACCATTTCTTACTCTCCCAGCCCCTCCAGCTAGATCTCTGCGTAACAACCCAGTCATCAAATTGCCAGTCACTTTGCTGAGTGCTCTTCTGTTTTCAGAAATAAATGAAATAACAAGTCTCCTTGGAGTACAAAGCAGCACATTTTCATATTCAGGGAAGCTTCAGAGAGCATGCATGAAACTTATAGCAGCTATCCAGTCAGACAGTTTGCAGATCTGAGAATCAGTAGCAAGAATCACTTGAAAGATGACATACAAAGACATCTGGAAGTCATAGACAGGAAAGTTTTGATCAAAGAAGAGGATCAGGAAAACAATAGGTAGAATCAGCTCTGGATAGAAGGATCTGATGAGGCAAAAAGAATAAATAAAATAAAATTAAATAAAAATACTTCAGTGGAATTCTGAGTTTGAATTAAAAAGACTAAAACAAACTGCAACGTGTTTAAGATCAACTAAAACCACTTCACATAACATTACTCCATCTTGATTCCTTCTTTGTGCAAGTAATATGAACAATACCTAGTTCCTACGTTTGTGAATTTTGTTCTAAATATAAAGCAATTGCCAAATCTCTACAGTGAGTCAGTGAACCTGTAGCAGGCTAGAAAATTAACTAGCACCCAAAACAAACAGGTCTCAAATATTCCAGTTACATGGAGACAGGTGTTGGTATCTGATCCTAAGCTCTAATAACACACCTGAGCTTTCCTACTTGAGATTGACACAAAAGAATTATTGCTGTCATAAGAACAAAATAATCTTTGGGACTGTATTTCACTTACATAGAGCTATACTTAATTTGAATCCTTTTAATCTTTTTTTTTCCTTTTTATTTTAAAGATTTCAGATTATTCAGTTCATAATAAGCAAAAATTGCCATATGAGAGACACCTAGAACACAAGTTGCCTATTGTTTCCTCCTACTGTCACCAAAGCACCGTTCTGGTTCACATTTATATTAAATTTAGCAGTACTACAGACCTCTCTTTTAAAAACAGTAGATCTTAGAGCCCATTTTACTATGATTAGGCACGGCAATGCCTTTGCACCATAAGCAGTTGTTTCTGTCTCCCTTATGTCTAAGAAGCTACACTTGCAATCATCATCAACTAGTCAGCAAAGCCAAGAGTTTTCAAATGTTCAATGGGAAGAAAAGAAAAAAACCTTTCTTTTGCAGTACACTTCAGTGATGCCTTACACATATTAATTCTGTACATACTCACAAATTACCTTTTTCCACCAAACTTGCTTCTTTTGTATTTGCACATTAATGAACATAATGAACAATTATTTAAGTGCAAGTGTTTGCCCAGTCTAGAAAACTCTTAAATATTTCCTTTATTTATTCACTGTCATAGTAATTAGCAAGGCTGATATAGGGAACCTAATGGATTGCATTTATTTTCCTTCAGTATTGATTTTTTGCTATCTCAGAAGTATTATAAGTAAAAAAAATAAACAACCTCTTTTCAATACATAGATACTGAGATAAATTAACCCTAGTGAAGCCAGCATATTCAAATCTAGCAATAATTTAGCCCTTTTATCAGAAATCCAGCTATTTTCAGAAGTGGCTCTAAATTCTATAGCAAGATCATGTAACACAGGATTCCTTAAATGGAAAATTCATTAAAAATTTAATAATTCACCTGTTTGAAATACTAATATTATTGAAATTACTTCAAATAACCTCCCAGCTGGCCAAAGAGCATCTGCATTTGTGACACTTCATATTCATTGTTGTTGTCTCAAGATTCAGCTTTGAATGCTGAAACATTGTTTAATGCTTTGTTTTCTAATCTCATAGGAAACTGCTTTGAAAAATACACCTCCTTTTTCTGGCAAGCACTGGAAATCCTTTCCCCAGAAACTTCAGATAAACCTCATAAGAGGCAGTGAGAGCAGAGCAACATTAATGTACTTACAGAATTTGACGGTGAAAAACATTTTTAGCAAAAAACATAAGAATCCATTAAAAAGCTAGCTAGCTATAACTGTGAAAATTTCTCCCCACACTTGGGTTTATGCAGTTGCAAATAGAGCATGGTGGGCAGCCTTGTGTGAACAGCTAGCCAGAGCTTTGAAGTGATGCTGTCATCTGCACCCTTTTTTTTATGGGAAGCCTGTGGAAACACCAAAGAAGCTTTCAGCCTCTGAAGATATTGTTCCCTTTATCGCACTTTCAGACAATGAACTTTTAGCATAAAGAACGGAATGCTCTGCTACTCAAGATGCATTCAAGTAGAAGAATTTGCAAGGAAGTACCTCCTACTTTTTCCCATACCTGCTCTCATTTCCAGCAACTTTCTATACCTTCCTGGGCTGCAACAGTTTGCACTATTCCCTCTGCACCTTTAAGGACAGAGATTCAAATGAACAAAAAACAGCCCACCCCTCTTTTCATCACACCTGAGCTGTATCGAATCACTCCTCTTCCTACAGTGCTTCCAAGCATTATGTTCCTCTAGTGGCAATGTTTCCATTCTGCCCACCCTATTGTGCTTTCTAGTATGCTCAGTTCCTCAGGCAAAGAAAGCTCTGAGGGGATACAGAGGAAAATGGGAAAAAATTATAAAGCAAGAATTTTTAATGAAAGAATATATATACAGTCTATATACAATATAGACAATACATATATACATATGTATATACAATATATAGTCTGGCTTACTGGGGAAGAAGAAATCATTGAAGAAAAAAAGATGAAAAAAGATAAAAAAAGGTTAAGGCAGCGCTTTCTGATGAGTGTTTAGAATCTGTTTTTTAGGATGGTGTAGAAACTTGTGCAAATAGCACCTGGACCTTTGGGGTCTTTCAAGTGGTCACTCTGACATTAACAAGTAAAGAAAAAATGATGGGATATAATCAGAGAATATTGTAATAGGGATAAAAAACCTTGGTGCAAAGGTTATTTTCATTTCATAATGCACTATCTGTATTTCAGGTAACTTTATGTGAACAACAGTGGTATTTAAATGTCAGAGGTCAAATCCAGATTTCACTGAAGTCAGCTCAGGTTTCCTATTCACTTCCAAGGGACCAGAACTGGAACAGAAAGTTTTGCAAAGAGTTTTATAATCTCTAAATATATATTGATATTCCTACTACTGCTCCTCTACTAGTATTGCATAAATGTCCCTCCAAAACCAAAGATAAGCAGAGAGCAATATTCCTTTTCATCAGTTTCCACAATGCATTGGAATGAAAAGACGAAGCATTCAGACTTTCATAATTAAAAAAATAAGATTTCTTTAGCTGTCCCTGCCAATGCTGTAATGAACTGCTCCCACCTCCAAGGCCCCAGAGATTCCTGAAACAGGGAAAGGGAGGGGTGAGAGTGAGATACTTTTCAGAGAAATTACTTTCATTTCCTGGGAAATGATTGCAATAGCATATAATGTACAAAAGAAATTCAACTTCCACTGTTTCAGCAACTGTAATAATAACTACTTTGCATTTATATAGAACCTTTCACCAAATGATCTAGCTGTTATTTAGTCCAGAATCTCTGAGATGGCATCTGTCTATCATATCTTTGTAAAGCACATAGTACAGTGGGATCCAATATGGTTGCAGGATTTACAGGCTAATGTAACATAACTATTTTCTCTTTCAATGAAATCAAATAGTGTAAAATTCTCTCTAGACATCCAGAGCAGTTAATCTTTTAAAAAATTGTTTCACCGACAAGGAAATGGGACACAAGGAGCACTAAATTGTTTGAGAGAGGTCATCATGATTCTGTGGGAGCATTTAAGGAATTTGCTATATCACTAGGGAAGTTCTGTAGAGTTCTTACTCCTCTGAGGCTAGGCAGGGAGAAAAAGTTTTCACTATACCAAAGCAAGCTCCGATGTGCTTGAAAATTGTCAAAGACTTCAGTATCCCAAAATGGATGACAACAGATTTAAATTGATGATGCTTTTGGGACAATACAAGATTCCTGCAATATACTTAAAATACGCTATTGCAGACTTGTTCTAGTTAACAATGCAATTCTATAGGGATATTTTAGCAAAAGTTCTACATCGGACTGATTTTCTGGCAAAAAATCTAAGAAATAAAAGACATGTCCGAGAGCTGAAATGTATTTCCTAATTTACACTTCTGGGTCTCCTGATATTCTTGTGGGTAGCACCTGGTAGTACGTTGGGAAGATTTTACACTAAAATGCAAGTAAGGTCCCTACCCTGAAATGCGTTGGATACAGAAACAAATTAAACATGGATGCTAATGACTTAGCCAGTAAAAACAATGTAAATGATGTCCTAAAAAAAAATAAAAAGGGTAGAGGGTACTGCTTCCTGAATCAAGTGGCATTATAATCTTTCTCTTAAAATTAATTTTGTGGGCATATTTCAATGAAGTGTATTTTTAGTGTAATCAGAAGTCAGGTTCTGATTAGAAGCAATCATGACACTATCTATAGCTGCATTTCTGCTTATTTCTAGTGTTCTATTGTTCTGTACTTATCAAAGTTAGCACCTGTTAAGTGTCAGTACTTTTTTAACAAGAAACTCTAAGTAAATTCCTTTAAATTGAACCCCCATTTCTAGCACAAGAGATTAAAGCCTCCCTGCTCATACTGACTTAATTATTCAGCATATTTATCTATCAACCCTTTCAGAAGTTAAAATTCTTAGTAACCTCAGGCCATTTAATCTTAGAATTGAGTTTGGAACTAAATTTTCTCTGTGTGTCCGATTATAAAGCAACAATAAATGGAAGCTCAGAAGCTCATTTAAGCTATTTGGACTGGTAATGTCAAAGTATATGTGACCTCTGAAGCATAGTAATAGCCTGGAAGAACTACTGAAAGGTCTCTCAGGAGCTGATAAACCTACTCAATTTCAGAGACAAATGCTCTGCATATTATACTTCATGGGATAGGAAGCTGTGAAAATCATTCATCGCCTAGATCACCAACTGCAGTTCCTTTCAGTCACTTAGAAATGCCAGCTAAGATTGCCAAAAGGAAGCACATTTTCAGAAAGAAATGTGGAGTCTCTTCTGTAAGGATTGCTTTAAAACCAGTCTATTCCTTTAGCTACTAGGCTGTGGGGGGAAAAAAAGTATTTAGAGTGGATTCTTGTATCTTTTATTTTTCAAACTGATTTTTAAAATCAGTTTGCTAAAAGATGTTGCTAGTTCTCATTATTTCATTGGAATTGCAGAGTTATAATAGAAAGAGGAATTAACCCCTGACCTAAACTACAAACTCAGTAATGTACTACTGTGTCTGTGGCATATAAAACAGTATCTACCTCTGCGTGAAGCATCAAGGGGTATGCTTGAGAACTTTTTTGTTGTGAGACAGGAAAAGCAGCAAGACCTCACAGTCTTTCCAGTGTTACCTACTGAGGAGGAGGTGGCCACTGTTCCTTTTCTGACAGAACTTGGAGAGGGCAACACAAGTTGAATGATGGAAGAGTATGGAGATGTCGCCCAAGTAACTGAGCATCCAAAAGATGCACTGTCCTTGTAATGGAATGTTTTAGAAGTGCAGCTGTTACTATTACCGGAATGAAATACTTCACCTAGCACAAAATATAGGAATGCGTACCGCCTTCTGACACAACCACTTCTTAGTAACTAAAATGCTGAAACTGCATGGCTAAAAATTGGCATATAAATGCATATGTGACAGACAGGATTAGCTTTGTTGTTTTGTGTTTTGGTTGATGGGGTTTGTGTTTTGGTTTTTGGTTTGGGTTTTTTTTTTTTTCTGTTAGTAGGTGTTATGTGTTAGTTTGTTAGATGGAGGGATTTGTAAGTGACAGAGCTTTATAGTCTCAGGTGAAAGAACTGCTTCCCCCTCCTGTTTGTCAGGCACAGAACATGTCCCTGGATATTCTTCAGTAACCACAGATCTTCACATTCAGCTATCCTGAGGGTGCACCCTATGTTGCAGGTAAGGTAAAAACATTTGGCACTTCTAAATCACTTATTTCCTAAGACTGTTGTTACTCACATTAATGTTCCAGAATACCCATTTTGAATGAGTATAACATCTAGGGAAATTAATTATTAGGTAAGTTTTATCAGGCAAAAGGATTTTCTGCTCAATGCTTCAAGAGTTCAGAGGTAAAGCTACCTTGCCTACAAAAATCCTTCCCTCTTTGATCTATCTTTGCCTTTCTAAGTAGAAAATTGCAGGATATTTAAAGCTTTTTGAGAATCTCAGCTAATAAAAGGAAAAAGAGAGAAGTCCCAAATGCAAAAATGCAGAACCTGCATTCTGCAGTCCCAGCATCAAATGAGGGGAAAAGAGGGGGGTTTTTTTGAAAGATACGCCAAGTATTGCTCTTTGTATCCCCTTCAAGTTTTCATTTGTGAAATTATATCAGAGAATGTCCTCTCCTCAAAAATGTGTTATAAGATGAAGTTGGAGCCGTCTGGTCACTGCTTACTGTACAGCTAGTAGTTTGCTTTGAGCCTGAGTAACTCTCAGATTTAAATAAGCAGTATTATCATGCTGAATTGGAGTTTAGTTGATTTTTTTCCCCTAAATTGCATCTAATCTTTTTGAGTCTGGTTCTTCATTAAAAAGAGGCTATAAAATTTTCATTACAAGAAGCTTTAGAATGCCCAGCTGTTTTCAGCTGGGATAGAACTAATATTCTTCCTAGTAGCTGCTTTGTTTTGGATTTAGTATGAGAATAATGTTGATAACACATACTGTTTTAACTGTTGCTAGGTAATCGTTATATTAAGTCAAGGACTTTTTCAGCTTCACACAGAAGATGAGAAGGAGCACAGAAAGGACAAACTGGCCAAAAGAATATTCCATAATGTAGATGTCATGCTCAGTATATAAATGAGGGTTGGCCAGGGGGTGGACATCCACGATCGCTGCTTGGGACAGGCTGGACATCAGTGATCGTGTAGTGAATGATTGTATTGCATCATTCATGTATTTTATCTTCTATTACTGTTCTGTTAAGCTGTCTTTATGTCCTCTCACAAGTTTTTATTTTTTTCCCAATTATTATCCCCTGCTCTACTGGGGACAGGGGGAGTGAGTGAATGGTTGTGTGGTCCTGGCTGCTAGTAACAGTTACACTGTGGTACCTATAAACCAGAAAATTAGTTTAAAAAAATATACAAATGAGTCTTTTCTTGTCCCTGTTGTCATCATTAGGAAATTAATGTTTACAGCTGAGATTTCCCAGTCGTCACTAAAGGCACGGTAAAAGAACAGAGGGATGCCAAAGACACATCATACTTGCTGTCTGCATTTTTAATTCCTGCATTAGGCAGCAGATACAGCAAATCAAGAAGTTTAAGTGATATTCTTTAGGGGAATAAGGATACAAAAATATGATGAATACGCATTCAGGTTAAGAAACTAAACCTCAGAAGGCAAGAAACATCGTCCAAGAGTAGTTCAAACCACCTCTACTTTAAATATGGTCTTAATGATTTTGTAGTAAACTGTATTTTTCTACCAGAATAACAGTTCCTTGTTTCTTAGGACAACATAGAAAGGTAAGAAAGTCTGTGAATGTGTCTCACCTCTTCTTTCCAAGGCCTGCAGGAAAGCTGAGGCCCTATGAAGACATATTTAAGGCACTTACTGGCTAGTCTGCTTTATCCACAATACCTTGTGGGAGGGGAAGGCTCTACCTCAGGAGATAAATTCAAAATTCTGCTTTTCTTTGTATACCCAGATGCACAGAGAAACGCTCATGTCCCCAAGAATCTCTCCTTAGGAAATCCTGAGCTCAGACCATCCTTCTATATGACAGTTAAAAAACAAACTCAGTCTGGAATAAACTGAACTTTTCCATTGAGCATCTAAAGCTGTATCCCTTGAGCATCCCAACATTTGAATAGCAATATCAAGGTTGAAGGAAAAGGTGGATGAAGAGGGCAGGTGAGCTGAGCCTTCCATGCTTAAGATCAAGCTCTGATTGATGAAACATCCAAATCATTCACCAAATGTAATTAATTCAGTGACAGATGGTTATGCTGGCAGTGTTTGAATATTATTTGGAGTGGTAGTTCTTCCCAACGTATCCCTGTGGCTGCAAATTCAAATGTCCAGTGATAATACAGATAAAAGAAAGTATCACTAACTGTTTTAATATTTCTAGCATGTAAAAATGTACTGCCACAGTTGCAAACTATTTATTGGGAAATGACACCTCATTTGGCTCAGAAGTCAACTTGACAGAAGAGATGTGCATGTACTCCAATTAGAAAGAAGATAAATTTAGAGTTTGGGAGGCCTAGCAAAGTAAATGAATGTGGTCAGGCAGCCCAGGACACAAGTGAACTCTTCCCAGAAGCAGTGACAACCAGGGTGAAGAGCTGAAGTAGCAATGAGTCTGGATCTCACCAGGATGAAGGCAGCCACAGGGGAAACCCACAGCAAGGCTTTGACCATCTAATTACTTCCAGGCAGCAGCACTTCCTCCAGGAGAAGCTGGAGAGGGGGTTACCAACCAAAGAGACACACATACATATATAAACATACATTGGTTTATGCATTTTACGCTGCCTACATAAAATATTCCTGCATACCTTAAGACATATGTAAGCAAACTGGCAACTGGCCACATCTCCCAAGCAGCTCATATCAGGACAACAGGTGGATTCCTATAAGCTATCCTACCTCAGGCAGTGGCCATCCAAGTCCCCACAAGGCACATTCTTTCCAGTCTTCTCTACCATGCTGGTTAACCTCAGGTCTAGAGGACAAAGCGTGCGGGAGGTGACCTGGTGACAGTGTAGCCTGTTTCTGTTCCCTGCCCCAGTCACATCTCAGGCCAAAATATCACTTGGCACCATCCGTATCTACGTTGGGTAACCTAAGGGAGTGGTAGGCCCAGTCAGAATACTCTACTCAGTGTCTCTCTCCAGTCCCACATAATTTACATTTTTGTTCCATTGTTCCTCACCCTTTCACCAGTCTTTGTTTGTTATCTCCAACAATCATTTGTCTTTCTCAAGGTATGAGTCTTTACACTTCCACCTCACCTCACCTTTTTCTTTTTTTATATTTATTTTGTTTCTTACTATTTTTAGGTGAGGGGAAGTGACATTTCATTTAGTTAAGAATGCTTCTCTAAATGGGAAACTAACAGGAAGAGTATGCCCTTAAACTGGCAAGGGAAGGCAGTAAGTATGTATGATACTGCTCCATAATACCTCTCCTGTGTCTAGTTATGAACAGCTTATAGACTTTCTGAGCTGTTTGTGGATGTGTGTCATTGGACACTGTATTTTTCCCCTTGAAAGGGAAAACAGGAGGTGTCTGTTTTCCCTTTCTGGGAAAACAGACTGGATTTCTCTCATGACAGTTTGGGCAGTCATTCCGTGAAACCATGTACATGTATCCACAGCTCTCTGGCAGTAAGCTCCTTAAGTCTACAGCCAACTGCCGTCATATCTTCTGAATCCTGCTTGAATCAGCTCTTTGAAGTGTTTTCTATTGCTTCCATTGGGAGAAAAAGTTTGCTCATTACCTGTCTTTTCCCTGGCATGCATCTTTTTATGGACAGCCCCCTCTAATTGTTAGGGACAGGGTTAATTCAATAGTCACAGTATTTAAAAACAATGAAAAAGCAGAAGTCCAGGTCTGAAGTCCAATCTTCAGCAGGTACTTATATCTATTAATTTTATAGTAAGACAATACAAACATATCACTGCTCTATGACCTGTTTGCAAGTTTTTCTGGCTGAGAAATTTTTTTTGCTTCAGAACAAAATGTTTGTCTCATTAAAACTAAAACAATAATCGTACACCCTGCCTCAAAAAGCCTCCTTCTAACTAAATTTCATTTAATAAGACAGGATCTTATTCACCTCATTGATTTCACTCCCATGGACAAATAAAAAAAAATACAGCTATTTGAGGGAAAAAATGAACTTTTGGTCTTATTTGTCCATGCTCTTGTTTTTTAATATCTACATGCAGTCAATTTATATGGTCTAAAGTATAATGACCATTTCAGTTCTATGCAGTTAATCACAACTTTTCTTTCAGAGCTAAAATAGCTGAGATCAAGGGGATCTTCAAAGATGTCATGCTCAGTAGCTTATAAATGGTGTGCCATTTATAATTCTTTGTTTGACAACTAAGGCACTGCACATTGCAGAAGTGAATGAGATGTCATAAAGCAACCACAATATTTGGATACCTAAAGGATATTTTAATATTTACAATATTTGACTACGCAAAGGATCCTAACTTTGTAGCACCCAAAGTCAGAGATATTAAGTTTTCTCTAGCTTGTGTTCAGAAGTAGGTGAAATCTCCTGAAAGCTTAGATAAAATTTGGCTAAAAATATACATGTCTTATAGAGTGCATATGGTGTATATAGCTCCATACTCCTTTCATTGTAGTGCAGATATCTTAAAACTGATGAAGCTCTCACTGGGACAGTAGCTCTGATGTTATTTTTATAAAGATATATTTGAAACAGGACAAATAACAAGGCAAATAAGAGCATGAAATTATCTCTAGCAAATAACCTGAGCTAACATCAAATTAGGTTACTCAAATTTTATCTCAGAGTTTTTACCAGTGTCCCATTCTCCTGAGCCAGCTGAGTGCCAGTTCTTCTGCTTTCAGGGAAGGGAACAGCCTGGGTCACCTGGATCCACTAAGGTAGTGAGAAATATGGGATTGCCTACAGGAATGATGGAAGCTTCATAGATATGAATCCTTCATGAAGCCAGAACCAAATTTACGGTCCAAATCTATAGATAAATCTTGAATCACCTGGCTGTTTGGTATTGAGCAGTTGGTAGGTGACGAATAGTCTTAAACTCAGTGATGCTGGTATTCACTGGTACACAGTTCACAAATAAGGAGTGTCTGTACCAGTGAAACTTTTCATACTGCATGAGATACCACCCTATTCAGCCTAGAGGAAACTCTTACTGGGAACCAGCTTCTTTGTCTTAGAGGGGAAAATTAGGCTGTCTGTATTACTTATGAGTGCTACATTTCCATGGGTGAAGCAGAAGATAATAATCATAAGAAAGCAATGACATCCCCTTCATCTCCCAAGTAAAAACGTCAGGATAATAATTAGATTTATTTCTACCAAACATGTATTGTTTGTGTTTCTCTTCATGTATAGCCAGACTTTTTTCCAGTTTTACTGTGACTGCATGTATATCCAGGCAATTAGAAGCATCAGTGATAATGTATGCTGTACAGTGTAAAATGAATTTCAATGTTTTAATGAAAAAAAACCACTAGTCAATCAGAACTTGGCAGGTTTATACACATCCAGTTAAATCTATGGAACTGTGGATATCTGCGTGATTCCTGCTTTCCAGTAAGCTTTCAGACTCCCTTGGCCCAACCAAAATTGGGAAAATATGGAACATAACTGCCTCAATAGTAGCAATTTAATTTTGCTATTCTTTTTTTTTAAAAAACTCAGACACCTCCTGTTTTCCCTTTCAAGGGCAAAACTCAGTTTGCTTGGTTTTGAATAAATCATGCGTCAGGCTGTACTGAATACAACTCAAGAAAGCTTCCTGTGATTTTTTTTATGAAATACTTGAGGAGTGTATGTTGAACTCTGCATGACCTATGTTAGCATGAGAAGAAATCTGGGAATTGCACAGGCAAGTTATCCCCAGAAAAGGTATTTTTATAGCAAATATTATTTTCATAATGTACTTTAATTTCTCTGCACTCAAAATGGTTACTGCAGATTATTGCATGAGTGTTTTATGCTCTGCAAATGTATTTGGACTCACCTGCTGCCTTTTGTAAAGTATAAAGCTCTATTAAGTTATAATGTGTTACTTTCAAAAAATCATTCGTTACGTAGGGCAAATGGCACATGTATAAGATTTTACCGTTTTCTTTTTGTCACCTGGAAACCCTTATAAATTACTTTTTATTGATGCATGGCACAACATATGTAAGGTTTACAATGTCTCCCTGCTTACATTGTCAGTGGAGGCTGCAACCTGACCTGTGGGTCCAGGGAGGATGCTGTGCCGGGAGGGATGTGCCAAGGCTGCCAAGGCCAGGTCTCTGACTGCCACTTCCACAGAAAGGCCCATCTATCTGAAACCCAGTCAGTGAAAGTGGATCATTCTGGAGACAGAAATAATAGAAACAGGATGGGGTTCAACAGTACAGTGTTCAAAGTCATTAATTCAGAAGCTAATAACAGGATTTGAAGCTCTACAGTGAGAGCTCTTCAGCTGGAAAGAGTGCGAGGGGAACATTTTGGGTTGATTAGTTCATTGCAGGAAAAAAAAAAAAAAAAAAAAAAAAGGCACTCCAAAGCTGTGGACATGGGAGGCAAATAATTTAGGTGAGGAGCTGTCTGTGGAACTGAACTAAAATGTACAGAGCAATGGGACCTCACCTGAAATTCTCCTTAAAATGTTGTTACCTACCACTTTCTGCCCAGCACACTTGCCCAGGTTTGGCAGCAGAGCAGCTGGACCCCCATTCCCCATTCCTCATTCCCCTCTGCTGCTTGAGCAGAAGGAGGTAGAGGAGTTGGGGATGAATGAATGAAGTCGAAGCTGGGTAGTAAGTGGCAGGGGAAAGGGAGTTATTTTGATGTTTGTCTTTCTGTTTCCCACTAGCTGACTCACAATTAAATAATTATTTTAATTGGACATAAATTAATTATCCCCAATCAAGTCTGTCTCACCTGTGATGGTGGTTGGTAAGTGATATCTCTGCTTTCATCCAGATCCAGTTTTCTCGTTCCTCATCCCACTAAGGCAGGGAGTGTGCAAGCAGCTGGGTGGGGTTTTGCTGTTGGCCAAAGGCAAACCCACCACACAGGCAGGGGATGCCTCAGAGAGCTCAGATTGTTGGCAGTCCAGAGATATACAAATAGAGAAATACATCAAGCATGAAGGAGAACAACTGAAGGAAATGAGCAACGTTTGCAAGGGAACAAATGGGTAAAAGCGGATGAATATGTTTACATTACAAACTCAAAGGGGGTGATTTTTAATCCACAAATCTGAAAATCTCTTCTTCTATCAACAGAGTGGACAACAAAATATGGAAAAAAGCTAGGACAACAGAACAATTTGAAACAAAAAAACCCAAGCATGGTCTTCTTTTTTTACTAAGTGAGAAAAGTATTTCATCCAAAGAGAAAACCTTAGAATACTTGAGATATTATTGAAGGGACTGAAATGTTAATTTAAAATCTGAGGTAATTGCTGGACGAACAATGAAGATTTCATCCCTAAAGCTACATTTTCTGAAAGCTTCTTAGAGTAGGATTGAGACTGCAACTTTAACCCAAGCCTATAAGCAATGCAGCACATAATAAATAACATCAGGACCAAAGTTTTTCTGCACCAGAATTCAGCTTGAGCATGAAGGAGCCCCCAGTGAACAAGTTGTAAAATAGGATCTGTTTAACTACAGCAAATTCCTTTTAGAATTGCATCAATAATGTGTACTCTGCATCTATTAAAGGCATAACTGAAGTCATTGTTGTTGCTGCACATTCAATAACATGTGAGTCCATCAGTGCATTTCTCCTTGCTTCCAGATGACAGCGTGTTTCAGTTGTAAAGGGGATCTTGGATCATCATTCAAAATCCACTCTACTGAGACCAACTACAGCCTCCTAAGTGCTTTTTGAAGTCCTTTGCTTTGTTCAAAAACTACTTCAAAGCTAAAGAAATGTCCCTCTTGAAGGAAGACATTTGCTTCAAAAGTTTTGTGTGTGTTATATTACAGCCAGTTATTGGGAAAGGGCAGTGGACACTACCATCAGTTCCCAGCCCAAGCAAAGACTGCCTTCCAGAAGGCTGAGCAAATCCATTAGCCCCCTTTCTCCAGCAGAAGTGAAAATGTAAATCCTTACACCTGTAAAGTGAAGACAAAATCATTTCCTTGCCACAGAGAAATGTGCCATGGTTACATAACACTGCTAAAATTCCATGTGTGAAAGTGACTAGGATCCTGGATACTTAAAGAAAGAAATCTCATTTTCTTAGATTATTAAATAGAAGAATAAAGCTCCAGCAAATTGAATGTGGAAAATAATAATCCACTGTCTCCACTCTCCTGCAAGCTAGATGAACTTATTTATCTTCCACAACACTGATTTCTATGACTGCTGGAAAGTTGCCAGAGCTATAGGCAAACAGAAATTGATTCCGTTACTCAGAAGGAACAGAGTATCTGGGAATAGGAAAATTATCTATGTAGGAAGTTTGCCAGCTATTTCAACAAATTACACTCTAAAAGATAATACCATGAAATGAAAAAGTCCTCTTTAATTAAAAACTTCATTAAGAAAAGTATGTATATGCATTTAGTTTTATAAAATAAGACAGAATTGCTGCTAAGCAGGCTCGAAGTTGCTAAATCTCTGGAATAAACTAGTTCTAAAAATTAGATTTCTAAATGAGATTTAGAGCTTAATGGGTTCACAACTGTCTTGACTAATCTTAGTCCGAATAAGTGCAAAAGTGATACACAATATTTTTGGAAACTACAAGAAAATCATTGATGAAAACCTCCACACCACCATTATACAAAGTAATTGTTACTTCTCTTCCCCTTGGGTTGCAAAAAGAAGTGAGACTGTTAGTTTTAAGAATCAACTGGGAATTCAGAATGTAATTTACAGAAGCACAGCCTCTTCAGAATTCTGATATGTTTAAATTCGGTGTCTGGTCCTTGTATAGACTAAGGGGAGAAAGAGAGTACCTGAAGTAGTATCTTGGTCTTGTGCCACTTTCCACTGGACCCTCTCTGCATCCATGGTCTAAAAAGAAATATCTGGACCCCAATATCATAATTTACTGTCCTAAAATAACTAAAGAAAATGAGACAAAACAAAGACCCAGTGAGATTTTGTTCAAACTGGCATCAGGAATTTCTTGCAGCATTGTTGCAAGAGCAGTTTGCATAGTTATCATCATGTCTTGTGGGAGAGTGAAAGGCACTCCTTCTTTGGCATTTTTCATTCTCTACCCAGTAGAACCAGGCATGTTTACAGTTTCCTCCAGAAGAAAATAAATAGAATTATTCAGTAGATGTATTTCACCTTCTTCCAGATAGTAACTGTTATATCATTTACTAAAGCTGAAAGAAGGTAACAGGGGTGTGGTGCAAGCAGTGTGGTGGATGGAGTTGCCTAAGGGCAAGAGTAGGGTGTAGGAGACCTGATTTCTCTGCTGCTGCTCTACCAAGGGACTTTGACTCACGCAGTCAAATGACTTTCTCACTCTCCATGTAAGTAAATTGAAGTTAAAGATACTGAGACCCACCTTAAGTCCTTAATGGTTTTTGACAGAGGACCAAATGCTATAACAATTTTATAATGTCCTGAAAAGTTACTCAGAAGCAAAAGGTCTACTTTTTCTATCTGGAAAATAATCCCAAGTAGCAAATATTGGACTGTAACAAACATCTTTTCATTGTATGCCTGTCTTTAACAAAGGAACAAGCAGCTTCAGGTAACAAGCTGTTTCCAAGAAGGTTAAGGACTGCAATTCACTATGAAACTTGGTTAAATCAGGCATCCAGGATTAAAAGATAAATTATTATTTCCATTCAATTTTTACTTTTTAAATCAGAACTTTCTATGTCTTCTACCAGTAACAACTATGTTTTTAGACTTTCTGGGAATAAATAATTTTTCTATGCTTTTACATAGAAGTTGATCCTGCGGAGGTGTTAAGGGACAACTTCATGGAATCCTGTGTACTCGCATTTATGCTTTAAGCACCTCCAAAGGTACTAAAATCAGAGAGCTGAGGTCCCCATTATGATCTGTGGCATTTTAGTATGAAGCTGAGAACATGTCAATTAGATGTCTGAAAAGGTGGACTAACTTCAAGCAGCAGAAACACACAGGGCTGCCAGACAGAGTGTGGGTTTACAGGCTCAGTGGGCAGCATCCCCTCCACGTGACAGCACTGCCCCTGCAAAGCTCCGGTGCTCCACGGAATGGCCTGAAGTGCTCGAGCCAAATTAGCGCATGCCTTGACTCCTCTGCAAGGATCCTGGCAGTGGGTCCACCTGCTAACACCACGCTTCAAAACAGAGGGCAGCTTGTTGTGACAAGGATGTATTTTCTTCTGAAGCACAGCGCCCTTGCTCCCCACAGCACTTCAGAACAAGGAAAGACTCAATGTTCAAACTGAAGTTCCCTCTTCACCTTCATCAGGTAAATCTCTCAGTGAATCTTTACACTGGTTCTGGCACTGTCAATACTTTACTTGCTTCATAGCTGAATGGAGGTTTTTAGTCTACCTGGATGTAACAAATAGATCTTGGGCTAACTGATGCTCCAGGGAGCAATTTCAACTTTGCAAAAAGGTACTCTCAGACATACAGCAATCATCATCTCAAAAAAACCCCAGTAAAACCCAAGCATTCAATTGTCTGGGTAGCAGGCATTTGAAAAATCTCCTTGTTGTAGGCAATAACTGTAACAAAGAACAGAATTACTGCTTGTGGAGAAGGAGGAAAAGAGTTCAAAATGAATGAACACAACTTGTTGGTTGCAGTAACCTTTATGAAAAATCTGCTTCCTAATTCCAGACAACCTCTAATCCACTAATAGAGAGGCATATACTGTATTTTTAGCTGTATATAATGCAGCAGATAGCTATAATTACTTCAACAGAGTAAGGTACGGTATCAGCCAACATGTACTGTAAGTCAGGCAAGTTATTTATTTTGTCAGCAGTTAGAACATACAGCTGCTCATGTTTGTTAGTATTTCACATTCATCATTACATTTATTTGCTTACTTACAAATTGGTATGAAGTGATACTTCTTTTTCCAGCCAAATGAATTGCAAACTGTAGGTATCACAAACATTATACAGAGAAATGAATTTCACATGAATGGGATACGAGGATGAGAGGGAGAGGAGACAGAAAGAGGTGCTCACACTTAAGGATGTGACCCAAATTCTGCTGAGAAAGAGGATCTGAATGCTTGGAAGTCTGTGCTGCATGTTGTGTACACTAGCAACGTACATGCTCGGTTTAATATTTGCCAGGCAAATCACAAAGCCCTCTCAGGCTACAGCAGCATATAATCTCCTTGAATGTTTTCCTGAGCTCCTGACTCCGGAATGCATAGATGAGTGGATCAATGATGGAATTGCACATGATGAGGATGAGATAGAAGTTAAAGTGGGACATGAAGCACACACAGTAAGGGTTGTAGGGGCAGGAGATGTAGAAAATCAGGTGCAGGAAAAACGGAGCCCAGCAGACAACAAAAACTCCAATCAGGATGGTGAGGGTGATGGCCCCTTTCATGTTGGCCCCTTGGCGAATAGGGCCAGTCCCTGGAAGAACAGCGATCTTTTTGATGTGCATCCGAGCCATCATGAACATGTGGACATAGAGGGATGCCATGAGAATGAGCATAGTGAAGAACATGCTAATAAGGCAGATGATGACAACACTGCTGTCAGAGTAAATGATGAACAAAATGCCTGAGACCGTGCAAGCAGCCCAGATGCATGTGATGATGACCCCTACGCGCTTCACGGTCATGATATTATGGTACTGGAGGGCATAAAAGATAGTAAAGTACCTGTCCACTGCTATTGAGAGGAGACTGCAAATTGATGCAAGCAAGGAACTGCAAATCACTGAGTCAATGACATTGTCAATGTTTATGGTAAAGCTCTGTGCATCTGTGTCTGTGTTGTTTAGCAGCGTGATGACAATAGTTTCTGAGCCGTTAGATACACTCACTAGCATGTCAGCCACTGCCAAGCTACAGATGAAGAAGTACATGGGTGAATGGAGGTTCTTGTTCTTGGCAATTGCCACAATGACCAAGACGTTCTCCAGCAAGCTGATGATGCCCAGAGTCACAAACACTTCAGGGGATACAAAGAGTTGCTCATAGCAGCCTCCTGAGGAGTGGCCCTTTGCATTGGGCTCGCCGGCACCTCCGTGCAGTCCGTAGCTGTGGTTCCAGAAATGCAGTGGCTGGAGTGTCCCACGGTGCTGGGTGAAATTCATTTTATGGATACCTCCTTTCAGCTTCCTGCTTTTAGAACTCCTGTTCCTTTTGCATTCCTTTGAAAGCCTTCTTTGGCTTTTCAGCTTGGGAAGAAAAGAAAAATAAGCCAGTGCTGAGGCAGGCAGCAGTTCAGAACACTTTGACTGCTGTTACAAAATAACGTTTCGAAGTCAGAATTACTCTCTCACAGATGCAGTTTCTGATCATCATCATCATCACATTTACCTTGGTGATCTATGTCACAGAGTCCCAACAGCCTGTAAGTTTGCATCAGATTCTCCCCTATGGTCAGTTCCTGTTTAGTTTAACTGGTATACTGCAAGGTTTTTTTGTTCCCTTCCATTAAGAGAGGCAAAGAAAATGCCTAAGTGACTGCTGCAGAGCAGAAACTAATTTCAAACTGCAAGCCCCGGTCTCGCTGTCAGACAGTGCATGCTGACTGCCTGTTTTATGGTGTGTGGAGGAGAAAAATATTCAGGGCACTCTCCGCCTCTGCTTTGCCTTCCAGCCAATGGGGCTCAGGAGCCGCAGAAAGTCGAGGGGCTGCTGATTCTGGGCGTCTCTGAACCATCACACGGCACAGCAGATTCAGATGCAGCACGAGCTACCAGTAGCTAGAGGAAAGCCGATGGGCTGCCAGAGATTTTTTTGCCGCCTTTAACTTCTCAGAATAGTATTTTAATGCTAATTTTTAATTACCAATCTTGTAGAACTGTACTAGCAATCTTACAAAATTCCTGCACCTGAACTGATAGCTTTTTATTTTTCAGACTGATTTACTCTTGCCCCTTCTGTGGCACAAAGTTGCTCTGCCTTGCATATGTGGCAAAATAAGAAAAGGACAAGGAAGCAGGACAATACATACTTCCTCTTAGTTGTGTCTCCCAGATCTCCCTTCCATTGCTAACTTTTTTGTGCCTTAGTTGTCCATTTGCAAGACGTGTTGTTGCAAGGTTGCATTATACTCTCTAAGCTTCTTATAGTTTTTAAGAAATCGAGACAATCTAACGATCATAAACAGAACAAGGAGCCAAAGTCACAAATGGCTTAATTAATTGCCCTAAAGAAAGTAGTTTTCCTGAAGTAATAGCTGTCTTCACTGTCTTATTTCCAGGAAAGAAAAGATGATACAACTGATTGCAGAAGCCCTGTCACCATCAAGAATTAGGATATTGGGCAGAAAAAGAAAAGTCAGTATTTAGAACAGATGAAGGAAAGCAGCAGGAGACAGTTTCAACCTGTGGGGCTCACACAATGGTAGTGACACAAAGGTGTCAATAAATCTCCTAAAAGTCCATCTGAAAGGATATCCTTGTCTTCACCCAGCATGAGCTGAAAGTCAACTTGTGTGCAGTCTGCCAGGGAAAGCCCTTGAGAAGGAGGAAAAGAATGGCATGAAAAGAATGAATATGAAAGGCAGGGACAAATGTGGTTTTACTGTTTCCTCTCCAAGCACTGCAACTGAAGTTTGAAAAACAAATATACTGAACAAAGGCTAAAGTACAGGTAGATTTTAAAGCTATGGAAGCTATAGGAAAGTCAATCGCTACACCTGAGAGTAATTTTGCAAGGAAGTTGTTTGAAGGAACATTTCCAGTCAACTACCAGGAAAGTCTATATTTGATGCAGGACTCTATGTTCTTCAACCTCTCAAATGTTTTCCATGCATTAGCTGGTTTGTTTAAAATGAACAGCTATAAAGAGACAGTATGCCTGTGCAAGCACAACTATCTGTATTCAACATCCCAGCACCAGAGTGAAGCATGATTTTACATTCATATTGCGATTTTCTATAGATCTATGGTTATGAAGACCTATAACAGAAGAAAAGCCTCAGCCCATTATTCCTTGGACTTTCCCTAGACTGATTGCTTCATAAAGCTGAAACATAAACATCCAAGACAAACAAAATAACTTGCGGCACAGGTAATCCCACGTTTATCAGCTTGGAAAACATCATTCACTAGCACCATCCTTGCAATGAAAGAACAGCTTGCTGCTGAGAGGGTGAGATTTACTTTCCTGTCAAGACATAATACAAGCCAGGGTTCAAAAAGATTTATTGTCTAGTTACTGATCTCTGGGCCAGTATATACTAACTCCTGCCACAGACAGGACTTGCATACCTAAGCCTTAAGGATGTAGCCACCATGTGAGACCAGGGAGAAAATTTATATAGATACTGACGTGGGAGAGAAATGTCACCCCAGACAAGGTATTTTTCTGCACCTGCAGCCAGAAACATGTAATCTTCAAGTTATCCCAGGGGAAGCAACCACTCGGTGTTCCTTCCCTATCACCTCTCTCCATGCTGGAAGTAACCCATGGCAGGACCTCTTCCCTTCATCGACTTACATGGAGCTAGAGCAGGAGAGACTGGCACGAACAGAGAGCAGCTACCTCCAGAGAATACTGTGCTGCTTCCTCCAGCTGTCTCTCTATCCCTCTTCTGGCTCTCCCCTTTTTCTGCACAGTATCTCTGTCCTCACCACATTTATCTTTCCATTTACTATCTCTCTTCACCCAGATGCTATCCAAACAATGCTCCATGCTTGATTTTTCTCTGGATATAATCATAAAAATGCAACATTGGTTATAACAAAGGAAGGAAAATGACAGTTCTTTCCTCCTCACAGCCACCACTCATTTCTACTTAGGTTCTGCATTTTGGGGCAAGGTTGTTTTGGTGTGTTAGCCATTCAGATTTGTGGGATGAGGGTACAGGACTGGAAGTAATAGACTTATGGTAGCTTAGCAACTCAGTTGAGGCACTAAAGAGGCGATGTACCATTAGCTTGCTCTGACTAGAAGGTAAAACAAGTTATATGAGCACTTTTTAAAATGAAAGATGTATGTGTGTCTAAATACTCCTACGGTAGAAAACAGATACATGCCTCTGGCTCCTACTAACAACCACACAATGTTAAAATTGTTCAAAGGATCCTAGGTCTCTCATGCCTGAAAATATTTTCACTTATTTAGTCATAGAAAACAAGAGTATTGCCTAATATACATTGACTAAACTGTTTTTTAAATTTTAAAAACCAAAGCTGAGCTAATATTTCTTTCAGAAGTGGTGGCTAGCAAGCTTTTCAGCACTATGGAAAAACAGCCATGGCTGCAGAAAACTAGAAATTGATAACATTGTTATACAATATGATTTCCAGCTCTTAAGAGAACTAAAACATCAGCAAAGATTTGATACCAGCCTCCCCTTTCAACATAATCAAGGATCCTATGATAGAAGGTTTTTTTACTTGTCTTTAAAAATGTCATTTTTAAGACCTCCTCCTACACAATTCCCCCATGTCCTGTGCTCTGTTTTCAGCTACCCCCCAACGCCCACCCTCCAGATGGGGTTAGAGCCATCTCTACTTTACAACATTTTGAAGAGCTGAATTATCCTCTGACAGTTGCTTTTGAAAGTCAGAAGAAAGTGTTGACTGGAATCAATAATGAGATGAAATCCCAGTAGTGATATGAGAAGACAGGCAGAGTTATGAGCAGGCTGTATAGGTCCACCATGGGAGGAAAAAAAAAGGTAGAGGGAGTTAGCACAGGCACTTCCCTGCTGAAATGCACAGTCTAAGATCTCTTTGAATCCCATGTCCATGTTGCTTGAGCACAGTGATGGCATTTACCATTCCAACAGCTGTCAGTAGAAACAGAGGGGTTATGAGAAGCTGGGTAGAAGAAGGAGCCAAAAAAGCAGATTATTGTCACTCAAACTATCCCTCAGAGTCGTGCGAGTGTGTTAGTACTGTCCAAAGGGTGCTGTTGCATTTACACACACAAGCATAATTTAAAGAAGTTTTTGATACATATGTTCAGATCCAATTTTTCTGTGCGTTCAAAATCTTAGGTTGACAACACAGTAAAAACACTGTAGTATATTTTAGCATGCTGATTTTGAAATATAAAAGGATCCAGGCAATTAAACTTTGAAGCTCCTATGAGATTTTAACCTGCATCCTGTCTCTATATTACAGCAAAAGCAAATTCTTCCTAACACACAAAATGCTCACCAGAAATGGTTCAGATAATGCAATGTACTTTTCCAATCCTACCCACAGATGTCATTGGAAGAAACATTTCTTCGATTCTTTCTAGGTCCAGTAAATTAGCATATGAGCAATTTGGAGATGCTTGTTTTCTCCCCAACAAGTAGGACTGATAGTTTTTCTAAGTTAGTCCTTGAATGTATTCTTTTCCTTTCAAGCAAGTCTGATACAAGCCTGAAGAGACATATCAATACAGGCCTATCATAAACTTCAGATGCTACCCTAGGATATGTAGGAATGCAGAGGAGAACTGGCACTGTTTCAGAATGAAGTAAAGGTGTTGTCTGTTGCAGGTAGCAAAGAAGATCCACATGGTAGAAGGCCACTTGCTCTGCAGTATGAAACTTGAGACGTCTATAGTCCAAATAAACTATTACTCTTAGTACTTATACAAACAAGTTCAAAGAAGAAGTAATGGGTCAGTGGGACATCTAAACCAATCAAGAATAAATTGTGTAGTCAAGCTTCTATTCAGAGTCACAGAAATGTTGGTTGGATTGGACTTCTGGAAGTCATCACAACCAGCTTCTGCTTGGAGTGGGATTGCCATCAGTACTGGATCAGGTCAGCTGTGGCGTTTTCTAGCTGGGTCCTGAAAACTTCCAAGAATGGAGATCCCACAGCTTCCCTGGAAAACACGTTCTGCATAGCTTTTCAAATTAAGAAGTTTTTCCTAATATCAATCCCCCAAGACTAGGTTACATGCCCTACTACAGAGGTTGAGGAAGCTGGACTGGTAAACTTTGTTGAAGATGAGGCTAATCCAATAGCTAATGAAAGTACAAAGGTTATAGGTCTAAGCTTCTCTTGATAGTGTCAGGGAATATAACAAGAAGCTCCAGTCACAGATTGTGTCTTGGGTATTTAACCTAAATTCCTGCCCATTGTGATAGCCCTTCTGTGAACAATCTTCAGTTTCTCCACATCCCTCTTGAACCACAGAGAGGGGGATAATAACCTACTTCAGTCTGTCAGTTGTGCTTCTCCTAATGCAGCTGAGTCCCTGCTTTGCTCCATTTGCAATGGTAGTGCACTACTGGCTTATATTCAGGCTGACATTCAACAAAAGTCCTTTGCTGTCCTTTTCAGCAAAGCTGCTACTCAAGCAGTCAGTGTGTGTTGTGTAATGGTGCATGGCCCATGCAAACAGTTTTGTGCTTTTTGTTCATGTTCATTTTCTGTTGCTCCAATAGTCATGTCTCCCAATGTCCCTCTGGATCAAAGCTCTGCTGTTTAGTATTTCCACTGTTAACCCCCTCAACTTACTACGATTTGCAAATTTGTGGATGGTGCATTCTGTATCAACATCCCTGTTAGTGATGGAGATACAAAACTTTTATGTCCAATAAAGACCTTTTTGAGACTGTCATTTGAAGCAACACACCTATGACATGCAAATAGAAGTACTGGTCAGTGGAAAACTGGTCTAATACACTTTCATCTAGCCTTTCATTTTGTAATCTATGTAATTTATTTTTTGTCTTTCTCATTTGAAATGAAAGTTTTTAAATCAAGGAGTTTCTGTGCTGAGAGCAGGAGTCTATGTAGCTTGCCTCTTTTCCTCATATTTATTAGTTAGAAGGGCGGAAGAACTCTCTAGCAAGTTCTGGCACTGAAAAGCACATAAATGTATTTTCTGCTGGCAAATGATGCATTTGCAGTTTCTTGAAGATGCTCTAAATGTGCAGAAGTGGAATGGCATTAAATGGCATGAGGAACACAGGGACTTTAAACACTTAACCACTTACACCTGATCTCTTAGGCAATTGCTGTTGTGATAATGGACATCATTAATTTGCAGTCAATGCAGCGATCACCATCCTTGTCCTAGTTTTATCTCCACCATTCCATCCCTCCCAAATAATCAATTTTCTTTTACTTGTTTGTAAATTTAGGTACCTGTCTGTTCAGACTCACCTGAAGGACTTTGTTCAAATGACTCCAAAATCTCCTTTGTGTTGATACCCCTCCCCAAATATGTCTCCAAAAGACATACAGCAGCACGCAGGATTAAGTACAAATTAAACATTGCCATCCATCCAGATCAGAAAACCAAAAAACAATAATCCTGAATTTTTGACTCCCTTGATTGCCAAAAAAAAATGCTGTTAACCTGGCTTTTTCCTTCATTCATCACCTTTGAATTAAAAATACAGCAAAGAAAATACTTCTTACATCTATATGCTCTTCTTCACTCCCTGAATGCTCCCACAGGGCAGTTTTCAGTGCTACCCTTGCTTCTCTCACTTTAGATCATGAGATCATTTTATATTATGAAGCTTAAAATGATCTTCAGTTTTCCAGTTTTCCATATTCAGTTTTCTACCATAATGATGTTCAGTGTTTCTCTGTGTGAGATGTGCAATACCATTTTATTCTAGCAGAAAAACGATCTAGCCAGTCCAGATGTCTAACCATGAAAGCTTGAAAAATGGTCTGTCTCATTATAGTTGAATGAGAATCAGAGAACTAAGGCAGAAAAATTGACAGATCATCATTTAGTGAAATCCCATGGCTACATTGTTGCAAAAAACCAGCTGGTTTGGATGACATCAAGTCACTTCAGTTTTTCAGAAAAGTCCTGACTGTATAACCTACAGTTAATATGAGATGGAAAGTTCCTAACTATCTTGAGTTTTCTCTTCCAGTCTGTTAACTTCTGAGGGTGATTGTTGTTATTCCAATGGAAAAGTCCTACAGCCACTTTGACTCATGCTGCAAAGTGACATCTGCAAAAACCTGCATAGCAGGTTTGAAATCCGTTGATTATTAGTCTCTGTACATCAGGATTATTTGTTGTCTGAATTAAAGAAGATTCCAGCAGCTGTGGTCATGGCCCTGTCTCCAGTGTGTGCATCATGCCAGATGACACATGCCCTAAAAGGTTTATGCTTGCAGAGTTTTGAGGGCTAAAACGCTTTGTTGGTGCGGGTGTTGGGGGCAATGAAATGCAGTTAGATCTGAACATGTCTGATAAGAAGGAACATTAATCCTAGAGAAACCATAGTCTGACAGGAAAATGATGCAGAAAAAAGTATCTTAAGGAAGTACAGTCCATTCATTCCAAAATAAACTCTAAACAACACAGTAACTCAATATCATATATTTACACTCTCAATGGTTTACAGTTATGGGACCTATGTCTGCATACAACTGATTTTTCTTTGATTTCTATAGTTTAAAAAAAGCCAGTTTTTACTTCTATACCAAATTCCTTATATCGTTTCACTTCTACCTTGATTCTCTGATTATTCATTTTGTGCACATGACAGCTTCACAAATTACTAGGCTACTGCTGTTACCATGACATAATTTCTTTAGTACCTTTAGAGTGAGAGCTGTGTGCTTAGCAGCCGCTGTTCATAATGCATAATTTATGTCTGGAGGGGCTTACATACATACCGTTACTGAAAAATAGTTTGTTTTAACCCTTCCTAAATGTCCTGCACACACACATATATATAGATATAGATATATATGTAAACAGTTCCATCGCAGTTCCATATGATGCAGCAGTATTCTGTATTGCCCTGTGCTCTCGCATGTAATTCCATGTACATGAGGTAGGAGCCACTCCTCCAGAAAGCCCAAGACAGCTTGAGCTCTGTTAACAGAAGCCATCTCCAGTTGTGTAGCTGCATAGTGGACTGTCATGGCTTCCATCCATTTTCATAGCTCCTCAAAGCACTCTGTTTTTTAATACAGATATTGGACAGATCCTGGACAGATTCTGCTAGTTCAGCAGGGACTGCTTAACCTCACTGTGAATTGTTTTCCTCCGTAGGAATTAAATTATTTGAAACAACTACAAATACTGGAATCATAATCCAGTATAAGACATAGAGTAGATGCACCGAGTCATATGACAAATGAGTGAGTTAGCCAAGAATGCTGTCAGGATAGGACTGTAGATTAAAGGATAAACCTGAGAGTGCTGTCTTGAGTTAAGAACATCTCCACATGTCATGCAATCTAAAATTACCAGTTTTCTCAAAGAACTGGGCACAGAAAGGGAAAGTACAAAATATCTAGACTTTTGAAGAGCTATAGTGTGTCTGCAGCGATTTGGTTTCTTGACAATCTCTTTACATCAGTCATCAACATATGGTGACAAGAGAACCTCATTTCATCTTGTGACAACTGCTGTTATTCTTTCAATGAACTCTGGTACTTTAAAAAGTCTGAATTAGAAGACAGTGTTGATAGTGAAGCTGACTCACTGGAAAGCAAAAATATTTCATTTACAAAGCTCTCATAGAAAAAGTCTTCCTAGAAAATTCAGGGCCATGAACCAATTTGTTTTCTTGAATAGAAGAGATGGTCTGTGCTAGGTCATTATTCAGAACTTCTAGTTCTCATTGAAGGGTCATTTTTATTAAACTCAGGAGGAGTCTTCTTTCTTTTCTTATCAGTATGAGGAAGCACACATTATAAATCCTTTTCCTCTCTACAGCTGGGGTACGGTTTTTATAGCTGCCTGTGACCGAGGCTGATAATTTTCTGTCATAGCAGACTTTCATGAAAAGCCAAGAGTGAATGGGTATATGAGAGCAGTGCAATAAATTAAGTAGAGTAGCTCTTGCATTTATGGTGTTCAAAACTCTGTATTTCAAGGCTGTTAGAAAAAGAACAGGAGGGAGAGGAGGTAGCCATGGTAGAAAAGTAGCAAGGATGGCTGAGAAATCAGCCTGGGCTAGAAGACACCTTTTCCTCAACAGAACAGGTAGCACTGTGTTCTGGTGGGAGTCTAAATCCTGAAACTGAATTAAAGACTAATACAGGCTCAGAGGCAGTCCTTTATGTAGAGAGCTGTGGGTGAAAGTACATTTGACCAAGTCTCAAGGTAGACCTGAAAGCCTTTAACATATTAATAATATTTCACCTGTCTTTGTACTGAAAAGAATGAGATTTGAAGCTAAATGTTTACTTGAGACATTAGAAGGCTACTTGAAGCCTTTCAGTGTTAAACAGGAATGGCTAGAGTAGTGGATGCTGTGTCCAAACAAACACTGTTCTTGAGTTCCAGAATCTAGAATGAGGTCTTGGGGTTTATAGGTGAAAGTGAGACAAATTAACTTAGGCCATCCACGAGCTTATACTTGAAACAGGTGAAGAAGACCTTCTAGTTATACAGGCCAAAAATAGAAGAAATTTTAAAAATTATCTGTAAAATGAAAAGGAAAACCCAGGGATATCTTCTCTTGTCTATGAGATCCAGTTTGCTTAGACTTTTCACAGCTGTTCTAAACAGGGAAGATGATGTTAGAGGAGTAGGAAGGTTTCCCACAACCCTTGCTGGAGCTAGTACTGTCTGGGAGAACAGGGGGAAAAAAAACTACCAGAGGATCCTGCCATGACGTATGTCAGACCTCTTCAATGACAAAGGGAGTCTTTACAGCCATGTGAACTAGCATGTCGAATGGCTTGTGGGCAGGCTGATTCACTGATTCAGTTAGCCCCCTACTCCAGAGTGAATTTTACTGTGACACTTGTGTGAAGAATAGAGATGGGATTTCTTCCTAACATAATGATGTGCAAGAACAAGGTAGAGAATTGTAAACATAGGATACAGGGGAAACAAAGACTACTTAAATGCATGTCACATTTCCGCCCCAGTAAGGAAGAGAGAAAACAAACTAAAATCCCTACAGGGTCTGTTAGCCTGAATGAACGTATACTGATAAGCCAGCATACTACACCTTAAGATACTGTGCATTGCTGCAGATAACTAAAAGAAGTATCAAAAAAAATATGAAAAGACTTCAGAAATTACTTGGGTAAAGAACATCAGAGAAAAATGAAAAAAAAAACCCCAACTTTAAATAAAATCACAAACAACCAAAGTGATTTTTCATCACTTTGGGAAGCTTTTAAAAGCTTACCCAAAATTAACATGGAAAGTAACTACTTCCTGGGGAGAATCATCTGATCTAAATGTCTTTTTGGGAAACACAAGACTTTCCAACAGTCATCACTGCTAATATTAAATAGAACTTCCTTGGCATCTTATTTTAAGAACTCTGTGTGATTTTTTTTAGTTGTTTTTAAACTCAGTCAGATACACTAACTAAACTCAGATCACGTATTACATGCTTTCCTAAAAAATGCAGTTTCATCTTTCTTTCTGTAATAAATGAAATCCGTAGCTCCTTTGAAAAAATAAAACAAGCAACTTTTTTCTCTGCCTATGGAGAGGTTTTCTTTGTAATTTTAGAAAATGCTTATCAAAACCGAAGGAGAATAGTAAAATACAGTTACAGAAGCGAACAAGACTATTTGTGTTATTACATCTATATGCTTTATCACATGCTTAGTGACAGGCTAATTCAGTTATAAGCATTAGCTCATGTCATGGCCGTAAGTACTGAGAAAGATGATGTTGCAACACTCACTTAAAGCACGATTCATAGTTTCCTTAAGACAAGTCTCCAGCAAAATGGAGTACCTCTGCTTACTTCAGATTATAAAGAGACATTCTTGTAGGTAGTTGTAGGTAGTAGAGCACCCAAGATCCCCTGTCAAACCCACAGAGATTTTGAGGAGCAAGGAAAATCAGGCAGGGAAGGAAAGCAACCGCAGCTTCAGCTGAGAAGCTACTGATGAAAGGGTGCAACCTTCCCTCTCAAGTTTTCTGGGTGTAGTTACATGTGTGGCCCTTGTCTATTTGGTAAGAGCTAGCACTAAGTCCTGGAAGACTTTTATTTAAGAATAGCTCTTATGAGCATCTCTCTCTATGGGTGACTAGTAGTATGAAAAGAATTTTCTTCAATGCAGTATAACAAGCTCCTTTTGAGGGCCATCACCTTCTTTTCCACCTCATCTAGTACGAAGTCCACACAAATGAAAGTTAGCAAGGTCATTAAAATTCAAGCTAGCAATTTTATGCATTAAAGTGATTCAAATCACTTTGAGCCAGAAGAGAGTAGTTTCTGTGCTAAGGTCACGGAAGACATGTAATTACATTCCAATTAATTTAAATGACAGAAAAGAGAAACAAGGATGAAGTCTTATAGATCTGTTTTAACTATGAGATATGAAGATGTACTCCCTCCCATTGCTGTATGAGGATATCTAAGTATTTTGTATCAAGCAAGCAAGCAAGCAATTTTATGGCCAGTGATGTTTTAGCTGAATAGCAGAAATATTTTTCTCTCATTTGAAAAAATATATTATTTTCTTTACCTTTGCCCTACCTGCCCAGGGACAATTTTCCAAACATAGCAGCACAGAATTAATGGAAGTAGCGAGTTGAAACTTTTCTAATGCTTTTAGAAAGTCAATAGCATGAAGGGCAATTTTGTTTAAAGGTATGTGATTTCCAAACAGCCTACTGGTGTCTGCAGAGCAGGTATCTGCAGAATGAGTGTTCTGTCACTTTTAATCACTGAATTGATATCAAGAGTTTAACATATTTATATGAAGGAACCAAATGAGCATAGTACCCCATGGTCCTAGGTACTATGCAAAATAACGATCTATCTCTTCCTCAGAGAAAAATTGGAATCTCAGAGTGGATTGATTTTTACACAGGAAAGGCCTCTACAATCTCCACCTAAACTACATATTTATACTGCACCCAGTCTTGCAAAATACTCTGTATGGTGCAATTTTTACTATTCCTATTAATTCAGAGCACTTCTTAGGGCTAGAGACCAACTTGAATCAAAATTCAGTAAGACAAGCCATGTAAAGAAAAGGTCACACTTTATATGAGGCTTGACTCTGTACTGTCTTTTATTGACTGCATCACATGGCATTTTCTATCTGAAAGAGGGTTTCCAAGCCAGCATGGCAAAGGTTAATGGCAGATACAATTAATAACCTACACTTTGGAACAAGTTTCTTGAAAAAAACTACATGTGTTTTTAGACAGCTACCAAACTCTCATGAATATTCTAGTCCAACTCAGGCCTTTTTATTGATTTCTTTTCCTGTTTTCCAGCCTAAGGAGTATCCGTTTTTCTGAGTTTGTGTGCTAAGTTTCTTAGCTTCAGTGGGGGTTATTGCGCAGACTGTTTTTTTGAATGCAGATGGCATTTTAGATACCGTATTGCAGATGCACTTTAGCTTTTTCATGTCTGAATTTCATTCATTTGCTATTTTGAAATGAAATAAAAGTGATGATCAGACCTATTACCTTGTGGCTGGATAGAAACATCAGCATTTCTCGCTCTCCCATTGCTACATTCACGCAACAGTTGTACCTTCTCTTAGGTTATTTCATACACAGTAGGTATCATAATTTTTTCTGACACTGCTTACATTTCCCACTCAGGCAGAGGTGCTTTCTGGAACCTGTTAGAAACTTTACTTTTAAATCTTCATTTGAATCAGCTCATTTTCTGAAATACCAATTCAGTTTCTGAAGTTCTCAAGTTCTTGGCAAGCTTATTCTGAGAAACATAAAAAAAAATAAAAATGCAGTGTCTTCTGTTGACTATATTGCTAAAGATCACCTGGTACACAGCAACTACATTCTGAACATATGAACATTCAGTCATTCCTCAGCTATGGAATTCCTCATCTATGTCTTGAAACTGATGGCAAAATTAATTTTTAATAATTCATTAAAATCCTGCATTTAGAAGTCTATTTTAGGTACAAATAAATTATCCGAAGTCTGCCTTTGACTGCTATCTTTCATTTAAGCTAGAACATACAAAACAAAAAAGAGAGAGAAAGTAAACTCTGAAGGATATGTTCCTATTCAGTTTTCCAAATAACTTAGAAACCAATAATTCAACCTTGTTGAAAAAGGCTATCATTATTTCCTTTTTAATAAAAAACATTAAATTAGAGGAACATGTGAAACATTTGCCAGATGTAGCATTGCACTCTTCAAAGCAACACAAAATAAATTTGCCTGAAATTACGTGTCCCAAGAAACTGAGAAAGCCTAACTTTATATAAATGTGTGATTGGTGGTTTGGGATGAGCACCCAAATTCAACTAATGTGCAAATTGTTCCCTTTGAACCAGAATTTCGGGGCAATACACTCTATATTTAATCTGTTGGCATAAAGCTGGAGTTGTGCACATAAAATAGAAACTGTATTAAGTTTAGCTTCTGTCTATCAAGGTAAGAGTTTTCAATTTGTTTTTGAACTGATTTAATATCATTCTTTCTAAGTTTTTCTATTGCAAAACCAAATAATATGGAAAAGTCTATTAAATTATTCAGGAAGGATGACAATTATTTCTTGAGATATTTTATTCACTGAAAAACAATGTCTTAAATTGTCCAAAATTATCCAAAAAACTAATGAAATGTCATTAATACTTCCAGTCAAACATACTTTGTAAGAAAAAAATGCATTTAAACATATTTTCATTTGCCAGTTCAAAATTTCCACATTAAAATTTAGCAAATTTTTTCTAAAAGAGGAAATGAAATTAAAAAAACAAAAAGTTTTTTTCTTCTTCACTTGCAGTGTTTTGGGCAAATCCCGATTCTTTGTTTCGGCCTTGAAGTTCTGATTCAGCCAAACGAGCCATCAAATCCTCATCCAGTGTATTACTGTGAGATGATAAGGAAAAAGGCTGAAAAGCAGTGCCTGCTTATTGGTATTTCTTTAACTTGCACATTTGAGTGTGCAAAATATATATCTATGGGCATTCAGTAAAAATTTCTGAAGTGGGCCATATCAGCTAAACCAAATGGCATCTCTGAAGGAGGGAAACTAACCTGCTGTGGTTGTGCTTCACTAGGCAGTGGCAGGAGATCCGTCACTGAGGGCATGACATCTGTAACACCAACTAAAGCAACAAGCTGCGTGTGCAGCAGCAGCAAAATCACAGGTTTTATCGGGTGTACAATCACTTGCTGATTGCACTGAATATTCCCTTTTTCTCCTTTAAAGTACATGAATTCCAAAGACAGGGAGAAGAGCTGGTTATGGCTCAGGAAAGAGGCTTAGGTAATGAGCCGACCAGTCACAAAATTCATCCTTGAACAAAACCATTAGTGGTTTTTTTTCAGGATTAAGGTGTTTCTCTGCTACAGAAGAATACATATATCCATTCCATGAATACGTGTAGAGTCTGGGGTGGCACCAATAATACAGTCAAATGCTTTAGCCCCACAGCAAAAAGATTTTTAAATAGTCAAGCATAGCCATTGTTGTCAGGTTGTGTCTTGTACCGGAAAGAAGGTACAAAAACAGAGGACAAAATGGACCTTCCCTCCCAGTACAAGGGCACAGTCTAGCACAGCTGGGTTTTTAGTAAGGTGGCTACCACCTCTCTGCCCTGGATCTGCAGAGTGTTGCCCGTGGAGCACAGGACCCATTAGCCCAGCAATATCAATCACTAGCTGTAGAACATGGCTATCACCTTACCCTAACAGTCAATTTACTTCTCCACCTGTATGCTATGGTTTCCCTCTCTGCATGCACCTACCATCACCTCTTAGGATGTGGAAAACAGTATCTCTGGTTGCCTTTTTGCTAGAGGAAGTGCATGCAAACAAGGTGCAGATTTCAGGTATTCTTTTTGTTTACTATAGGTTGAGTTACTTCAAGCAGACTACGTGATTTTATCACACTGCAAGATTCTCTTGAAAACTGCTAGTACAGAATCTCTGATAAAGGTATTTTGTATAACACCATGAGCTAGGCTGTATGTCACAAAATCTTCCAGCAGAAGCTGATTCTTTAGTGATAATTAACAATAGTCTCATGAAGGATCAGCTATGAAGTTGAAATACAGTTCTCACACAGAAAACGTTGCCTGGCAGTATTAAATCATCACTGTCAAGGTAGAATCATGCAAATTGTCCCAGCTGCTCATAGACTGGAGCAAGTGGCTGGGATAAAAACCATAACAATAATTAGATTTTTAACCTCTTGAGGGGAAATTAATCCATGACCAGAAGATTCAAGATTTCTTGGACTTTTCTCTGATTTTCAAATACTGATCACCATTGATGGAGAGCTAATGCACTAAATACCCTTAGATCATAGAATCATTGAATATTTCAAGTTAGAAAGCACCCATAAGGATCACCGAGTCCAACTTCCTGCTCCCCGCAGGACTACCTGATGTAACTCCATTTACTTTTTGAGTGTCACCCATCAGCTAATTGTTCACCCAAGGTATTACTCAGGTATTCACCAAGGTATTAACCGTTGAAAAAGAGTGGAGAAAGTATAGAGACATTTCAAAAAGTTAACATCTCTTTTTTCCTCCACTGATGGAAGTGTGAAACTACAACTCCCTTTGACCATTTTCTAATCAGCAGATTTCTTCAGTCATCACAGCTTTTCTTCTGCTGAACTCACCTGAGAAAGTTGTGTCTTAATAGCAATGGTGGATATGTAAATAGAAATTCTAGATCATTTATGGGAAGTCAAGCCAAGTACTGGAGAATTTCGTTAGAAAATTTTCAAGTTAAAGTTCAGTGAAGCTTCTAAAATTAAGCTCTAAACATTGCAAGTTTTCCTGGTCATTAACAACTTGATTTTAGTAAGCTGAATATATAGATTGCTGATTTTGTAAATGCTCTAGATAATCCCACTGTTCAGGGTAATGAAGACTCTATGTGGCAGAGAGAAATAGACTGGAACTGAGATAACCTACAAACCACTGAACTTAAAATGATATCTAGATTAATAACTTAATGAAACAAAAAAACCCAGTGCCTTTTGCCTTTTTTTTTTTTTTTTTTTTGCAGAGGTGACCTGAAGCAAGAAATACAGATCCCAATGAGTAAGCCCAAGCAGTGTTATAGATCTGGGTGAGGAACATGCTTTGTGATATTCTTCAAATAAATAGCTCCCAATTTATTTGAGTGTGAGTAATCCTTTACTCTGGCAGTTTACCATGCATGAGTAAAACAGTATGATTCCGATCTTCACCTCAACAAAACAAATAAATAACTTTTCATTACTTTAGCCACTTATCATGTTTATAGGTGGAAACTACTTAGAAAGAAATATGCAGTTTTCTGTGATGATCAATGAAAATTGTGCTCATTGCAGCTCTTGCTCCTTCTGTACTGCCTATGGATGATCTCTCTGCACATTGTCCCACATGGGAAAGACTCTGCAGGAATGCAAGAGTGTGAATGTGTGGAGCTGAAAACAAACACTCCCAAATTCTCGTGGCTGACAAAAAACAACACCACAAAAGGTAGACTCTACCTTCCTTCCAAGACCCAGGAGAATGTTAACAACAGCAGGGTTCTTGATAGAGAGGGGGAAAAAGAAATTTCAACAAGCTACATATTCCTATCTTCAGACCCCTTGCTTTTTAAAAAAATTTTTAAAGCATTAACAACAAGCATATCAGTGATTTCTCAAAGTTCTGTGTATGCTTTGATACCTTACTATAGGAAGTGTGGATAGCCTTCACTGTTTTATTCTAGGTTACACTTAAACCCACATGAGGGTTAAGACACTTAAACTCCTCCTCTGAGGAGCCATGAGGTAAGAAAGGAACCCTCAAGCATCTTCAACTGTCTCTATGCATCTATATCATCCCTGACAGACAACTCTCCAACCTGTATTTACATGGTTGGTAGTGATTGATTCTCTACTGTTATGCATGAATGTTACTCTCACAATGATTTTCCTAAATCTTTGTTGCTCTATTTTATGGCCACTTTTTTCTCAGCTTGGACCTGAAAAACAACTAGTCATATCCCTGTGCAACTGCCTAATATGTATTATGTTTACCTACTTGATTTATATCCCTCAATAGCTTTTCTTTAGTTAATTCATTCAATCTTTCCTCACTGGTCATGTTTTCTGGATCTCTGGCCACTCTCATTGCTGTCCTCTGGACTTTCTCCAAATGGTCTGCATCCTTTTTGAAGTATGAGTCAGTAAGGTTAATGGAATTTGGATTTATGCTATTGCATGACTTATGCTTAGGTCTCTGAGCTTATTTTGCTAATGCTATTACACTTTCAAAACAATAAGAAAAGTTTGCCTAAGAAGCTTGTGTTTCTTTTTTGTTTGTATCGTGAATCCTCTGCATAACGTTTAGAAATTATCTACAACGAACATAAGCAATGGCCATTCATTAAAAATTAATCGGGAAGCATTTGGAAAGCTCTTTTTTGCAGCTGCAAAATTCAGTAGTTTGCAAAAATGGTTAATGACTTACTTCCTATGCACTTTCATTTCAGACAGCCAGGAAAACAGGAACACAGTCCTGACTTTTGTACTTTTCATCATGTATAATACATTGCTGCATGCTGACAGAAACAGAGTAAGTCTCGAAACATTTTCCCAAATGTCTCCTTCCAAGTCCCACGGAGGCAGCAACTGAAAATATTTTTCTGCAAAGCTGTAGTTGTTAGCCCACTCCTTGGTAACAGCAATTTGCATACTATTGAGTTCTGCATCTTTAGTAGGTCAGGAACTCTCATATCAGAAAAAAAGACATTTTTTACAATGGCAACTTTACCCTACACAACAGGACTTGTACATGCTACAGATCTGGATGAGTCTCACTGAAAATATACAGCTATTTGCTTTTGTAAACACTGCTATGTTTTGGAGATTTTCTGTAGTAGAGAGTTTTCCTTAACTACAAGAAAAAAATGTGGGTTTTTTTTCCTGATCTGAAGTTGGAGTTATGAGATAAATTCTTGTATAACTTATTGATTCGTTAGAGCAGGCAGACTCTCTTTTTGCATGTGTTATGACAGCAGGAAAGATCCCTTTTCTGGGAGTTACTGGATGCCATTTTAAATGATCAGATGAATTTTTAGCACATTAATCTCCCCTCCAAATTAAAATGATGTCAAATGACATTTTTTGTCCAGGCTTTCTCAAAGCTCTTATGTCCCAGATTTAAACTCGCATGTTCTTGTTTTCACCTGTATTCTTTATAATGTGTAGTTACGGAAAGTCTATCTGCTTGATACAGGAAACCCAACTACAAGGGGGATTAAGCCCAGCCAAGAATAATTGCAGACAGTTGCTTTCTTGTAAGCATTACTAGCTATAGAAGAGGGAAGGCCATACACAAAAACAAGTTGTGTGTCAGTTGGCATGGGTAAAATAGAGGGTTTTTTTGCAGAGCTTCTTTCTGAACAGACATGTTAATTGCTCATGGATATTGCTGATGAGTGCTACCTCTTCAAGGAGTAGTGCTGGAGAGAAACTGCACAAATAATGTTGCAGGGTGAAGGGGGTACAACTGGGTGTCCACTGAATAACAGACACTTTGCTACAGATTTTCCTTCTTCTCCCCTATAGCTTCTCCTGCTATGGGTAAGAATTACTTCAAAGTCAAATGCCAGCTGGCTGCTCCCCAGCATCATTCTGTCTTTAAAGTTGTATTTTCCCATAGAACAATACAGTTATAGCAAAGGGGAAGAAATGATAAAACATGTTGGGGGCAGCACAATGTTACATTAGAAAGAGGAAGAAAAGTTACACTTCCTGGTAGTCTGTTTCTCCAAATCATAGTAACAACTTCTCTCACTGCTCTGCTCTATTCCCAAAAGGATGCATGTTTCCTGTCACCTTAGATATCATGTTCTGCCTTCCTGACATACCCTGGCTGATAAGAAACTGATCAAGACACTAGCATGCTGCAACTGCCTACATTTCCCAAATACAGACTTTGATAAAGAAGGCCTTTAAGTAAGCAGGAGGACTGTTAAGTTTTGACCACCTTATTTGTTTTGTTGAAAAGATTTTTCTGCAGTTGATAGCTCCTCTGCAATAGATTTCCCATGCTGATTAGCACAGATAAGTTGTTTCTTTCCTCTCTCCACCCACCCTCAGAAGGCTGAGTAAAGACCTTCCAGCTGACCCAGTTTCTCAATTTAATAGCTCTGAACATCTAAGGAAACGAGAGAAAGGTGCTACCTTTCTATTTCTATTCATTGACATTCTATGGGGAGAGATGGACATCACCATCCTCTTTCCAATCCATATTTGAGCAACCTGCTTTAATAGAAGATGTCCCTGCCCAGGGCAGGGGGGTTGGAACTAGGTGATCTTTAAGGTCTGTTCCAACTCTAGCCATTCTGTGATATTTATGGCACAGTCAGTTATATAGGGCAGCACAGCTAGAATATTCATCAGGAAAGTTATATGGGTCAGGATTCTCTTCCTCACAAAATGGGCAGTAATTTTTCCACTGAACTCCACTCCAAATATACACTCTTAGTTTTAACACAAAACCACTTTGACTATTTATTTTTTGTTATTTATTTTCTGTGTGCCTGCAGTTCTTGTAACACATGATGTGGGCTTAATGTTGGCCTACGGAAAAGGCAGGAAGTCATATTTCTTTCATAAAGGAAATATTAATGAGAACATTTTACCATCTTAAACACCTGTTAAGAATTTAAGACTTAGAGGTATCTTTGCTCCCTTTAAGAGAAAAAAAAAAGTTTTTTTTTTTTTTTACGTTCCAAATCATTTTTTAGTATAGGAATAAAGTGATGCCAGGCTAGATTTTCCCTGTAGTTCACACTGAGTATTTTCAGAGTGCATAGCAGATGTGAACTAGATGCTTTTTGGACATAAATTATTTCAAAAATACTGTGCTCACTCCCTTAACAGAAGCAATTTACTTCCTCTCTAACCCTGCCAAGTATAATATTACAGAATCAGTTCCCTCTTACATTCACTGTGGTTAATGAAAGATTTGTCAAAGTTTTATGATCTCTAAAATCTCTTTAAAAATTTCAAACATTTGTGTGGTAAGCTCTAAGAAAGCAGGGAAAGCTGCCCCCATCTTTCCTGCGCACACACACACACATAGACTAGCAAATGGCTTCAAAATTTCATATGGAATGCTATACTGTAGTGCAAGCAACTCCATTGCAATTTTGATACATGGTCAGACAGAGCTACTGGCACTTGCAATCTGGAGAAGTCATACAAACCTGAAGTAACTTTCAGGCAATAGACTTACATGCACTGAAGGAGAACCTGTCAGCCCCTTGGAAAACTCAGTTTACTCAATTTCATACTGTCCCTGGCAAAGGCAAAAAATATACTAAACCACAGAATAAGATAGCTCGTTCAAATAGGAGTGAAAAAAAGAAAAAAAATCAGCAGAAGTAAATCATTAATAATTTACATTCACCAGATTCAGCACACAGTAACTACTGAAATTAAACAGTCATGTTTCAGTTTCCATCACAAGTGTATTGGTTTGGCATCACAGGAGTCACTAGATCACAAGCTTCTATTAGTTATGCCCCTACATACTTGCAGTAATTGGAGCCATACCTTAGAATATGCAAAAGTATTCTCTAGGTAGAACTGAAGCACTAGCGAAAGGTTATTTTCATTCTAGCTGCATCTTGGCAGCTAGAGATATAAGCCATTGTGCACAGCAGTAGCTGCGGTACAGAAGTATCTGATTCCCAGTCAGATTTGCTTTCTTCATGCGTGCAAGCAAAGAAACACACAAAGTAATTTTTCAAGAATCTAAAACAGGGGCTAAATACATTCTAGAAATGTTTCAAAATTATCTCATGGTTCTGTACTATTAGTGCATATTATGAACTTGACTAATCAACATCTGTGCTGGATTTACGATTATTGCTCCCATAAAGATCTTCTACCTACGCTTATGCAAACTTCTAGCATGAAAATTTCCAGTGAAGCTATGAGGAGCACTGTCTTAACAGCTTCATGATCTACAAGAAACACAAATCTTATTCCCAATATCTTCTTCAGTAATTCATAATATCACCAGAACAAAAGTGAACAAAACCAGAGGAGCATATTTTCTATTTGGGGTTGAAAAGTCAGGGAAATTAACATAGTGCTACAGAGTTATTCAGTCCAAGTAAGAAAGTTACAGGGAGAATTCCCAGGGGGATTTAAGAGCCGTCTTCTTGCTGTTGGATACTTACAGGACTAGAAGCCTCCATAATGCACCAAACCAAACTGTATGATCTTGCTGAGGTCTTGCTTTACTTGAATTGGGTACATGAAAATATAAAGCAGAGCGTGTATTCACTTTTTTTTTTTTTTTTTCACTATAATGGATTAAAACCACTGCAGATCTATGAAAACACAATATGCATTCATCCCTACTTGTAAAATAGCATGTTCCAAAACTTTACATACAGAGAAGCTTTCGTGATGGGAGCGTAAATTCTACTTGTGCTCCTGTGTCTAACATTACCCATTAGCTGGGTAAAAAAAAAAAAAAAGACCAAAAAAACCTTCAAGTCAACAGAGAACACTAGACCTGGGGATGTATGTGGAATTTGGGCCACCTGAATATAACTGTAGTTACGCAGGTCCATAACAAGGACATACATGTTAGACATAAGAGATAAAAGATGAGCAAATACAAGTGATTTAAATAGGAAAGCTGGATCTTGCTGCTGCCAGTTCCATTTCAGAACTTGTGCAGTGTTAAGACAATGCTACGGATTACCAGAAGTGACGTACGGGAAAAGCCTTGAAGAAATGTATCTTTTACTGACTTCAACAACTCTCTCTATTCTCTCTAACAATTCTGTCATGTCTTTTAGACTGTTTCTGCATATAATTAACGTACAAAACATTAATTAAAAATGTACAAAAAAACCCCAAAAACAGAGGGGAGGATTTTTCCTCAGTGTAAGTGATGTTAACTTATAACAACCTTCCAGAAGAGATAAATATTACGTATCACCATTGTGCAGAAAGAGAAGTTCATACAGAAAATTACTATTAGCACATACATATTCAAGAACATGCACCCATGCTGGAAAACTCCCAGTGAGCCCAATTCTTCCTTCTACAGTCAGAATTCCGGGAGCTAAACAAAAACATGATCTTAAAACCCTAGGATATTCAAACTACTGAAGCAAAAATTTATTCTTACTTTGGGAAGAAGCTGCAGGTGGAGTTATTTATTAAGAGGCAAGTTCAAGGTGTGAAAGAAATTTACTCCTTTATATTAACTCAGTTCTCTCATTTGTTAAAAAAAACAGACCAAACCAAAACGAAACAACTATAATGAAGCCTGAATAGTGGGACAAATCTTGACTTTAAGGTCCTGACAAAAAGAAAAAGAAAATTGAGGAATAGTTTCGAGCTTTGCAATATCAGCCTTTAAAACCTTCATAATGTAATTTCCATGGATGGCATTAACATTCCTGAGTTGCATGTGGTGTTTTTAGTCTAAGAAGTAAGGCCCATTCAGGGTGAGGTGGTAGCTATGTCAGGATTTTGAGGACAGTAATTTTGGAGGTTGCATTCATACCCTCTTGTGAGCTGGCCTAGCCTGCAATTCTCATTTGTTTGCCTAATAGTACTAAGTTAATGTATTGTTCATAAAATGCCTTTGTGCTGTTTATATCGAGCTCTGGTGTTGCTTTATGCAGTCTTTTTGTTGATTTCTAATCTTTGCCAAATTTAAGCATTTGCAAAGAAAGTCTGTACGTGTATCCTCATAGCATCTGTCAGCTTTGCAGCTCTAGGGAGAAAAAGAAACTGAAGCTATATATTTCCAGAATTTTTTGACATGCCATAACTTTCATCAGCCTAAACTTGAGCTTGCTCTTCAGGGACGTTATATTAGCCATCCAGAAACACTTGCCAGAGACATCCCACCGGCACTGCTGTGGGGTTTTTTGCCTCGTCCCTCACTCGCTGCAGCAGAGATCACAGCCTCCCTGTGAGCCCCTCAAGCCAGGGTGCTGCATCCACACTTCAGGGGAAGGAGCCAGCTATCTGCATGCTGCATCCAGTTACACCATCTGGGGTCATAGAATCACAGAATCTATCTTCATGGTTGGAAAGCACCTCTTGAGATCACCAAATCCAACCATACACACACAAAAACCCCCTCAACCTCAGCCACTAGAGCATGCCCTGAAGTGTCACATCTACACGTTTCTTAAATACTTCCAGGGCTGGTGACTCAACCACCTCCCTGAGCAGGCTGTTCCAGTGCCTGACCATTCTTTCAGTAAAGTAATTCTTACTAATACCTAATCTAAACCTCCCCTGCTGCAACTTCAGACCATTTCTTCCAGTCCTGTCATTATTCACTTGGGAATAACTCACAAGGTCTGGGAACCCTGAAAAATAGAGAGAGATCAAGAAACCACTGCAAGAATTACTCCCACTCTGGAAAAAAAATCCCAGCTTTTCTTTCACTGAGAAACTGAAGGAGCTCACATCATGTTTACAAGTAAGGAAGGTTAAGAGGTTACAGAGTCACAGAAGAGAACTACAGTCACGTAAGAGACATTTATATAACTGTGCAGAAAGGTCGTAAGTCACTGAGCCAATCTTGAAGGTTAGCTGACAAGGTGTAAGAAGTGTCTGGAACCTGCCATCCAAACGCTGAAGCTGAGAAAGCTCAGACTTCTAGCTGTAAGATGTTCTTGATAATAGCATGACTTGACAGAATAATATGGGATATTACCTACCAATGAGTCATAGCATCACTTCCGTGTACCTTTTGAAAAGATATATTTTTTTATCAGGAATTAAAATATTTGTCTCACAAAAGGAATTTTTGGGTGGAGTATGTCACAAAGTAGACATTAGACAACAGACTACAGCATCAACATCAAAGTTTTCCCAGCCTTAAGAACAGTAACTGAGAGTTTAATAGTAAACTTTTGGGTACGCATACTCTTAAATTTTATGGGGAATTGTCAGCAACACGCACTGAATGGCTTTGGAAACACTAACCTGTTTATGCATGCAAAATCTGGAATTCCTATTGCAGATAACAAGTATTCACGAACTCAGAAACATACCGAATATGTGTCAGCATACTATCCATATCAACTAAAGAAGCCTTTTCTAAAGAAGCCTTTTCCATTTTTTTTTAAATGCTGCACCTTTCTCCATATGAGTGCATGTGGACAGCCAAACAATTGCATAGCACCATAATATCCCAAAGGGGTTCAGTAGTTATTCCCCAAAATTATTTTTAGCACAAGGATAGTAACAGAAGGACCCACAAAGGCATACAGACACTTCTGAAATAATTGGAGCTTTGAACTGGAAGCAGTCATCTAACTCATGAGGTACTCCAGCATCCTTGGTGTCTTCAGCCACTGACATGTGAATCCTATCATAAGCTTAGTCTTCATGAGCACTTCAGCTGATAAACATAGAGCAACCTCTGTTTTGCAGAAGTCAGCCAGCTTACCCTTTTCTAGTGCATTTTAGTAGCTTCAAGAAATACATATCTTTCATTTAGAAATTTACCTGCTTCATATTAGATCTTGTTTTACAGAATGCTTTGGGATACTTTTGTCACAGAAATTTAAGTGCATAAATAACTTTTAAAAAAACAAGTTCTCATGAAGCAACATCCCCTGACTATCTCAGTTGTCATTCTTGCTTCAAACAATCCAAATATAAATGATAGGATCCAAGTACTATAAGCAAAACCACCATGCTTCAGATATCTAGAATTCAAAAATAGCATACAGAAATGACCTTGACATGCTAAACACAAAGTACGTAAATCAGACCAAAAGTAAAAATATTATTCAGATACATTACTTTTAAATAATCAGAAAAAGTGTATTACTGGATTCTGTGTTATTTTCCTGAATAATGCAGAATATTATAAATACAAAATGTAATTAAAGTGGAAACTGAGTAGGTAATTTATCTTCACTATAGTTTAATCTTTCCCTTCAGATGTCATCTAGAAGGACAAGCTTTCAGTTTATTACTGATGAAAAATAACTTGCTCTGCTTAATAATGTCTATGCATAAAAGGTCATAGGCTAGCAGCTGGAAATCGAGAGACACATTGCTTCCTATGCAGTCATAACTCAGAAAAGTTTAAACATTCATAATGCTTTTAATCAAAGAACTCTTCACTGGTTATTTACTAATCCTTAATTTAGACTTTCTTAATCTGTTGGTAGTGTTTAAAATTATCGTAGCCATAGCATACACTTCACTGTGAAAAATCACTCCAAATATGAAACGTAAAATGTTAGAGAGATTCCCATGGGAAATGTAATTTTTCAATTTGTTTCTATGTCTGCAACCTTTGCTTTCTGTTCAACAAGCAGTACTTCAGACTAATTTTCATGGTTAGTTTAACTTATGTTGGGTGTCTTACACCTTAGTGGAAGAGCCTTTACTAAAAGCACATTAAAAGCTCAGTGATGCAGCTGTTGTTTCTCATTTGATTTCCTAGGAGTTTCTAAGATAAAGGATTTGTAGAATGAGCACTCACATGATTTAATATTACTTTTCTAAGAGGTAGCACTTAATTCCTGTCAAATAGAGGTTCTGGGAGTGCTCAATTTAAAAATAATATTACGAAATATCCTTTCCCAAAGTAGCCAGTGAACTTAAACACACTTTTTTCTCCTAGAAGAATTGTAGTACTTATTTGTATAGGACTCCATAGGCTTTTACCAAGTATTCAGCTTACTGTGTTTCCTTCATTACTACTCCATGCTTTAAAAGAAAGACCATTTACCATTTACGAACATCCTAAATAGTAATTAATAGAAAAGAGAATCTTGGGAAATGGGAACTTTCTTTTTCTTTCAGGAACTGCAGAATCATAGAATGCTTGAGGTGGGAAGGGACCTCTGGAGGTCATTCGGTCCAACCCCCCCAGCTCAAGCAGGGCCACTTAGAGCTGGTGGCCCAGAACCACATCCAGTTGGGGTTTTTAATACCTTCAAGGATAGGGACCCCACAGCATCTCTGTGAAACCTGTGCCAGTGCAAAAAAAAAAAAAAAAAAAAAAAGGGGGGAGGAGTTCCAATGGAAATTAATTTCAGAGGCTTATGTTTTATGATTGCCTGTAAAATTACAAGCTGAATAAATTTTTAGGAAAATGAAGGGAACATTAGTTACCACGGTGATTTCTCTTGACCTTCCTCTTTCTCCTCTCTTTCTCTTTAACAGAAAAAAAAAGAGTTTAGATGCATTCAGTTTGGAAGAAAAAAAATATATTTGGATTTATTTTGGTAACATTTTCCATTAAAATAAATTTACATTTTTATAAAAAAGTCTTTCACTGGTCACAAAATGGGTATGATATTTCTGGAAATCACATGTTCATCTGGCCTGGCTTCATGCTGTTGTTGCTGTTCAGAGAAGCTTATGATCAAAGCTGATGGGTTTTGTTTTGGTTTTTACTTCTGATCTCTCTCTGATGAGTTCAATTATTACTACCATAGAAATCAGCCAAATGAGGTGTGTGAAAAATGTTTTATTTCTTGTTCCCTAATTAAGGATGGAGTTGTTTGCTCTTCTCTGTCTGACTCTATTTACCCAGATGGTCCTTTGCTTGTCTGCCTTACATGAGCTTTGCATTTATAAGTGGGTTAGATGATGTAAACAAAGTAAATAGCATTAAGTTCTCAACTGCAACAGTGACCAGATTTTCAAAAAGATTTAAGTAGTATTGAGATGCAATTTTGCTGTGCGTTAGACTGGACTGTCATCACAGTCTTGCCTAGACATCAGTGTCTTGTGTATTTCTGAACAAATTTCTCAAATCCACTTCATAATATAGCCATCACGTAACCTAGAAGATAGGATAAATGTTGTTCACTAGAAGTTATCATTAAAAGCTGTCCTTTCCATAAAATTGCAAGGATCTTTATTATTTACTTCAACTAGTACAGTTCATCTTCACCCACATCCCTGATTTGTTCCATTTGTACAAATCTTCTAACTTATTTTTACCATTTACCAAGTAATCACTTGCTTGAAAATTTCTCACCCTTTTTCAGAACTCTAAGCTTATCTTATTTCAGGCAGGACAGTTAGAGGTAAAGCAGCTTCACTCTTTTTTTTTATTTTTGACAACTCAAAACCAAAGAAATTCATCCCTGTATAACCAAAACCAACCCTTCTATAGTTGCAGGTCTATAAGACTGGCTAGAGAACAGGTGAGAACTTGTTATGCTCTGTAATGAGGTCTTGCGACTCTTTAACAGGCAAAACAAACCAAAATCATAAAATATTCTAAGGATTCTCATGTCAGGCACAAGACAACTCCATTTTGCATCTTTATTAAGCTATTTCACAGCCACTCAACTCACTTATTTTAATGAAAACAGTCCAGTGTAGTTTTCTTGCACCTGAATTGCTTGGAATATGTTAAAGCTTCCAGGGAAATCAGGACGATAGAAAACTTTGTGTGTGTCATTCAGCCCTAATTTCTTCAGGTTAAGCACATTTCCAGATCTCATTATGACTGTAAATAGCTGGTGAAAAAGGTGCAGACTGACATATTTAATAAACTTCAATTTGTAACAGTGGATGTTAAAAGGAA
>VXBJ01001916.1:1391653-1428010 GCA_013400055.1 Nycticryphes semicollaris | reverse complement strand
AAAAAGGGAAAATTTCATTAAGTCAAGTTGTATAAAAAGGAATGAAAATTTCATGATACAGTGTTTTAGCTTGCATTTAGGGGTTACATAGGAAGATTGTGATTTCTTATTTATTTGCAGGATAGTTGTTTCTGAAGGATCCAAAGCGAAAGAGGGTACCCATTCTGGTAGGGCTGCCAGGCTATTGGAGAAACAGAGACCTATACCCAAAATGACAAATAATTTTTTAATCCATAAAAATACAAATAATGAGGGAAAACTGGCAGTGATTAAAAAAAAAAAGAAACAAACAAAAAAACAAAGATAAAATGTCTTATAGATCTCTTCTAGAACTTTGATAATAAACTGGGTGACATTTTATAAGATTAAATTTCTTTTGTCCCTTTCTCTTTGTCCCTTTCTGGTTGTGTAAAGCTTAATTTATTAAAGTCTATACCAGGAAATCTCAAGACATGCAAGAAAAAGGCAAGTGGAGACAATCTGTTATTGATTACTCTAGAGAACTCTAACAATTTACCCAATTCTATGAGGCCCTGAAACATATGTTTTCTAATGTGGTTTCCAGCTTCCTTCCATTATTTAGCTTCCTGATTTAAATCACAAAACTGATGCAGGCCACAACACAAAATACAACCAAAATGTTACAAATGCCAGTATTATGGAGATGGCATTGTTCAGTTTCTGCATGTTCCCATCATTCTATTATTTTCTGCATGACTGCATGAAACTTCATTTTTATCACAGAATCAGACTAAATCAGACATCATCAAAAAGTAACAATAGAAATTAGTTCCTCCTTGCCTAAAGGTCACAGATAAATTAATTTAAAATAAATATGAATTTTAAAGGCTGACTGTTCTTTTTATAAAGTTCAAATTGTGATAGATGAAACGAGAAATAATTTGATGATAAAAGAATGCAGGGTTTTCTGATAATAATTCAATGCTTTAGTATTTTCTCTTGTCATCAAGGATGCCATACCAAATAGATTGGTACTACCAAAAGTGTTCTGCATGTCTTTGCTTCATTCTTTTTCGTCTTGAAATGTGAACATGACTTTTTCTTGGAGATTAATGTTTTCTGTTTATTTAGCTAACTTATGCTCTCATTGGTCTTGTGGAAATACAAAAGAGAATATTCTAATACAAGTCTCAATGTTCAGAATAAATAAGCACAAAGTAACAAATCTTTACAAAGTGAATATATCAAAATATGATGGGTAGATTTACCTACAGTTCACATGCAATTTGCATCCAGGGCCATATATTCCATTAAACAGGAGAACCTTGATTTTCTTGCACTACAACAGCAAGACTAGGGTTTCTGAGCCAAGGACTCTACTTAAAGCTCCTGCCTAGACAGATTTCTTAAGCAAATCATTCAATTTTCAGTTCCCTCTGGTATTTTGCTAGTCCTCCCTATTTTGACTGTATGGACCTTATGAAGCAAAGACCCAAAGACTATCATTAATACAATTTTTGCACAGGACCTAGAACGAATATTTCTTGAGTAAGCTGGGTACTTTAAATAATACAGTTTTTTCTTATTCTCTGCACTCAGCTAGCAAAGCTGTCATTCTTCTATCTGGTCACCTGCCTTCTACGTGCACTTCAGTGTTTTGACTGGGAAAATAAATGGTACATGAACAGGAGCAGAAAGAAGGCTGTGCCTGTAATATTTTTTGTGCCTGCTGCAGAAGTAAGAATGAAGAGTCTGCAACCCTCCCTGAACTTCTGAATTAAAAAAACTACAGTCTCTGCCCTAGCAGCCAGACAGGATCACAACGATGTTTTCATTTGCTGTGGGATGCTTAGACACTCTTATCTTATAAAACACAATGAGATATTACTGCTCACATGTGGGACCACTATGTTCTCCATAGCCATACAAGTCCAGACCCATAAAATTTTGCACAGGAAACAGGTTGTGGCAATTCCTGAAAGAATAACAACAGCCTCCAGCACCACCCTATTTAGAAAGAAGAGAGGTTTGCTTGTATACAGGCATCTTTGAAGAGGTGGGGTCTGGAATCCCTGCTCTCACAGACAGAGGAAATAGGTTCACCTTGCCTCTTTGAACTAATCTATTTTATTTAATGGCTGTACCTTACATAATAACTACTTTGTGGGGGTTTGTCCTACGGCAAATGTACTTTCATCATCAGGAAATCAGTATGATGCTTTCTGAGTCATTCTCACAGCTGGATCATGTCTGGATCATGTTGTCAATAGTAATTTTAAAATACTCCCCTCCCTTCCCTGCTCCTGCTCCACCACCACCAGCAGCACAATACGTGAGCATTCAAACAAAATACAAACAACCCATAACTAGCCAGATTGGCTTTGTACATTCTTCTGCCTTCATTTCCAAAACAGACAAGAAACTTATCTGCTAAGTGGCTGGTTATTTCTTCTTTTCCTCTTTTCCACAAAACAAGACAATAATTTGAAAATAAGCACTTGAAAGCAAGCTAAATAGCAACTTATTTCTGTATTAAGAAAAAACAGCTCTGCACACAAAAATGAAAAATAAATAATGCCCACTATAAGATTGTCCTCTTGGGATAGCTTCATAGTGTGCTGTGGCACTGTGGCTTGACAGAAGTTCAGGGCTGTCACTGCTGAGCGGTGGTTTTAGTTCATAAAACATCCTTAGACCTGGAGCAGGAAGCTCAAAACTATTTATAACATCACTGTTGTCAGAAGGGAGAGCTGGGATGTATTTTTAACGCTATATCTGAGGCACAGAGTAGACACAAAAGCAAAGGACTGTGAATTTATAGATGCATCACGTAAGTATGTTGACCAACTCAGAGGGTATAATTTGAAATTATATGTTTATTGCATTCAAATCTCCAATGAGAATAGGTATTTATGAGAGACATGATAGACCTGTGTACCTGAAATGAAATCTCTGTTCTTCACACATCCTAATTCAGGACCAGCAGATCTTGCTGTGGTGCCAGCAACTCCATTCACCTACATTTCCCTTCCCATCCTCCTCAATGAAGTTGAGTAAGGGGACTGAGCAAAGACCATCACTGGCTTCCAAAATAGCCCATTTAAACTTTGTATCTGAGTCTCCAGAATCCTTTCTTTATTATGGTTTTGGGTCTGTATGGTGTTAACCTCAGAAGAGGTGGGCATTGCAGAAAGAGAGTACACCTCTGTTGATAAACACTGCAGCATTTGGCCCTGGACGTTTTATTTCTAATTCTCTGTTATGGGGACATAAAATAAATGGCTCGGCTCCTTGAGCTTTCCTGAGCAGCTCTCTTGAAGCAGAGTTGCTCACTGTCTGGGTGCAGGTGTCAAAACCCTGCACCAAATAAATAAAATGAATCTATTTAGTTAAATACAATTTCTTAGGCGAGATGGCAGGATGCTCATTGCCTAGGTGGAGACTGAAGTTCTGTCTTTGCCAACACCTTTTTCCTGCTGTTGAGGTGAAACCAGAGACCCTGACTTGCCCTTCTGTATTTATAAGGTTCAATGAGTAACATGGATGCATATATTGAGTCCCTATAGCTTACTTATTGGCTTCAGTTTAAAGATTGTTAAATACAGATAATTGCACACTATCTGCAGCAATCTAAACGCAAAACATGCCTTAAAAGGTCTGTGAAGTTCAGCAGTCTGAATTTCTCTGTGAGCCATACCACAAAGAGGCTTGGTTTTTTTCCCACAGTTTCCCAAGCATTTCCTTCAATTTTGCCTCCATTTCAAAACCAAACCAATATTTCCAAGGGTTTTTCTAATGTGGCCGTGGATAACTTGTTTTCTGAGCCAATTATACTGATGGTGAAGCTGTTTCTAACGTTTTCCCCAGCTAAACATACTCGTTGACATGTTAAATTTCAAAAACAGAGCTGTAACTCCATTGAGATAGCAGAGCTTTTCCCTGCTGAGTTCAGCAGTGAAGAGATGGCTAGAAACTATACAACAGTCACTTCATGCAGATAAATGTCAGGACGTGTGTCTTGAGAGAAGTCATCCGCACCCAGAATACAGAATTCACAACTGGTAGGTGCAACTGGGAAAGGAGAGATTTGACACAGTCTACTGGGCTAGATTGACTACTGCTCTGATTCAGCAGAGCATTTCTTGTATTTCTAAATCTTCATGAAATGAGGGAAAGTGCTTCAAAATAAAATTTAAAATGCCATATCATTCCGATGATCTTCTAAAATATTTTTAGTGGGTGGACATCAGAAGTAAATTAATGCAGTTTTCCCCTGTAGAATAGTCGAATAGTTATTCATATCAGCAAGTAGGCTAGGAAGGTAGATTTAAGAATAAGTGCAGATCTGGCATTTCATATAGGGGATTAATGAATATATACAGACATAACTGCCTATTGCCATTATTAGATATCCTTATGTACAATTTTACAAAGCAACACCAGCTTGACTGTTACTATGTTTTCTATCACAGAATTACATCAGATTTAACAGAGCATAGTCAACTGCAGTTTGTCACAGCAGCTATCACAATTAATCTGGAAGTAAAACATAAATAGCTGATATGTTTTTAAATGCAACCTTCCAATACCAAGTGTTAAATTCATGTTACATCTGAGGAACATACAACCTATTTCTTTCTGTTCACATATGTTCTAAAATTATGAAGCCAAAACTCAAAAAAACCTAATAAATTTGGAAAAATGTCCATTGTCTCTGTTCTGCAAAAGTGCTGAGATCATTCTCAAAGAAGAGATAAAGTGATATCATACATTTCCAGAGAAGACTTTTTCATTAAAATAAGAAATTTATGAATTCTTTCTTTTCAGACAACACCATCCCCAGTGTGCTAAGAGCAGATTACTATTGTAGTTAAAAACATCATATTCAAAGTGACGGTAGAAAAAAAAAAAAATCCTCTGACCTGAAATCATTTGACCTGAAATCATTAAAAGCACATAATTTATCTTCTACAATGTTCATCTTTCACAAGAGGCCTATAGATGCTACATAACAGAAGGACCACCTGGTTATGACTTTGCTCACAGGACAACTAGTCTTTGATGGCCAGTAATTTGGAATGGAAACAATAGATAAGACAGAATTTCACGATGTGAGATGCTGTTACTGCAAGTAATTAGCTATGAATAATGAAACAAATTGTCGTGATTATAAAATGCTCCGAAGCACCATTTTGCTCAGTAATATACTTAAGCCTCCTATTTGTCACAATGAATTTTAACTATAGCTCTCTTAATCACATTTAATTAGTCAAAGATTTTTTGAAAACTTTATTGTATGGGTTTGAATGGTGCTGTATAAAAATAAAAGTAACAAATTCATTGTTTTCAGCAATCAGATAAAGGATAAAAGTTGCTGGTATGTTCCACAGAGTGAATCATTAAACATTTTTACCAAACAGAGATTTGGAACACACCTTTTGGGATTTCTCTTATGCAGCCTACATATTTGATTTCATCTGCCAGAATTAATTGCACAAGGAAACAGAGCCATTTAACAAGTGAACTATGTGGATATACATAGCACAAATAGTTCCTTTGAATCCTTAATGACATGGACTTTCATGTTCAGGACTGGAGCCAGAATTCCTTCCATCAACTTAGATGTCTGGAACACATTCAGAAACTGTAACCTCCTTAAGCAAAAGAGCAGCGTGAACGAGTCTTATCAGCTTTGCAGCAATGCAGCAGAACGCAGACCCTGCTGAATTCAGGAACCTGGTTTATCTCCTGTTCCCAAGACTGATGGAAGCACTAGACGCTTTATTTGTTCCATCTTCAGTCAGGAGTGCTACTGGCATGCTCCTTAAACATTTTGTGAAGGCAAGTCCAATGACTTTTCATTCCTCTTTAGAAGAGATGGAATTGAGTCAGTTGAAACCACAAAAGCCAGAAACACAAAAGGGGCAGCCAACATCCCATGATGGTGAGGAGAAGTACAGACCAGCTCACGCTGGCCCATCTTAACGGAAATCTAAGATTAAATAAAAGTGTTCTGCCAGCCCTTATGCCCTGTTAGTTCCAGACACCAACAGAGAACAGCAGCCCAGGTAAGTGACCAGGAAAGGCTGTGGAAATACCAGCAAACCAGGATTCAATAAGCATTAATAGCCAACACAACTGCGCTCAACTGCATCATTTAACTTGTCTGCCAAAGGCCTGATTTTATTTAGTGCATCTTTCACTATGACCAGGCTTTGACTTCTCTTGATTTTCTTCCTACTGATGTTCTTGCTTACGTTTTTCCTAGCACTGCACTAGACCTTCTCAAATATACTTCCTCATCTGTCCTCCAAACAGCACTACCTAAATATAAGTGGAACATTTGTTTCATCTGTTTTAACCAGTTTGCTTCAGTGCTGCTTATTCCCACTCGTCCTCTTTTTGTACAGAAGTAAACATTAGAGAAACATGTTGCTTCTCTTGTAGTGAACAAGTTTTAAATGAGCTTCTCATGGGTTTCCACACCTGAAAACTCATTGAAAAGTAACCCAATGGGAAGACATCAAGAGAAGCACATGACGTGAAATTCTGCTGTGACTGCAAGTGCTGGACTGCAAAACATACTAGTTAAAAGCAGCTACCATGTGACAACATCTGAAGTAATGTATTTCTGAACAAAAAGCTGATAAACAACCTCATAAGAAGAAAAGTTTTGGAGGGATATTCCTCTGAAGGCATAGGCTCTTGACGCATTAGTCGAAAGGTCAGGAATCTGCCCTGGCTCACTCTTCCTGGGTGACCCTGGCTGACCTAAGATGCATCACATGCCCACAGTGCTCCCAACAGCGCTAGCTGCTTCTGTGCTGGAAACTGTAAGAACAACTATATTAGTGTTATACTGTGCTCAAGCTAATAATGTCAGCTTTGAAGCTGAGCTGGAGCAGAGCACCCTTTCAGCACAACTATGAACTCGCAGTTTGTATCAGACCATTCTGTAGCATAGGCAGAGAAAGTCAGAGGTGACTGCACATATATGTGCAGAAATTGGTCTCTTCTTGGGAGTACAGAGTCAGTTCCTTTTTGAGGGTTTGCTGTTGGAGCGAGAGAAGTGGCAAATTCATATCCTTGTTTGGGGAATTTAGGACACTCTGTGTGATTTTGCAGAGCTGAGTGTCTCTAGTGGAGAGACAAAGCTCATGTCTCAGGCATCTCATATGCCGCTCTTTATACCACTGAGATTTGCACGCAGAACACCACATACTTTTTGTGAAAATACGAAGTAGCATTTCCTGTTAGACACTAGTCCTTATAATCAGTTTTGGAGACATATTCCTATGTGTTATTGAAAAGTCATGGGGAATTGGGTGGCAGTGGTGCACCTTTTCAGTTCACTCATTATCTCCCTTCTTAATCATATTGATTTTGGTTGACCTTTTATTTTGCTAGAAGGTGTCATGGACTAGAACCTCATGAAAGAAAGAATTTTTTAATTACCTCACATTTTTTCCATTGTGAATCCTTCAAGCATTATTAAGCCTCAGTCATTTTTATTTTATTCTACCCGCTTTCAAAGTCTGTTTTCTCAGAAATCAGTATTTGATCCCATAGCCCCATTTAAATTGTATTCAGTTCACAGACATTCAAAGTTATGTCCTCTGAAGGAAGTATTAACGTGAAATGAGCACTGGACAAGCTTTAAGATGAAACTTTAGATTTTGGCAGGATTACATAAAGATGCATGGAGCTACATTGTAGGGTCAAAGCTATGCACTAAAGTTACCTTAATTTTGTTGGTTGAAACATTGCTAGTACTACAATCCTCCATGTTTCTAAATTCATGAGCTTTCAATCCAGATTTGGACTCAAGTTTAAAAAAAATAAAAACCACCACAAAAAAACCCAACCTGAATTCAGACTAATCTCACTGTATTGAGAGCTTTTTCCTCACTCCATTTACCTGATATAGTCTGCACTTTTCTAGAACAGAAAAATTCTGTGCCATTTATATAATAAATAGAAGTTGTTTTCTCATTTGGCCTGTGCAACAAAGCCTTGAGTGCTGAAAGTAACACAAATATTGAGCAGAAAAAGGTGAAAAGAGAAAAACATTTGGTGCAGCTGCTTGTGTGAATGCTCTTTGACCATGGTGAGACTCCTAGAAAGGAACCTGCATATCATTTAAAAGACAAAAAAAAGCAAGCAAGCTGTTCTAAACTTAAAGTGGGGTTCTAGGGGCTGCTTGGAACCGTAGGAGGAAGTTAAATCACAAATTTCAGTTCCATAATGGTTTGGAATGAGAACATATTTCTTACTTGTCGTCAGGCACATGTGGGAACGTTCAAGGAATTTTCTTTCAGACAGTTTTGTGAGGACGAGTCACTTGATGCACGCAAAGACTATTTAACATATTATAATTCTAATCACTCTCCATCTTCAACAAGGTGGGAATTAATCTAAAATACTTTTGATGGGCTTCAGGAACTTGGCATTCACTCAGCAGATTTTTTTTCTATTGGTTAGTTTTAGAAAACCCTACCAAATCATTTGCTATTGAGCGCTGTCATTGTCTATTAAAAAGGTGATAATTATCCTTGAAATAACTGGCAGCTTTGCCTTTTACCTCCATAAAAGTAAAAACAAGACCACATTGTCTATATGTGCAACTTAATACAAATTTAACATATTACAGATTCAGCAATTACAGCTGGTTGTGGATAACTAAATAGATATTTATATCTATAAGGACACAGCATATCTGAACAGCATTCAAGATCTATTAGCTTGTGCAGAGCAGCATATAATATGCTCAGATCATTACGCATTCCTGCATAAATGTGCTCTGTTGTGTATTATTCAGTGTTCTACAGCAGTGCTTCCATGGCTTATCTAGGAAAAAATTACTTATTTGATTATACGTTACTGCATGTGCTTTTTTTTTGCCAATTTATTGGGTTTAAGAGCTTACTGAGACTTTGACAAGTTCTCCATTTGTCTGTCTGTTCACTCTAATTATCACATATTTTTACCATACTCAAAACAATAAAAGGCACCTGAATTTGTGACAACAACCTGCAGTTTGGAAGAAAGTCTTCAGTTTATTGCTTTGATATACAGAAAATTCCTTTCAAAGCTGACCGGTTTCTTTACTCTTTGCTCTCAAAAGTCGCTTTATTTAGCAGTGCTTTGGGAGTTCATATGTATGTTTGTTGCACGGTAATTCTAGTTTTTCCACCTCTTTCAGTGCATTAAAGATTCATCTAACATGAGCAAGGTGGCATCAAACTCATAGGAGAAACCACTGTACAATTCTACGTTATTACCTTACATTAGAGACAATACAGTAGGAATAACCCTTAGTACTTGTGCAACAGGACTCATTAAAGAAAATTCTTTTAATAATTGGAAATTTGGACATGTTTAAAGTTTTCAATGATACTGACATTTTCCATTTTCAGCATTTCTACTACGCCCATAAGGCATGTAGTACTGCAGTCCTGCCAGGTAAATAAAATTGTTCCAAGCCAGAGACTGTTACAGTGGAAAATAAATCATCTGCTCCTTAGAAAAGTTGCTTTGTTACAAAATTCAGAGAAATTCATTTAGAGTTTCAGAACAAAGTATGCATTTTCACAAAGAATACTAAGTTCTGCCAATTATCCGTGCAATCAAGCTGAAATACCTCCTGACCCTCATTTCTACTGCTCTTTAGTGTTTTGCTACCATCTTCACTGGAAATGGCTATGCAGTTATTTGCCATCTCATGTTGTAGCCTACGTGCCAACATATTATGTGAGACCCCATCTTGTGACATTGATCCCATCTAACTGAATAAAATAATTATTGTTGAGCTATGACTACCCTGACTAGTTTGTAAGTGAGGGAGACCAGAGGGTACTACAGCAGGCAAGACGAGAAAGAAAAGAACACAGAGTACAGAAGTGAATGTGATGAATTAATAACGAGTTAGTAACCCAAAGATTCAGAAGTGAAACATCCACATGAAAAGATACAAAAACCAACAAGAAAGTGAGTGGTCAGAAGATGGCATCTCAGGAAGATCAAAGATCATCTTGTTCCCAAGAACAAAGGCTGACACATCTTCATCTGTTTGGTGACAGCCTGGACAGCAGATACCGCAGGAGGTAAGCATACAAATGCCTGGCCTTGAGGCAAGCTGCTCCCAACACACTACTATGAGAATTAGCCATGAATAAGAAAATTCTTGGATACTAATAGGCTGTGGGTATAATTCTGTTTTTAAGTCTCTATGCACAGTAAACAGATGCCCAAGTAAAAGTAACTCAGAGATTTGAGGATTTACAATATTATTTGTAAACAATAATAATTTGCCCCTTGACTACATAAAAAATCCAAAACCAGGAGTGCTGTACAGCAATCTAAATAGAAATTCATGCCAAGGAAACAAGAAAAAGAACCTGAAGCCAAAATAGGTAACCCCTCAATACTTTAAGAGCCAATTTAGAGTGCAATCAAATCAAGACTTGTTCACATATGGAGCAATACATTGTGCAAGTGCTATGAGTTTGGGACACAATAGCTATGAATTAATGGTCATAATGACCTTCCTGCTAGCAGAAACTTTAAGTCCTAGCAGCATAAATATAATTACCCATATGATAAAATTTTCCCATTGATATATTAATAAAGTGAGGCTGTATCTCGTCAGAGGAGAGACATTAAAGGAAAAAAGAAAAAAAAATCATGGTGCCATATTTTTAAAACTAGCATACAGAAACCTTCTCTCAAAGGACATAAGAAACAGTACAACAGCTGTCTCAGGATCTGCTTGGGATTTATTACATGATTTTAAACTACATCTTCTTTATAATTTCATCTGTAATTTCATCTTAAAATTGATACTGACTTAGCAAACAGCCTACTGGTGAGAGACAGTCCAATAAGACAGCTATTAATATGGAAGACACTGAACTCCTCTTAAACATACATACTTTACGACTATAACCAGGACAGGAGATGAAACTACTCAGCAGCAAGATGATGATTTTATTGTTGTTTCTGTTTAACATTATAGAGCACTTGTGCAGTTTGCTTCACTACTGATGGGATTTAGAAATAAGCAGGACTGAATACCACAAACACAAAAGACACGACAGAGGACAAAGTTATCCTCTAGGACATTTGAGGTGAGTATCTTGGGAGAAAATAGCTCATCAAGTCAGTTTTATTCCATATAGTTAAATTCCCAAATCCCAGCCACAGATACCACTCACATCTGCCATGCCATTCCATTCCAAAAAAAAAAAGATGGGAGCTTTGAAGGGAATCCTTGCTGACATCTTAAATCAATATCCCTCTTCCTGGCTCTTAATACTTTTACTTCAGCTGCAGAGTGGGCTGGGGACTTAGTGGGATGTAATTTCAGAAGCAAAGTGAGGGCAAGCCAAGTTCTCAGAGAGATTTCAGAGCTACGAGAGAAATACTAAAAATGAAAGAAAAAGATGGAAGTTACAGTGATTGAGGATTGATGGGCACAATTTATGTGGAGTGAGAGTACAGTCAGGTGAGAGCATTCCTCTGTCACTGAAATTCAGAAGGCAGACTTTTTGCAATGTAATGGGAAGGGACTCAATAGTTGGATTAGAAGTAGTAAAGTTGTGAATAAGGGACAGTTGTAATTCACTTGAGAATTGATTCTTGCATGCACTGCCATAGCCACAAAACCACCAACAGGCAGCGCTACAGAAAATGGGTAGTGGAAGAAGCTCTGAGTTGAATCTTAATCCTATCTACATAGAAAGCACCAGCACAGGGAGAAAGAGTACATGTTTGAAAAGGTTATTAGTTGCTACACTTAACAGAACATCGATGGTACTTATACCATTGCATTAAGGGGTGAACAAGCCTCACAGAAATTGTTCCTCTCTGGTGTTGCAGTGCTGAGAACTCAATTCAACCTCTATTATCACTAATGCATTTGGGAGGTCAAATACCAAGTTCAGAATATATATTGTGAAGTTTGAAATGTGACATGAAAAATAAAAGACAATGAAATAAAACTTGTTAGAAGTTACCTAAGAAAGAATCATTGGAGTGGATCAAAATTGACTAAATAAGCTCCATATACTGACAATTTACCAGATTTCACAGAAAAGACATTTTAAATATAAACTTCTTTCATTTATATAGAATGGAAGCAATCATACAGAACCTATAAGAACAAGTATGACAATAAAAATTAGTACATCCATTCTTTATTTGCTTGCTGGTGGAAGCTACCACAATACAAATTAAGATGTCGACTAGCAAATGATCGATTGGCATCTGATCCTTCAGGTTAATTTTTTCTTTTAAAACTGCACAAAGGAACCTTGCATCTTAATTTCTGTTCAGAATGTCAAGAAACAATTCTTTGTCATTGGGTAGGCATCTATATGTTTAAAATGCAGATGTAGTAGAACCAGTCATACATAATATTATACGGACTATATATGAGGCTCAAGTCACTGATTCTACGCTCCCTGTCCTCTGGGGGGAAAAGTAGATACAGCAATCATTTAAGAACAGCTTTAGAACATGATGTATAGCATCACTTTATGTTTAAGCTAAAAAAACTTAAAAATTGCAAAAGGATAAACGACAATACCAGAAAAAGCTTACCACTTAAAAAAAAATTCAGTGATGTGAATTGAAACGTGCCCATTCTAAGCTGCTGCTGCACTTTCATTGTAAATATATGGCTTTGTACTGTTACAAACCTAACTATTAATCTCTGTCTGCCTCTTGAGGAGCTAATCTGCATGATTGTTCTTTAATTTGAAGGCAGCTGTGATGAGATTAGGAATGATTATTCCTTCCTTTACCTCCTCTGTTTAGCACTGCTTTTAATTTACAGAAACAAGTAAGCAAGAAATGGATTAATTTTAAAGTAGAAAGTGAACTGGGGAGAGGAAGACAAGAAATAGCTAGTGGTTTTATTAGTCTTGATAGAGCTAGATTGTTCCTGGCTGGTTTACTGAAGAGTCAGGTTATGTTCTTGCATTCATTTTACTAAATACAGTAAGTAGCTAATCAGAAGCAAATTACATCACTCCCATAATTTTCCACTAAATTGGCAGCCTTTATATGGCAGCCTGCAGTAATTTCAGGATGAAGAAAGATATTAATGTGATGAGACTTATCATTTGAATTTATTAAAAAAAAATAATTCTGCAACCAAACCACAAACCAAAACTGCCCAAAACACACCTTTCCAACAAGATTACAAGAGATAAGATGTTGGGTTTTCTAGCTCAGAGATTTCAGGATAATGACAGTATCCAGCCCTAAAATTCTTCTTATAACTTTGTACAATATTTCAAAGTGTTATTACTATGCTTACAGAAGATAAAGAAACATACTTTATTGGAAAACTTCTTTCCATTTGATGTAAAGGTATAATCATGCAGTACATAACAAATATCAAAAGTGTCGGTTTTCTTTCCTCCTCCTGCCCATGTCATTTTGACCTAAAAATATCATTAAATATTGACTGGTCTAAATCACTGATTGTAAAATGCAGTGGAATATTTCACAGTTCATTGACTTCTGTAATTGTGGTTTATCTTGCTATCAGATTTTTGTCAATCTTCCTATCAAAGTAGGAGGGAAATAGATATCTTTAAGTTAAAGTACTAAGAACATATACATCCCCTCCAGATACTGTGCTACTAATCTGAGTCTGGTGGGAGAGCATCTGCTGGAAGAAGATCTGTGAAGACCAAGGGTCAGAAACCAAAAAGGAGTGGGACATACAGAGGGCATATTCAGTAGTTATGCTTCTGTGGTTCTCTGTTAGTGATTAAAAGTGCTAAATCAAATGAGCCGTTCTAGTCTGGCAAGTAACTATACTCAATTAAATTAGTGATTATTAAGTTGTTTCTCAACCCTGTTACCTTTTTGGAGATTTTGAACCAAGTGTTTCTGGGTAGGGATCTGTGTCCCAAGAATTAAGGTGGGGCAGGCAAAAACACTTCATCTACAGAATCTGTTATATCAGACTGTGAGAGAAACACCTGTCTTCCTGACAGGAGCAGGACATGTAGCAGATTTGTTGTTTTCTCTCCATAAAATCAATTTTGCACATTTTCATACGTATTCTCAGCTTTTTGTTTAAATTGATTGTATTTGGTTTTTGTAACATGTGGAGTTTTTCAATAGGTTTTGGCCCAGGTCTTTCATTCTTATCACCCCAGGCCTCTCAGAGGTGTCAAAGAGTAATTACTTTCTTATCAATACATAGTGAGTCTGGATTACAATCACTGACCTAAAGATAAAAGGTCTACTAGCTAATTTACAACTTTAATTCCTACTTTTGCCACCCTTCAGCTGTTTAGTTCTCTTTCTCCACTAAAATTTTATTTTCCAGAGTAGCGAATCTGTCTGGTAACACTGCTAGTTGTCTCCCAAGTTCAAATACATGGTAACATTTGAAGCCTTTCCCTCTCCTCAGTATATTTCTCTGAATAAATGACTTAAAAGTTTTATGCTCAGAGCATCTTTTGTTTCAAAAGGTTAAATAACGACATTACATCTCTGAGGCATAGAAACCACCCACCTATCCCTTCCAAATCAATAACACTATGTATTTGACATTTTGAATGTATACAATGACTTGTAGGCCTTCTGAGTCTGTCTATGGCAGTAATATTTACTTGTGTCTCTGGAAAAGTCTGGTATTTAAGAATCTAACATTAACATGTGAAATAGGTTTGTGAAATTTTTACCATGCTCACTTGGCTCTTATTACAACAATTATCTCTTCCATCAGCAGTTGGGCTATCACAGCATATAGCTTGTAAGTGGTTGCAAAACCTCTTCAAGCAGCAGAGTAGCAGTTGGCTAATTAGCCCCGCTAGGTGCAGGGCATTTACTAGTCTTTCAGCTAGCCCAAGTGTATTTCAGTCATATTTTTGTGATATGACAGAATATTATTATGCACAGAATAGGTGCACCCTTTGTCCTTCAGTTTTAAATCTCGTGTAAAGAACTATGGAATTTAATTTAAAAGTGCGCAGTAAGTATGAAAATCAGATTTATTTCTTAGTTATACTTGCAATCGTGCTGAGTATCACAGCTGTGTCTGTATGCAGACCCAGTATACTTCAGTCCTTAATTCCCAGGGCGGTTCAGCAACTCCGCAGCCATTTCTCTGCATAGAGGAAATACTGGGCTGACTTGAGGCAGTGACTCAAGTTTGACTCCAAAGTAGGTCATAAACTGAACCTTTGCAATTGATCATTTGACCAACTATTACAGGAGCTCCTGGCTGGAAATTTCAGGCAGCAATGGAAGCTTCTCCTACAACTCCTGCGGCACCTAGTCCAGTTTCTATGTTTAAATGTGGTGATTAACAACCTACGTGGAGTGTTCCAAAGACTACCCTACATGGTTTGTGTTGAAATGTTAATCAAATTGCACATAGATAAGACATCTATAAATAGTCAATAGAAAATGTCCCTGCAGAAACGGTCACAGGGACAGTCCTGTATATAGGTATCACATTCGACATCGTTTGCATTTAGCAGTTAAGATACAGCAAGTAATGAATTACGCATGTGCTGGGGTTGGTCACACAGGGCTACTGCCCTAGTGGATTATCAAAAATGAACAGAACAGTACTTCAGGGAGTCCCTCCTGATCTAGTTGAGAATGATGCTACAAGGATCTTTGCTAGGGGAGTTCATATCAGTACTGGACAGTGACTGATCACCCTATTTGGGAGATTTGATTCCCCCATGAGAGTGTTACCCTAGGCCAAGATCCCAATAAATCAGTTTTGCTTTTAACTAACTCCCTCTTCTTCAGTGTCTGTGAAATTTTCTTCTGCAGCTAAATCAAACATAATCTTTTGGTAATATTGATAAAGCATGTAACATTTGTAGAATGTCATGCTGTAAGGAAAATTGCCAAGAACCCCAGCAATAAGTACAGTAAATTCAGTGTTGTGTGTCTCTTCTTCATAAGCCTTTCATTTCCTCATACAGTTTTAGGTCTCTCTATTTACTTTGAACAGTGTATTTTCATGGTATGCTGATGGAGATGCTATAAAAAGTAGGTAGTATATGTACAAAGAAAAGTTATTTTATAGTCAAACCCCAATCTTTGAACCCCTATGGGTGAGTAAAACATGCTGAGATGTAATTTGACATAATTCATTAATTTTAAGGAAAACATTCACAAAACAATCTACTGTCTCCTTGATACTGAAATTAGTAAGTTAAAGGAACAACAGTAACATCAAACATCCCAAAAATTCAAACACTTAGGTTTAAAAGAGTAGCTTAAAAGATAATTTGAGTAAGCGTGGACAAAAAACCCATGTTATTTCGCTGCAGCAAAAAATGCTGTATATGGACAGAAATCTAGCTAAAAGACTAGGCAACTGAGGGCTGCTGACTTAAATAGTGTGAAGTTCAGGAATAGCCTTCTGTGACTGATAGTCGTCCTTGACATTTTTATTAATGACCTGCCAAGTTAAATAGTAGGATGTTACAGAAGTAGAACTTTTCTAGGCTTGGAGAAGCTATGCTTGCCTGTGACAGCCATAATGCTAGTGGGCGTAGATTAAGACAGTCAGAAGCATTTACAAAATAGTGTAAAACATTAGTGCCAATTAATGGTATTCCTGGAAAGAATATTTGTAGGTCAAGCCAGGCAATTAAAGCAATGTTACAAACCAATCAGGCTTCCATTTGTAATGCAATGGAGTGATGTAGTAGACGAAAAGGTATGAAAATAAAACCCAGTGCCCTTAAACCCAGGAGGCGTCTTTCTAGAGGGCTCTGCCAAGACTGAGGAGGCCTCTGGATTTCATTCTTAGCTGCTTGTACTCAGGGGTTTACTTGCAGACTAGAAGGAATACAGAAAAAAAAAAAAAAAAAAAACCAAAAGCTGATAAAAGCAGTTTATTTACAAGAACAGAGGTGAAAAACACAAGGGCAGATCATGGGTGGCCACCTAAAGCTGTGTAAGGAGTTATGATGTGACACGTCAGTATATTTGTATGTAACCTACTGAGAGCTTTAGCCTTCCTAACTACAGGAGAGAAATGTGATGCCCTTTCTGTGAGACAGCTGGCTGCTTAGGAGAATAATGCTGACCCATATGAATAGAGAATGTTTGGGAGAAGCTCCTCAAAACATCTTCCAAGGCCTCCTTTTTTAATCCAGGTTTGCTTTATTTCCAATGCAGGTTTGAGCCACAGAAGCATCTTGCAGCTAAAAGTTTAGTCAGATCCTGACTGACTAAAGGTTATTGTAAATGTCTGCAGACACTTGAAAGATGCACGTGGAATGGGGACAGATACCAATAAAGTTTTCCCAAAATAGACAGGCAGTCTCAAATAACACTTTGAATAACAATGTTTAGCCTATTGTTCTGGAGATCATGAAATAGCTGATACCAAAAAGCCCTTTCATATGCACCAGGGCTCCCCTATGCTAGGAAAAGATGAAGGAAGTTAGACAAGTTGGCATGCTTGTCAGCATCTTTAAGAGCCTTCAACTATTGCATGAGATACCTGAACAGTTACAGATGGAAGTTCAGACTTAAATTATAGCCTATTGTTCTGAAGAATATTTTCAGACATCTCAAAGGAAGTGTACTGAGTAACTGTCTGGAAAAATATCTTTGCAAAAGTGTTACAGTTAGATATTTGTGAAGCAAGACTACTTTTTTTTTTTTTTTTTAAACACTAGAGAAGATGGTGTTGCAGGATTTGGGGCATGATACAAGAGCGCAGACAAGAGTTTTAGTGTTTGTGACAAACACTGTCAATTCAGACACAATGTATCAAGATTTCAGTTGCTTTATATAAAAGAAAAGATTCTTCAAAATGAAAAATAACTGCCAAATAAGAGTCTTTCCTTTAACACTTGCTCACTTTGAAAAATCACTTTGCTTTCATTGAGAAACAATGTCATGGAGAGAAAATGTCTGGCAAGGACAAAAGGAAGCAACAGTTGTTGCAGTGCAATCCTCACCCACCAGAAACTGGAGGATGACCAGCATTAGCCACACCGCAAAGATACAAAAACTATCAGTAGGCTTATAAATTTGTGATTTTCGTAGCCTTGATAGTCTGTCTCAGACCTGAAGTGAACGCATACTGTCAAACTAATTCCTAATTTATGCATTCACATTCATCTTCAAAAAGCAAACAAAGCTGAAACAACATCAGTTTCCTCTCTCTAAAGAGAAAGGAGTGTGACAGTGGGTCAACTGAGTAACTGTAGTTTGAAAATACTTGAAGCTAGGGTGTCCTGGTTTGAGGTAAGACAGAACCAATCTTCTGCTCAGCAATTTTACTTTTTTTGCTGGGCCTCTTATAACTAAACTCTGAAATTAACAGCATATTGTTCAGAAAACTGTTCACTTTCACAGTGATAAGACCTGATTATACCAAGGATGGTGTGCAGAGAGGCCCTTGCTTATACTTATTGCGATAACAACCAAGGTCAGGTAATTTCGTTATTTGCCCCATTGGAGGGTTGGAAGTGGAAAAGCATAGATGGGTCATACCTGTTGGGAGGAACAGACAGGACAGGTGACCCAAAATTGACCAATAGGGTATTCCATCCCATCCACATCATGCTCAGTATAAAAGCTGAGGGACCAAAGGGTCAATTTTTTCTCCTTTCTTTGATGGCCAATGTCTGAGGAGGACCCTGTCTGTTCATCTCCCTCCAGTCCTGACCTGAGCATTCCTGACTCCAGCTTTGGAATCCAGCTCCTGTTGATCACCGAGTCCAGTCTGGGACTTTTCCTGATGCCTGCTGGTGACGTGATCATCAGTCTCAGAGCTTGATACAGCTTTGTACACATTGTATCTATTTCTTTATTTTCTTCCTTTTGTTTTAGTTTTAGTATTAATATTTCATTAAAGTAGTTTAGTAAATCTCCTTATCCCCTTCCTCTCCCTTCTTTCTGGGTGGAGAAAGGTCCATCTGTCAGTCAGGTTTTGGTAATTTTGGCTGAAACCACGACATAGGGCATCCTGTTTCTTCTGATCTTCTGTAATCCAGTGAGACTCTTTAACCAATCATGAGCCTGCAAAAGCTGTAAAGCAGTAAATGAAACGGCTGTGTGGACTTTGGTTAGAGAAAATTCTCATGAAGGTACCAGGACACCTTGTTACACACTCTGTACCCACCTCCACCCAGACTATCTTCATCTCAACTTAAAATTGCTGTTGAGAGCAAAAATAGAAATACCCACAAGCAAGTGTGGATGGTTACTTCATGCAGTGAATTCATGTATTAAACCAGAGCAACAGGGAGTTCTTCACAAGCCAGTCAGCTAGGGCATGCTGCCAGGGCTGCTGGCAGATTTGTGTACCAGGTACTAAAAGATTTACTGTTAATTCATGTTAGCAAGATTAAAGCTAGCTTAAAAATGTCTACCCATACTACAGTTAAACGCCAGAAAATCAGTATCTCCTGCAAGAGAAGATCTTTATATAAAAAGCACCATATCAAGTTTTTCCTCATGCTTTACTGTCATGACAGTCACACTGACAATATATGTATTATAACCAATATGATAATGTAATAAAACTTATTCTATGCAAGCTGTCAAGTGACAACACAATTTCTCTCCTCCACCACCCCCTACCCTTCCCCACATAAGGCAATTGCCTGGGGTAAGAGAGAAACATACAGCATTTATATTATAGAGATTTATTGAAACAAATAGATAACTGAACCCCAGCTTTTTATTCCTCAACCAGGGTGTCATAATAGTTCTGAATCTGGAATGAAACTGCAGTGTGTTCCAGAGGAGCAAGGAGGAGTTAAGTACATGCTAAGTGGATAACATGAATCAAGGACATCTGAGAAAATAACAAAGGTGCCCTTATCAGTCAGTCATTCCAGAAGCTGAGTGTTCATTTCCAAACTGCTTCAGTCACAGATTAAAGGCTGAGCAAGGTAGCTCTCTTAAGCGTGGTGTGTTGGCTCATGAGGACAATAGGAAACATCCTTCTTCCTACTCATGTATTTGCAATCCTTGTTAATGTCATAACTTTGAAGCAGACAAGCCACTAATTAAATTAATCCTAAAGAGGTGTTTCTATTTTTGCTTTAAACTGACATTGACTGGAGCTTCAGTAAAGGGATGAAGTATCTGTTGTTAAATCCAACCTGTATCTGGTGAAGATACAGAGAAATGGGAAAGAAGAAAGTTCTAGAATATTTATAGTATCAAAGAAGGTAAGAGCATTCTGAGTAAAAAACGTTTATTTTCTGAGTAACTGTTTCAGATTTGTTTACATGGATAAACATATTTTAAGGATATGCACTAAGGATGAAAAGGATTTGCTGCTCTTTGTGCAAGATTTTCCACTAACTTTCCTCATGCATTGCACCAGGTAAGAAGTGTAGGCAAGTAACAGCAGGATTTAGAGACTGAGGTTTTAATGAATTCAGCAGGAGCCACCCTAATGACTGGGCTGTGGAGTAGTTATGGAGGATACTCTACCAACCAGCACTTCGAGATGAGGTCCCTTAATTCAGTTTTACCCCAGAAATCATATGCTTTAGAGCATTTGAACTGCTCAAAAAAACAACTTATTTTTCCCATTCACCAAAAAAACCACCACCACCAAAAAAAAAACCCCATCCACCCAACACATTAAGTACTTTCTGGTCTTTTTCTCTAGCTGCTGTGCTTTGACCTCATTGTCACAGCATCACTGAACATACTGATAACATTTCTCATCTCTTTCTTGGTGGAAGAATCTGACACAGGTTAAAGCACCAATGTCTCTGCTAGTGCAAGAACTGCTACTATTTCAGAGGAGCACGAGAGCAAACATGGAAAGCTCAGATCTAACACATACCTCATTTGATCTGAACCTTAGGCAACTAACAGAACAGGAAATACAGTCTGGCCCTGGTGTCCCCTGTAGTACACAGCCGCATATTTTGAAATTGAAAACTTTGCTCCCTGGTGCCACAGCCTCCTTACAAATCAACTGCAGACACTACATATGCTTGCAACAGTTTGTACAACTCTTAGCAGTCTTGTACTTAACACTCTGCTATTCTCCAAGGCTTAGTCAAATGTGGAATTCTGCTTTCCTGCTGCAGTCATGCTTTTGGAGCTAGTGTTTCTATACTGAATTAAAACTGGAAGAATATATTTCTTTGAAAAGGTGACATCCAGGTTTGAACCCAATTAATCAAGTGCTGTTAAAAAGAGATTTTGCATGGAGTTTTAAAACTCTATTTTCTTTAATGAGGATGGAAACACAAAAATTCTGGTCTAGCTATTACCACTATTGATTTAGATTTCACCTTGCAGTCATGGATGTTGAAAGAGGGTAACATCTTCAACTAGCAAAATTATCTGCAAAGTCAAGATATGCTCAAAAGCCTGCATCTGAGTTCCTGATATAAGAGCTGAGGTATGGCACAATTCATTAATAAGTACTGACTTTTAATATAATTTGAGCTGGAGAGGTCTCATTTCTTTGTAGATTAACAGTTTTAAGCCCCCTTCTCTCCACTTTCCATATCAGATGCCTTCTTGCTGATGGGCATTTTAAATAAAAGTGAGGAAAAATACATGACTGCATAATCAGCAAACACTTGTGTTTTTCAATTTCCTCTCATTTTGATGGAGATCTCTAAACATCACACTAAGGGAGTACACAAGACTGAGAAAATTGTGTTCAGGAATACAGTCAAGCCATCTCCAATATTTAAGTTTGCCAGTGAGCCAGGCAGATGAGCTCCCCACAGAGCAGTGATCAACTCCAGAAAGCACAGCACTTCTGCATAAAGGCATCTGGGGTATCCTCAGAAGCAGGATGGTCCACTGTGCAAGGCAGAGGCAAAAAGTGGATTTGAATCAATGCTGCTGTATAAATAACTCCTGTAACCTAGAGCTCTTCCACCACCCTGGGCAGCACCAATAGGGAAGTTACATCCTTTTGTGCAGGGCTGCAAATCACCATCTATTTAGGCATTTACAATATACAGGCTCTAACAGGCCTCAAGTTTCCCTGGGATTAGGTTGTGGCTCAGCAGAGTAACAGGGCTCTCAATTGCTTTTGCAGGTGTCCGAGTTCGAAGTTTGGCAGCACTTACATGCCCAAGCCCATCTTAGATCACATCAAGGAGGACATGGTTTGTTTTTTTTGGAACCAGTGCTGAATAAGAACAACCAAATCCATCTCCTTCTCCTCCAAAACACTGCGTAATTTAGGAGAAGCCAGTAGAAGTAGTGAATTCTTCATTTTGGGTTGTTGCTATAGCAATGCACTCAACATTTACATCAATGGGCTGAAGGTAAGTTCTGTTACATTTTTTTTATCCCCATGTAGGCTGGCCAGCCACCACAAAACAACATCTCATCCACTGGAGTGTAAAGAAAATCTTGTTTACTACCTGATGAGGTAAGGACACTTAGGAAAGGTGAAGGCAGCTGGTATGTTTGTAAGTGTTTTTATATACAGCAGCTGAAAACAGCCCATGGTGAATATGCCAAAAAAGTGAAAAACAGTAGGAATTAATGTGCAAACTTCCAACTGCATATGCAGTTTCCACTAACCTGTCTGATTTTTGTTCAGTAAGCTTTGGTATGTTTTGTCTCCACTGACATAGCTCTATTAATAGCTTTTGTGTTAGCGATGGGATAGCTGCAAAACTGCATGCAGTTCTGCAGCCATTTGAAAATTATTTTGCTTTAATCCCTTTAGACGTCTCAACTTACTGAAGCACATCTATACATAGCATTTACACCTATGATGGAGTGCAGTACTGGTGCAACTAAGCAGACTTGTTTTCAATTCCTGCTATTTGTCTGCAGAGATATTTCATTGTAGATTGAATTTTATTATCAACTTTTGCTGGAAAGTCAGTGGTAGAATGTGAAACAATGCAAATTATTTGAGATACAGTAAAATGGAAAAGGTGGGAGGAGACAGTTTTGATTAGATTTTCAAAATGAAGTGGCACAAGTTTCACTCCTAAAAGGTTTTTAGCATGTTTCTTTCAAAATATACCCTGGAGGACTCCTACATCTCTACTGTGAGAAGAAGCATAAATTAAATAGTTGGTTTTGCTGTGCACCAGTAAATGATACATCACAAACTCTGCTGCAGAATGTTTGTAGAGGTCACTTCACACACACTCCTTTTAGCATACAGACACAATTCTCATACATCATTTCTTGTTTCCATTAGTGATAAGCATTCCTGTTTGATTCTGTATTGTGAAAGACTTTCAGAGGCTCTCACAGAATCTTCATGGTTGAAAGGGACCTTTGAGATAGAGTGCAACCATAGACAAACAAACAAAAAGAACCAAAACAACCCCCCCAAAAAAATCCCAAACAAAACAAACCCACACAACAACAACACACCCCCAAAAAGCCCCACCATAACAACAACCACCACACCCAACAATCTTTAGCACTAGAGCACACCCTGAACTGCCACATCTACACATGTCTTAAATACCTCCAGGGATGGTGATGCCACAACCTCCCTGGGCAGGCTGTTCCAGTGCCTGACCACTCTTTCAGTAAAGTAGTTCTTCCTTATGTCTAATCTAAACATCCCCTGCTGCAACTTCAGACCATTTCCTCTGGTCCTGCCCTTATTCACTTGGGAGAAGAGGCCAACACCCATTTCACTACAACCTCCTTTCAGGTAGTTGTAGAGGGCAATGAGGTCACCCCTCAACCTCCTCTTTTCCAGGCTAAACATGCTCAGTTCCCTCATGGAGCCTCCTCCTAATCCTTTTCCCCCCAAGGATGGCAGGGTGTGGCTTTTTTTTTTTTGGAAAAAAATCAATTTATTTTTTATATTCCCAAATGGTCCTCACTTTCTGCTTCCTCTTTAAGCTCAGCCACCAGGCTAAGCAGATCACGTACCTGCTCACAGCATACACAGGCACTGTCTTTGCTGTTCTCCTGCAAGAGTGACAGACATTCTATGCAGCCCATCACCTGGACAGCTGCATGTCTCCCCATCAGGTCAGTTCGGGTTACTTTATTCCTTTTGACTGTGGCTACAGGCTAAATGGAGACCACCTTGGATGTTTTCATTCCGACCGACCTGCCCGATCTCCCCTTGCATTCTCCTGTCACACACCACACCACCACCAGTGCTGCCACCACCTCACTGACCAACGGAGGGCTTGCTCTTACCGCATTTAAATCTCCGCGTGCTTCCTGGACACGCCCCCTCCGCGCCTGATTGGTTCCCGCGGACTTCCTGGTTCCCGCTGGGGTGGTGGTGGGGGTCCTTGAGCTGGGAGACCCGTGTGTGCAGCGCTCGTCCAAGCCTCACCTCGGGCTTGCCTCAGTTCTCCTCGCCGACCGAGGTGCCAGGAAACAGCCTACTTTCAGATCTGCAAGCCTGAAGAGCAAGTCTTATTTGGTCTAGTAAGGTGGCAGAAAAAAAAACCCACCCAAACATTGTCTTAATACTCAGAGGTAGGTAATACAGTGAGCCACATTTACCCCCTCTTTATAGAGAAATGCACATTATGAAACTGGGGAAAAAAAAAAAAAAAAAAAAAAAGAATTATTTGGGGATCTGGAATGGAATCTCATCCCTGGGATACAGGCAAGTTTAAACCCCATGGCCCGATGCTCTAGTGAATGTGTTATACTTAACAAAGGTATCAGCTCAAAGGAGCTAGCCACAGCTGTCTGTTATGAGCTGTGTATTCTAGTTGGTATCTTAGACGCAGTAAAAATAATGTCCAGACAGGGCTCCTGAGGGAAGATGCAGAGGAAAGTCTAGGACCTGTACACCTGTAACTACATGAGAGCATCATGTTACTCTCAGTGGGAAAGATCTGGACATGCTTACGTAGACACTGGTACCTGAGGAACGCCCCATCCAGCTGGCTTTGGGTTTCTTGGGTTAGGTAGCAGTTGAGTAGATACTTTATGCCAGTTTAGGGATATGAGTGTAGATACATCCTCTTCTTGGCAAGGCCAGTGAACACAGTTTTGACTCTACTGTGCTATCAGCTGCTCACTAGTTTCCCCACTCGAGAGAAAGTTGCTCTGTACAGGTTGAGCTCATCACTCCCCTAAACTAGACCGCTCAGGAAGAACTAAGTCACCAGAGACCTCCCATTTGAACCAATCCTGCTGTCTTCTTTCTTAGATGGGTTAGGACAGGCTCACACAAACAACTCTGCTGGCAGGTAGGTGTCAGGGGTCAGGGTGAGCCACTGGGCACAGGCCAGGTGGGGCAGCGGGTGGTCACAAGCCAGCAGGACCATACTGTCCTCTCCATGAGAGGCCGTCTCAGCATGTCCCAGTAAGCCAAGCCTAGGGAGGGTTGGTCACAGTCCAGCAGTCAGGTGAAGCTGCATTCTTGAGAGACTTCTGGAGGCAGGCTGAGAAATTAAGAAGGCAAGAAAACGCCTGGGTCAGCAATTCAAGGGTGGGACAGACATACCTACAACAAAGCATGAGGAAGGGTTTCTGGCAGGCAGCAGAGAGAGCAGCTCTTTGCGCTGGCATAGCTGCAACAAGAACTGGCCGTGATCACATCCCAGGTCTTGAACTAACCTGACCTTCCTTCCCAAGCAGATACAGCCTCAGGGAAACATATCTTTTTATTGTTAGAGCACTTTGATGAGTAAGTGGAAGGCAAAAGGACTCTGCTGTGCAGCAGGAGCTATTACAGAATGGATTTCCTTTGCCTGACTCTGCTCCTTCCATGTAAATTCTCCCACAGATTGAGCTCTCATTTAGGAAGCAAGGTGAGGAACTTACAGTGCTCATTATAATAGTGAGGAGTGAAGGGTATAACTTCTACCCAGACAGGATACGTAGAGGAGAATGTTCACATATGGAAAATTGTTCTCCAAGTGAGAAAAGTTTCAAAGATTAATAGCCGATTTTTGCTGATTGCCTGTTCCACTAGGCAGACTCCTGATCTCCCATTTAAGAATACACTATCTACTGCTTTATCACAGACAACTTCCCACACAGTGAGTTTTCATCAGCTCACAGAAGCAATATGTTCCTCATCAAGACTGTTCATTTTAATGATTTTTAATAGGCTTTGCTTCTTTGCCCAAACTTCATCCCCAGTGCCTCCTCAGCAAACTGTATCAAAGTAAAAAGGAGTTTCTTTTTCAAATTAATTCAGTTTGCACAAACTCCTGAAAACTGAAAGTACCAAAATCAATTTGGACTCTATACAACATTCACAGTATTAGATTCGGTGTGTGGTTTGTCAGCAACGCTCAGACATGTATTTTCATCCCTCTGCACACAGACCATAATCCTTGTGAAAGTACAGATGAGATCCTGTCCTGGAACGCTACCATCCATATTACTCTCTGGAAAAGAAGAGAATATGAGACTATAAAAGACTGAGTGCTGTTACACTTGCAGACAGCCTCTGATCAATTACAACTCATTACAACACACCCTCAGCCTGTGCCATTTAGATGAAACCCACTTGCTCTTCCTGTTCTATATGTTCATATTTGTCCTTGCTCTTGCTTCATTTTCACTACTGGTACATTACTGTCCACTCGTGTTCTTCTATTGAAAAAGAAGTATTGAACTTCATAAGATTTGACTCAGATAAACACTCCATTATACTTCATATAACAACCCAAAGACACAGGCTAACTTAAGTGGATACAATGCTACATAGTCTTGCTGGGCAGAAAAAGATTAAAAATCACCCAGTCTTCTGTTCCACCAGGAGGGTTGTTGTCACCAAATCTGTTTCATTTTCAGTCTTTTATCTCTTGGTGATTTCCACTGGCCCCATGGAGAAGCAGGAGCTCTAAGAGTCTAATCCCACCTCACTGGCCTCACTCAAATCCTGCTTTATAGTTCCTCTTGGAAGCAGTGGCCCTTCTGTAACCAAGTAGGGGTGAAGTTGTTGCCTTGTAGACACTAATGTCTCATTTTTCCTGAGTAACCTTCCTCAATGTACTTATTTGTTATCATATCTCAGTCTCTACACATGAATTTTCAACTGACTTTTTTATTTGGGTGGCATTTTGCATACAGAGGTCTTGATTATGATGAAGATTTAGTAACAAAATAAAAAACTTAAAAATCTCAGTAAGAAGAGGGAAAAGAAAGCATCTCCAGATGTTGTCAGTATAGGATAACTCTTTAGCTCCAAAATATGACATTTGGTAGAAACATCTAGCTATTTAGTTCATATTTCGTAAACATAAATTAATAAACTCAGTGCCATAGTCACTAGTAACTGCAGCCCTTGGCTAGCTGTGAATGAAGATCAATCATACCCAGCTCAAACAGCTCAACACACTGAGTTACCAAGCAAAAGCACCTGGTTAGTATTAGGAGGCTTCAGGTGGGTGAAGACACTACTACAATAACAACAAAGCAAAAATGGAAACACTATTGTGTTAGCAACTCCCTCGCTGGTTCAAGCACTCAGTGGCACTAGGCTACTCATGGTGTCAAGGACTGCTTATTCAAATGTTTTTCTCCTATGGGATAACTAGTTCTGTAAATATGGATCTGCCAGGAGAGTATAGGTGCATGGGGAAGTATAATCCAGAGATCATTTTCTGCACCTGTCTGTTAAAAGAAGCTTTGACCCTTCAATACAGTTAAGCAGAGAACATGTCCTACCAATACCTGTGTCATCTGTGGAAAGATTCAGTATAGTTATGTGCTTGGGTTTTGTCTTGAATCTGACACTAATTTGCTCTGTTGTCTAAGAAAAAGAACAATAATTTCTTCAGTTATAAAAATAGCACCCAAGACTGTACCATATTTCTGTTCTCTCTGTTTTGCAATGGTCAGTTTTAAAATGTCATCTCGCCAGCTTTCAAGTGGAAAATAGCAGTTTGGTCATTAAAAAAGAAAGTGAAGAAAAATAACCATTTGCCTGTGCAATTTCAGTGATTTAACATTGAATGTCTGCATCAAGGCAACTCGACCCAGCTTTTGAGATGCCAGAGACTTAATCTCCCACTGACCTGAGTGGCTTTCTGCCTGACACAAACCTCAGGCATAATGCTTTACAGGAACTATAGATAAGCAATCATCCCATGTCCAAATCTCAAGGTTTCAAATTTTTCCCCTTGCCCTTTTCCTGCCTGCTATTAGTCTGTGCATTGCTTATTTCATCTTTGGTTAGGGAGAAATGCAAAAGGCAAAAAAGAGAAGGGGAGCAGTTCTTCATATGTATTTTGGTAATTTTAAATAAAGCAATCAATTATGCTTTGCAGTCCTCAGCTTATAAGAAATCAAGTTTTGTTATCAGGACTGTCAACTCTCATCTCTCATTACCACTGAGAATTCAATTTCTCAGTACCAAGTGAAAAAACCCCAGAGATTTCAAACTCAGATGTGTGATCTTAGGTCACGAATGTTTCAATACATATATCAAAACTCCCTGGTACGAGAAACACATGACCTGGAGAGACATCACCAGGACCACAACCATGATATCACATACTCCTGCACCAGAACCTTAGCTATCTGCTTTTGACATATTCCTCTTCCTACAGATTTATACTGCTTCATTCCAATTTGATTTCACTATCATTTCCAGAAACACCTCATAGGAGAATGCAGAAATAGAAGATGCCAAAATGGAGACTTCCCTAAAACCAGCTAATCATGCAGTTGGTGGCCTTACAGAACGGCATAGTATTAAAGGTATTTATTCCGGTGTTTTGTCTTCAGGTAAAAAAGTGGCACCTCCCATACTGACTTACCAATGTAAGAATGCTTTGGCTAATCCAGTTTCTTTTGTTTGCACTTTCATGATACAGAAGTCTTCAAAGTTAAACAGAAGCATTGTGCATATTTTGAGTGAAGGAGAACTAACAATCTATCTTAGTGAATTCCTCAGTCTCCTCACTTCTGTTTCATACCATCCCTCTGCCTGTAACCTTCTGATCACAGGTGCCACTGTTCCTCCTCCTCTATCTGAAACTCCTCCCAAAGCCATCTCTTGTCCCCAAACTGACATCCCAGTTAGTATTTTCTTGCTATCTATACCAAATTTATTCTGAATCTATTCAATCCGCTATGCATTAAATTAAGCTCTCATTGCAAATTAGGCAAACCAAACATTGGACTGCATTAGGAGCAAGATGGCCAACAGACTTAGGAAAACTATTATTTGTGCTCTGCTCAGCACTCATATGGATGCCCTGGGATACTGTGTCCAGTCCTGTGCCTCCTAGTTGGAAAAGGATGTGGAGAAATGGGAAAAGGTCCTGCAAAGAACAACCATGATGGACAGAAGCTGTGGACAGGTGCACTGTAGGGACAGGTGGAGGGAGCTAACTGGTTATATTTGTGGAGTTAACAAACATCTCAACACTTACTGTCAGATATTTCATCTCATGTTTGTTATAAAAAGGGAGAGACAATTATCCATTTTTTTAATTTTTTTTAAAGTTCCTGATTGCATTTATTTTAAATTTTGGCTTGTGACTCATTTGTCTTTGTCAACAGGCTGTCTAGCTCAGTTCCTGTTGATGAAGACATTAGAGTCGTTAAATACTACGTTGTAGTGATTTAAGCTGTGAGATCAGGCAAGCAAACACACTGCAGTATAAATTATAAACAAGAGCAAAAATATCTTTTATAGGATGCGTGGCTGGATTTACTGGGGAATGTAGTTCTTTCTCCATTAGTGCAGGCCTGTACAACACATACTGTGGATTATTTGACAGAAATAAAGCATTACACTTCAGACCTTTCACCTAAATTCTTCAGCTTTTAGCTGGATGTCAGTCCTGACACACAGTCTTAACCTTTATCTCACTGGAGTCAGAGGGTGTTCATTCACCAGCCAGAAACTGAAGACAAAAGAGGAGAATACAAGAAGCTAGATCGACACTGAAACAGTAAGTGGAATTAAAACATGTTCAACACATCCTGTGGGTTAATACACATAGCAAATAACAAACAGACTGCCTTTGCACCCTCCTCTCAATAGGACTCTATAAGAGTAAATTGCTTCCAGTAAGTAAAGGTCATTTTCAAGCCCCACGAATAAGTGCTCAGGGAATGGACTGTATGTTGAAAAATTAGCAGTGACCTGGTCTACCAGCTAACATGACAATGCTAAAGGATAAATACTCAACATCTTTTAAAGATAACTGAATATGAGTAAATTTCCTAAATGACACAGGAGAAATGTGATACAACATCTCCAATCAAAACTGCCTTTTTCAGCAAGGTTTTTACAGAATAGTATTTTACATTTGTTTTAACCATTTTCAAATTTCCCTTAGACTGGCAGTGGAGTTATCTCAAAGCACTTAGGAACTTAACTTTCATTGTGTTTTTGAAGAAAATGTACCAAGTGCACTTCTGCACCTTTAGCTATATTGTAATCCGGTCGTTTTCAACTTAAACTTAATTATTATGTCCCTGGAATATTAAAACACTACTAAAATACACACTTCCAGGATCAAAGCTGACTGAAATCATGAAGATACAGAATCAAATAACAAAACCACCTTTTTATACATATGTTGTCCACCCGACCCCACCCTAAACACTTAGCCAATCATATTGGCATTTCATGTTATTTTTTCTATGTGATTTGACATTACACTTTTCTGCTCTAGTGGTTTTTCCTATTTGGCCTAAATGTGAGCCTTTGCCTGGGATCCATTTTATAGAATAAGCTCAATTCTATAGACAGCTGGTGGATTATTGCTACTTTATCCTGCTCCTGGGCCTAATCATGAAATGGTTATTGGTTTGGATTTACAGTATCACAAAGAGTTTTATATAAGAAGAAGGTTAGCATCGTAAAAGTTATTTCCAGCTATATTGAGAGAGTTAATTCCCTCTCTGCATCTGAGTTTTCCCTCTCAAGTATGCTTCCATAGTAGCATACACGCAGCTACTGCAACAGTGGAGTTAATCTCAGGAGTTAAGCTTTCCAGTTGATAAAGTTCTGCACCGAATCTTAGTTGAGAACCTAGTAGCACATAATAGAAATACCAGTTGGCAGTCTTTGTGTGACTTTTACTTTCTGATCTATTTACAGTTATATTCTGTTTCCAGCAGTACTTGTTAAAAAGACCGCTGAAAAAAAGAGTCTAATATTAAGGAAAATATAGATTTCTAATGAATATAAAACTTAAAGGTAAATAAGGGAATTTATAATAAATCATACTTTATAGCTAATGTACCACAGAAATTTAATAAATATTCCAGGGGAGGAGCAGCCTTTGAGTTATAGTAGGTGGATAATATCTTGAAAAAAGAAATTTTGGGTGTCTTCAATGTTGTACACAGTCAAGTGTTAAAGCATATTTTGATATCAGATTTAGTAGAAAATTTCAGCAAGCATCTTGTTGCTGATATCAGGGTCATTCCTTTTTAATGGAAAGATATTCACAAGTTCTTTGTAGAATAGCTTTGAGAAGAAGTGAGCTATATGGTTTTAGTATTGAAAAAAGAATATTCTGTGAGGTCCTTCCTTGAGCATCCATCACTGTTGATGTAGAATATCCAGAAATAACTGGATAGAATAATACTTACTAAAAGCATTGGAGATGTTTATAGCTGTCAGTGAAAAATCTAATTTTTTAGACTATTTGCACATTTTATATATTTAACAGGCCTTGTAGGTGGAGTCTGTGATTGATTGCAACTGATTTCCAGCTAAGGAACTATTCTCCCAGTATTTTTATTATGCAAAATGTGGTTTTGGTTTGCTCAAAACCTTCCTAATTCTGGCAAGTCTGAGGTTATCATTAAGTAGTTAGATCAGTTTAGGCATGTAGAATATAGGGAACATGCTATTAGTGAATATTCATGAAAACTTTATTCTTGAGGAAGTCTCCCAACACCTTTTAGGAATTCTGTTGCAGAATATAATCTCCAGAGGGACGTTTAGCAGTCTCTTTAACCAAAATCATGTTTTTCTTTCTGACCTTACTGTAGATTGGTTCCAAAATAAGTACCAAACAGGAACTGCAACTGACAGGGTTTTTTTCACTGCAACTCCCTTTTTTGTATTCTAAGCAAGTGTATAACAAGCCTGTGGTCCTGCTGAAAGTAGGATATGGCCAGTTTGTTTTAAGAACTATAAAGAAGAATTGGATTTGAATGGCTAATCTTTTTTTTTTTTTCTGTTACTTTTAACTTAGAACTGCCTGATGATACATAAAGATTTAATATCTAAGTATAAAAGAAAAAAACACTTGTCTGTTTTGGTTGCAAAGATATTCTTCCAAACTTTCATGCTTTGGTCTGCATGAATATTTTCCATTAACATCAGCACGGCATTAGCCTGCAGGTGAAGTCATAGCTAAGGGTCACATTTGCAAACGGATGAGATGTATTCTTAAATGACCACTTCTGTTTGCAGGCAATGTGAATGTGAATGTGTAGCAAGCCAAATGAGAAAACACTAGAAAATTTCCAGCACATTTTCCCTCCCAAAAGAGAGATTCTGAATGAAACACTAAGTATACTAACAGATGAAAATTGCTAATGCTTTATCACGTCCAACTTCCCACTGGCAGTGACTGGAATCAGCTGTGAATTAAGTTATTGACATTGACACTGCTGTTCATGTCCTTTGTCTTCTGCAAATGCCTAAAGGGGCTTAGTGCTCTGCTCCTGTGGTTGGGAAAGTGAGAGATCTTTGAGGGTCTTTGTTTATAGTACAAGGTTGATAAATTCAGCTTGAAATCATCCTTCAGCATGATGTTTGCTAGTGAAGTTGCTTTGTAAACAGTCTAAACTGATGTGATAGCCTTCAGTACAATACAGAAATTTATTAAAAATACATTTTGATGAGTGAAAGAAATCAGACTGAAACATAAGTTTTGTAGTACTGTGTAGGGTCAGTTTAGCTTTAGATGGCAAAAAGACCTCATAAAAAAAGAAAATTTAATTCCTAGCATATATGAATAAATAAAGGTTTCTACTGAGCTAACTTCAGTTTAAAACTGTTAGAAACAGGTATTTACAATCCTTTTAAATTGACATGGTAACTTATTTGTCTCTTTTTGAAATACAACTGAAGAAAGACAGAGGATTAGAGAAGATTATGAAAGACTCCAGGTCAGCTGGCAGAAGCATATTTACATTTAAAAAATCTGTTATATACAATCCCACAAAGATCAAATGGTGGTAATAAAGGACATGGGACATTCTTTTCCCAAAGTTTCAATAAATGGGATCTATTTTTTATCAGCAAGTGATCTTTCTAGATCTTCATATTCTAGCATCATCAAAAACAACCTGCAGGTTAACTAAACATTAGCTGTACACATAATAGTAATTTTTCTATGAACAGAATTAACTATCTAATGCTAATAGGGGCTGTACGGTCAACAGCTTATCTACATGTAGCCATATAAACCACTAATAAAGGCTGAAGTCCATTTATAATAAAGAATCAGTCTCCTCCAATCCCCTCACTTAACTTCACTGTATTACACTTTCCTGGATAATCTCAGATCAAGCATTATGATTACAAAGCTAACTCCTTTCAACTGTATTTAACAGCTAAGCAGAAAAGCAATTTTTTTAGGCTCTTGGTACATTATAGTACTAATGGATTTTCATGATCTTAGGTAGAAGTAATTCAATTTCCCAGCACAATTTAGAATTATAATAACCATATCAAAGGATAACTACCTAAAAATGAACAAAAAACATTACATACATACTCTTTTCATTTTTACATCTTTGATTAAACTTTCTCCCTGACTCTCCATTTATTTGGTCACTTAAAATTGTATGCTTATGTGAAAAAAGGATATATCCATTTACTGCAGTTAAACCTGTGTCATCTCTATAAAAGTATTTAATAAAGGAAGGCAAAATAATCCTTGTGAAGTCATTATAAATTCCAGTAAGGTAAAAAAAGATGTATTTAATTTCTCCCCTTTTACTTCCTTCTTTTCTCCTTCTCATCCTTTCCTCCAGCAGCAGCACTCCAAAATACATTTCAGGCCCAAGAGAAGACATCATACTTTCCAGAATCCTTTGATGTAATAAGCAAAAGTATAAGAAGAGAAGCTTGCAATTTAATGCAGATCTGAGCAGCAAAGTGTCATAGCAGGGGCTTGGAGGTTTATCAGTAGTAAAAGTTGAAAGTTCTAGGATTGTCTCATAGACAATGTCATTGTGGTAGTGCAGTGATCCTTATTATGTCTACAGCTTTAAAAGCAAAAAGAACATGTCAACAAACAACAAAAATAATAATAGCACATACTTGTAATAACTTTGCAGAGGTTAATTTTGTTCAGTGAGACTGAAGTGTTACAAACATCCATAAGGCTATTTATAAAGTAAACTTTCAATATGCAATACTCCTTTAAAGAACAAGTCTGTCTATTCAAGTGGCTCTTCTACAAAATGTTTTTAGGAGACTTGTGGAAAAAAACAAGTGTTCAAAGAACACTTACTGGAACATCCATCAGTTTTCTACTTATTTGCAATGCCAACTGTTGCTTGACTTTCCAATCACTAGGCTTGAAAAAGTGACTCCTAGTGATTAGGAGAGCCTCAAAACTTGAGGAGGACAGCAGCAAGAAAATTGATCAATCAGGCATCTTTTATTCAACGTGGAACATAAAAGGGATAGAATCTAACCTATTGAGAAATGAGCATTTCTCAATATCGCTCTTCAACATAGTAGCTGTTTAATAGCCATCCTCTGATTGTTGTCTCATTTGAGCTGCCTCATAATACCAAATACTAGCAGCAAACAGTTGTTATCAGAGTGCTTTTGTTCACAGCCAGCTCAGGAGTGGAAAGAGTTTCAGTTTGAAAACAGAACAGTTACTTACCAGTACTTCAGGCATTCTGAAATGCAGGTGCATAGTGTCAAAGGGGCAATTGTATCTGGAAATTTGTGTCTGAAACTCTATGAAGAGCTTCAAAGTTGTAACTTGGGCTGACAGCACTTCATTTAGGAAGTGTAATTGCTGACCTTTTCTCTCCACTGCAGGAAAACTGTCTGGTTTTTTAGCTTGCATCAGTATGCACCAGCCATAGTATTTCCATACTCCTTTGGCTGGTAGTTGAAAAATAATTATTTTTTTTTAAAGTTGTCTACTTATGTGTGTTCAGTGACCACAACTTGTATGAAAAAGCAACTCTCCTGTACAGGCAATGGTCACTCACTGAGGTTGTTGATAAGGAAAAACAACAGGAAACAGTTCTCCCATCATGATTTTAAAATCACAGCTATAAACTCATCTGTCAGACACCTCTTCCACATCAAGCAACTCAAGTGCTTCCCACATGTGAAATTAGAGCAGTAGGCCAGACATGCTGGAATACTTTTTTCCAAGCTAGCATCGAAAGAAGTTAAGATGGCATTTTTGCCCTGGTTCTGGGCAGTTTCTCTGTGATGTATAAAGAGAAAGCAACATCATTCCCACTCTGAGAAAGTGTGGAAAAAAAGCAGCTGACTGTCACCATCAGAGAGTGGTTTTCAGTGGAACAATGGGCCACATATCGTGGTCCTTGTGAGTATTACTGAGGCAGAAGGAAACAGATGGTGATCTAGGACTTGTTGCTTCCTTAGAGAGGTTTACTAGACTCTCTTCCACTGAGAGTGGCAGGCACCAAAAAAAAAAAAAAAAAGGAAAGCTTCTTTAAAATCCTTTCTAGTGGGATCCAGTTCAGGTGGCCATAGGCTGGTGATGTCCAGCTGAGATCACAACATGGTGGGTGCTGGGGCAGGCTGGGTGGTCAGGGAGGCCAAAGGCTGGGACAAGATTGGGGCTGAAGCTCTGAGACAGCTCCCAAGAATGAGGTGAGGCCCCCAACAAAGTTTCTCCCATCTCCTTCTCACCAGGTCCTGTCATGGTGGGGAGGCAGGACCCACTGTTGCCTGCAGGGCCCTTCCCTGCCTCAGGAAGTCCAAGAATAGCACAACCTCCGTGCTGGTGCTGGTCCCACCTGGATAAATGCCTGCCACTGCTTAGCTCAGCTAAGAAGAAGAAATACGATGGTTCTGACTAATTCATAACACCATGCCTTATGTCCAGCTAGAGCTAGAGCCAACTGCTCCAAAGAGCTGAGACAAAGGAGGAACAGTTTTATATTTAACTGAGAACCTAAATAAAACAGGCTTGAAAAGGCGATTTAGCAGGTGTCGTCAAGTGCTGCACCTTGTGGCCTGTAAGCTAGACCTGTATTTACCAGCCTGTAACAGGCACAAGACAAGGGTGCATGTCCAGGACAACACCAGGCAGAGGTGAGTGGTCCCTGTCCTGCTATGTATGTTCTGTCACCCCCTGGGCTGTGCTACAGGACTGGGGTGAAGCAGAAGCCAGAAAGAAAATCCCAGGATGCTTTAGCTATGGCCTCACATTTCACAGTTAGGACTGTGGCCAGCAGGACAGCTGTGATCCCTGTGGACATAAAGCACAGAGCTTGTATACCTTTCAAAACAAAGCCTGATAATTTAAGCTGTTACCAAAAAAAAAAAAA
>VXBJ01001916.1:1356514-1391627 GCA_013400055.1 Nycticryphes semicollaris | reverse complement strand
CCACAAAAAAGCCACACACACAAAAAAAACCCACCAACACCAAAAAAACCACCAAAGCCCAAACCACACATATACAAAAACACCCTTCTCTTTTTAATGACAGCCTCTGCTTCTGTTTGCTGAGATGTTGTTAAGCTAGGCATTTTAGGAAATGTGGGCAATTCAGCTGCAACCTTAGTTAACCAACTTGTTGCCACAAAGGCCATCTGAGATGCAGGTAGCCTGCACTAAGCTTCAGCAGCCCATGGGTGAGTGACTTGTGTGAAGGCTGTTGCAACTCCAGTTATGTCTTTGGTGCAAGAAGAACATGCAAAGAAAGGAAAGGAATCTCATAGCAAGATTAAAATTTTATAGATATAATTGTAGCTTCTGGGTAACACTTCAGAAGAACTTATTGATTCAGTTGCTGACAGATTCATTTCAATCTCCACTCCTGCTTTTTGACCTATGAGATAAGGAGTAAATCTTCCGTAGCTCTAAATGACAATTGATACCTTGCAGCCACTGAACCTGAAATAATTAGCTTTTGTGAAGTGACCTGTGTTGCCATGTGAACAGGTATACAGATTCAAACTATAATGGAGGTGAGAGGATTTAGCTGGTAGAACTAAACTGCAGAAAATGTTGGTTTCAATAAGGTTTCACAACTACCTCCACAGTTTGTTAACAGCAGACAGATTAGTTTTGACTTCCAGAAAGAAAAGAAGTAGTTGGAATCGCCCATGCTGCAGTACAATGAAAAAGCACAGTAACAAAGATGATAGCATCCATAGTTAGTAAAGGCAGGCTTTCCTCCTAGAACTTTATGTTTACTAACAGGTTTTACAATGCACCCAAGAGATAATGCACATTTTGCAGAGAGTGAAAAGTGAACTACAAACTGCATCTCCAGTTCTCTATCTAGGCTAATCCCTAACCTAAATTTACTGAGGCTCGCCTAGAACATGTACTCAAGGTAAATATATAGCACTAACTTGGAGAACCAATGCCATTTTTTACCTTTGATCACCCAGATTTTAAAGTTATATCCATGTTATTGCAGGTCATTTCTTCCCCCCACAACACAGCCTTTCTGGTTTTATACCTTCCCAGAACTGCTTTGTGATGATCCAGTTTAATTCATATTCATCATGAGAGAAGCTTTGTGTTTGCCTGATATGCCAAAATCTGCTTCACAGGCTTGAAAAATTCCCAAAGATATTCCTTATACATTTGAGAGGGATGGGATTCTTGATATCTCAGCTCAGCATGTGTAAGCAATAGCTAAGCAATGCTTTTGAAACTCATTGGATAATTGGCTAGCCCAAATTTTTTGTAGAGGCTTGAAGAAAAATCTCATAGTTCAGTGTTCAGAGTGGTCTTTGAAGTTTGAGTAGAAAGTATTTTCCTCTCCCCTGTGCTGTTATCCTGCTCCACAAGTAACAACACATAGGAAAGAATAATAATAAAAATTCTACTTCCTGAAGATTTGATACAAAGTTTCCTTGAACAATGTAACATCTTTTAAATGAAAAAAAAACCACAAAACCCCCACCCAACTACCTACCTGTTTCAGACAGTTATAAACTGTATCTATTTACATCTTTTAACTCTACAAAAGAAAAACACTTAAGAGGCTGAGATTAAACTTTTGGATCAACAGTTGTCAGACATTGTCAAATCCTGAGGCTTGCATGGGCATGGATATATAGGCAAACCAGAATAAATTCACAGATTATTGAAGCTACAAAATAGCCCAAATATTATACCTGTTAGCTATGACTATGTGATTTAGAGTGCCAAAGGTTTATGATTTGGTGACTTTTATTTTAGTTATTTTAGTATTTTAATTTAGTTAATTTAATTTATTTATTTTTGTATTTTAATTATTTTAGTTCAAGTAAATTTCAGCTATCAAACAACTGTTTCCTGTGCCTTGGGACCCTGAGCAGGTGGACACCTAGAAGCTGCTAATGTGATAAGGAACACTATAACTTTCTGATTTATTAGTATCTGTGCATTTATGACGCAGATTACCTGGATTAATCTGAGAGAGGTACATCCAGTGGAATAACTCAGAGAAAGGAGTTACACAGTGGGTGTTGACACACACACAGCCTATAGCAGAGTCCTGCTAAAGCAGGATTGCCTAGAGCACATTACTTGGGACTGCATCCAAGTGGATCTTGAAGGTCTCCAGAGAAGAGGACCCCACAACCTCCCTGGGCAGCCTGTTCCAGTGCTCTGTCACCCTCATCAGAAAGAAGTTTTTCCTCATATTTCAATGAAACTTCCTGTGTTCCATCTTGTGCCTGTTGCCCCTCGCCCTGTCACTGGGAACCACTGAAAATCTGGCTCCATCCTCCTCCAACCCACCTTTCAGATACTTATAAGCATTGGCCATTGGCACCCTTTGTTACCATGTGACTGAGTGCCTCTATTCTTGAGAAGTAATATTTAATGAAAACTATGAATCTTCAATATATTTTAGTCTGGTTTGCACTATGCCATTGCTCATCTTCTTTTGCCAACTCTTATCTTCTGCATTATTAACACCACTTGAGCATTTAACTAAAGTGGTATTTAATATTAAACCAGAGGGTTCATCACTATCCTTGTTAACGTATCCTTCAGTATTCAAAAATATATTTTCATTACAATTTATACTAACAGTTCCTTTAATTGATATTAGGTATGCTAAGTCACTATTCTAAATGGGTTTTGCATTGTCTTCTCAGTATGGGTTAGCTCCATGTATTAATACAAACTGAAGATGTGGGGGTTCACAGTTACGAGTCTTTAACTGTGTAGCATTTACTGATTTATGAGGATTATTATGCATTGATCTTTTGTCAGTGAAGTAATTTTGGAAGAGCTTTTTAAAATCCACCTATCACACCTATATAAAGGAAAATCTATATGCAGAAATGAAACACGATAATCTGATTTATTTCAAATGTATCAGCACACAGATTTAGCTGAATTTGAACCTATTGTGTTAATATGCAGTTAAGAAATATTGTGGTCTCTAGCTGAGACAAGTCTTAACAGTGAAGTTAAGTCTTAACAGTGAAGTTAAATCTTAACAGAAGCTATCTCTTGAGGTAAACTGACAGATCTCTATTCAGATTCATTGGGCTCTTGTCTTCCTGTTACAGAGGTATGACATTTAAAGACTACTTAAGAGCTTGTTACTATTCACTAAGGTGCTCTGAACTGTCAAGAAAGACCTGCAAAGATATCTAGAATTGCAGACTAGAGCTGCCAAAAATCTCCTGGCTGGTAGAATTTGCAGTAGCACAACGCTTCACTATGAAGCACAATCAATTGATTCTTAAGTGGCCATTATTTGCAAAGTAGACAGTCTGTTCATTAGTGGAACTGATGAAGAGTGAGATGTTAACAGAGAGTATTTTACTGCCAGCTTTTAGAGCTGGAAGGAGAATATGCAGAGGGAAAAGTGAGCCTTCAGAATCTCCATTCCCCACCATTACAACTACCTCCTTAGAAATGCAAAGGAAGCAGAGAAACCTCTTTGATGACTTGACAAAGGCTGCCTTTTACAGTAATTCATGCCTTGGATAGTTTAATCATATCATGGTGCTATTCTTCAGATGTAAGTTTGAGGGAAATCTAGTCACTAGGCTCTTATTTAGCCTTGATTATCAGAACTTTGTGATTCTTTCTTATACAGGAATAATCCCAGCCTTTTCAAAAGTGCAGAACCATGAACACAGGCAGCGCTGCTGTCTTCTAGTGGTGTAAGGTACATAAAAGTGAACTTGATACTATTCGTGAAGAGTTGTCAGGCTATATGAGAAGCAGCTATCTTCTTTTAGCTCCTATGAGGCTACCCCTGTGTTGCAGGGATACAACCTCCTTCCTCATTATAAAACTCCATTGCAATCAGGTTTTTACCCTAAACTTTAGAAGTATGGTATGGACAGCTACAGTTTAAGAGAATTATTAGTTACAAAAGATGGTAAGAGCAAGGCTTACTTCTAAAATGTCAAGAATTGGACTTAAAAGCTTTACTTTGAAGCTTCTAAGCTGTTGACGAGAGAGAAGAAACGAGTCAGATATGGCTTAATTTCTATTACCTCTGCTGAGAAACTGGTGAATACAAAGGACAGGACGATAGACTTTTCCATGTTTAATGGATGATGGAGTGAATTCTATGCCATACTCTTGTTCTCTAGCCTTGTAGGTGAGTTTCAGCTCAGGCAGAAGGAACACTAGATGTAGGTGTTTGGCAATGAGATGTCAACACAGGATTTTTCTGCATTCCAAAAGGCTCTAGAATGATTTGGATGTTACGGTGACAACATGAGAAAAACTATGACATTTATTTAGTCATTTGACAGACTGTCACATATCTCAGGAGTTCAAGCAGGAAGTAAGAAACAATAATTAAGATTCCTATCTTAGTAAATTTGAGATACTTGAGGAACTGAATTTTTGGGGTCAGCTTTTTTCTCTTGGTGACCAGAGCCTGCCACGTGAATACATTTAGAAAAGGCTGCAACACTCTCTTAATATTAAAAATATAAGGTAACTGAGCTGTTAAGCTCTCAGTCTAAACAAACGTTATGTTTTCAAGCCTGATGTACCTCCACTTACAGATGATAAATTTTAAACTCCATTATGACTTTTTGACAATTATAACAATTCCTCTGGTTACATCTGCCTGTTAACATGTCATGGGATATGTAGAATTTACAGCACTGCCACAGGACCTGTAGAACACTTGTTTTCATTAATATTTCAGGTTCTCAGAAATCATTGAGGGATACTATTAGCTCCAAGTACCATATGACATTGAAAAAGAAGCTCTATCATATCTAAAAATTATCTCTGGCAATCTGCAGTTTAGATATCAGTTGTGATTTCTGCTACATTTTGCAACTGTTTTGGCTTGTTTCATGGTTTTGGCTTGTATCTGTTCTGTGCTGCAGTTTTCTTTGGTTTTGTATCAGGCAGTATATGTCTGAATATATTTACAGTTTATTATTTATTTAAGGAATATTGGCAAGATGAGTATTTTTTTTTTCAGTTCAACAACATATCACAAGCCTTCCCTCTGTTCTTTGAACAGACAGTCTGAAATGTGAAAATTCCGTTAGAACAGAATGGTTTCTACCATTTTCTCTTAATTACACTTTCCAGCACATACCCAGCGTCAGGTGTCAAAATACATTACAAGTGGCAGCAAGTACGATGTGAACAATTTGTTTTGTCTGAAATCAGACATGATTGATACATTGTAATAGCAGTATTTCCTTTTTGATGTACATTGTGTACAATGATGATTGCATTGATGATTAAGCAATTGTCACAGCACTGACAAATCACCACATACCAGAACATTTAATGCAGATCCTGGGAGCCCATGTTTTCCTGCACAAATCATAAACAGGTCACAGATTCATTAACTCAATAAGACTCAGATTTTTTTTCATTCCTAATTAGTTTCTTTCAATAAGAAGTTAGCCCATCCATTGCCCAAATATACTGACCTACAGTTACTGCTTCTCCATTAAAAAAGAAATAAATCAATGACATGACCTGTCAGTCTCTTCACTTCATTGAAGTAGAGTTTTATTTCTCAATGACACAATTGTGCTGATGTAGATGAGAATCTCTTGCTTTAGCTTGTGACATCTGACCCAATAAAGACAGCAGAACTCTTTGTATCAAAGACAATGGGTGAAAAACTAGCTTCCATTATGCATGAGTAGCTCAATTGATTTATTATTAAAAAAACAAACAAACAAACAAAAACCTCTTGAACCTATGCCATTATCTTCTCACAAAAAAAAAAAAAAAGTACAAGTTGGTATTCAGCTGCCTTTGAGGGTTATTGTTAATTTTGTTTCTAATAGGTATATATGGTTCTTCTGTAAATCAAGTGACAGTACTGCATGAAAATTGAAGGATGACCTGTACGTTTCAAGGGAATGCACTAGCTATTAAAGCATTACATAGCAGAGTAACTTTAAATGGGACGCATATCTTGCAAGACAGATGCTCTGTAACATAAGAGTCTTGTTTAATGACATTAGGTACCTGATCTCCTCAATTTAAATGTGTACTAAAGAACTAATACTCCAGCCCACCAAAGTCACATCCATGCTTGTTGTTCAAACAGTTCCATGTTAGGGCAGATTAATGCAGTCACGGGAAAGGGGTTACACGTTCTCTTCATCGCACATGCCAACTTGGTTAGAAAGTTTATAGCGTTGTCAGGCCCACAGATGGAGAGAGTGTTACTGTGTTGTTGACAGAAACGGCAGATACATGGATTACCCTTTTAGTTGATATGTTCCTATGACTCTGTGGAGGAGGTGGTGGTGCTACTGTAGGAATGTATTCTACAGCCTTCTCTTTTGAACTGCTTTTTGAAGATAATGGGTTAACCCAACCTCCTCCGTGTTGCAGCAATCTTCCCAAAAATCTCACAAAAGCTTGGCTGCCCAGCTGACATCACTTCTGTGCTGCCCCTTGCACACACTGCTACAAACAGACTTTCTTTGAACACAGAAGCATGTTTTTCCCCAATGCTCCCTTCTCCAGTTGCCATACTCTGACTCCTGTCCCTCAGTACCTCCAGCTTATGCATCTTGAAACCTCCCTTTCCTCCCCCCTCCCCCGCCCAAGCCCTCAAGTCTGTCCCCAGCCTCTCTTCCAAGGGCCTCTAGGGAGGGGATTTGTAAACTTGATGTAGCTGGACCATTATTATCAACACCTGACAGTATAGACTCTTCTCCAGATGCCTCTTCCTCTCTCCTGTCCTGGCGTTCCCTTAAATTCCCAGTGTAGAAGCCAGTACTTTCTCAACAATCACAGTTGCTCTGCTACAGGAGCAATAAGGAAGGAATCTCTTGCAGTTGCTCTGCTTTTCCTTGAAGCCTCAAGATGTTCTGACAGTAGACTAACTCCCTACTTTCTCCATCTGTGAACAGAAGACTACTTTCCTTCCTTGGCTATAATTATCTTGGAACGAATAGCAGTCCTCAATCTACAAGACCACGGTTATAGGATCAACACTCCTATAGCAATCCTGGACATGTTTGGCTTGGGAGTTCAACTTCAGAAACTAACACTGTCACTCATCTTTAGTGTACACCATGACTAATGCTTTTCTTTCCCTTAAAATCATGTGTAGGCATAAAACAAGATACACATCCTTAAAGATTTAGATGTTTTCTCAACTGCAGTAAGCATTCAAGTTGAAACACAACATTAATATTTAAAGCCATGTATTTTTTATGCTCTTTGTGATCAAGTAAATCCCCTGATGATATTGAGAAATTCTGCTCTGTAATTTCTAGTTATGAAGCAGAATTTATAATACACTGTTTTTAAATTGAGATGAACAAGTGTTTTGACAACTTTGATCATTTATCTAGTTATACCACTACTCTTTATGTAGAGTAAAAATTGTAAAATAACTTTCAATCACAGGCCCTTGTCCTGGCAAGAGAACTTTTGGGGTCTGCTTGCACGTTGTTTCCTAATGCATGTAAAGAATTGGAAATTAAGTGGTAACAATTAATTCCTCCCAACACTGTTTCACATGTATTTTACCTATTGTAGGATTTAAGCCCTGACTGAGGATTTACTGATTTAAGATAATGAAAAAAGAAGTTCTGCAGGTATTTTTATTTCATGTGAGCAAGAAAAGCAAGGACACATATTCAAAATACATTGACATTTTTTTCCCTTGCCCTTCTAACCTAATAAAGACTGCAGCATCTCAAAGATGTTGCAAGAAGGACCCTGTTCAGATGGATTTTGTAGAGCATAAATAACCTTTTCTAAACTGTGGTTCTTGTCTCTGACATTAGACCTGTTACCCACCATAAGCAATACTCTGCTCTTAATGACTTCTTTATAGCTTTGTCAGGGCTTGCAGCATTGTTTTGTTCAGTCTCTGAAGAATCTTCTGTAAGAGGTGATCAATTTTTCCCCCTGGCTCACATGTTACCATTTAAAGTGTATTGTGGCAAGCTTTAAATGAGAGCATAACAAATCAAACTAGAGGAGTCCCTGGGCATTTATAATGTTAACAGCTGGAGCACTATAACAAATATTTTTCCAATTTAGAAAGCTCTAGCTCATTAAGTAAAGCAAAGTTCATCTCAGATCTTCAAATGCAACGCTACCAAACAGTCAATTAACTTTTGAATCCTGTCTTGTTCTCCAACCTGAATGTTAATAGAACTCTATTAATTGAACATTATGTCTGAAAGAACAAACAATCCATCTCATATCTAGTAATTTTTTTTATGAGCTCAATCACAAGCCACCTTTAATACCACATGTATTACATCCCTAAGTGAAGCACATCTACATTACTGACTTTGAGATTTTAGTTCTAAGTTCTGCGCAGTAACCGAAACCATGACTGTGCTGCAATAGTGAGAGTGGTGGTTACAGACAGCTAAGGCTACATTTTCTTTTCACTTTTGTATAAGCAATTTTACCTTGTCATCGCTTTTATCCATTGCTTACAGTTAGTATACATGTAGCTGTTTTTCTTGACTCTTTTTTTTTAAATGTTCTTAAGGACTTCTTAATATGTACAGAGTCCAGCTTAAAAAAATGCACTTGGTGAAAAAACCTGCAGGTTGAACTGCAGCTCAAAGTACAGAACATTTCTTACTCTGCCAAACAACATGTTTCACTGTAAGGAGTAGCATTAAAAATTACAGAAAAAAATTCCTACAAATTACTCAGAAAAAAAAAAAAAAAAACCAAAATAACCACAAGTAGGAGCAGGGAGATGATAATTTGCAAAAAGATTTTTAAACAGAAAGGTGGAGTTTCATCTCAGATAAATTACTAGAAAACAGAGAGTAGCTCTTTGCTGACACAGGATAAAATAAGGTGAAGTGATGTAACACTATCTAACTGTATGCTAGAGATCCACACAGCCAAACTCAGGGGTTAAATTTGTAGAGACAGTTTTCTGCACTCCATCATTGCTCCCTATAAAAGAAGGAATATTAACTTTAATTAACAAGATGTACTGAAGAGGGAAGCTCAACAGATTTGAGGAAGGCACCTATTTGTGCTAAGGAAAGGGCAAGCACAGAAATGTTCGGATTCCAGATATGTATATATGGAATATATACATATATATATCATATCATCTTCAAGAACAACAGCTACTGCTAAGGTTTAGAATGAAGATAATGTTTATCACAGGTGTTTCATGGATATGCAACAGGAGACAGATATATTTTGAATAAAATCTTCTAAAGCAGAATGAAGAAATCCCTGTTCACCTGAGATAACCGCAGCCAGTTATCACAACCCTCCCGAGAGGTGGGAGGCTGGCAGATCGCAGCCTGAACATGGATTCTGTTGAATGACTTTCCTTACGCACAGGGAGACTGAGCCAACTTCAATAGATCTTGTTTTAATCCTCCTTAGTTTCAATTTTTCTGTCCTTGGAGAAGTTTTACTTGTGTGTCACTGACTCCTCTAGAATAACAGTTTCTTAAAACCTCAGACCAGAAATCCCTAGTGTCACCCAAGGTTCAAGAGGCCCTTGCAAAGGTTCAGACCAGGACCACCCTGAGGTTTTAATAATCAAGTTTAGGACATGCATCTAGCCTGGGAAATAGCCTCAGCTTCAGTATGTTTAGCTGTTTTTCCTCTGTTGCTAGTCACACTATACCTAAAGTAAACTTCAGTCTATGTGGTAATGAATTCTGATTTAGACAATGTTGCTCCTGCTTATTCTTCCTGCCCCAAGCCTCAGAAAGCACACCATGTTTTAAGGCAGCATGCACAACCGTATACAGGTAGAAAGAAACCATGAAGCTACTTTTGCCAGGACAAAAACAACGTTAATTTATGCCTTGCAGAAATCAAAGTTCACTGTTAAATCAAATGCCAATGTCTGGATACTTACACACCATTGACTTTTATGAAAAGAAAGGGGGGGGGGGGAAAGGACAATAGCCCATTTTTATTTTTCTATGCAGTAAACTCCTCTCTCTGGTGTTTCTATGGAGTAAAAGCACATCTTCAAAATATTATTTCCTTCAGCATCTCTTTCTGAAAAACCTCTATTTTTATTCTAATATTTCATTGCTATTGACTCTTGCTGGATGCCTTGTCCCTTCAAGTAAGCAATACAAGCCTGCATTTCTGTTTCTCTTGTGAAACTCTGACCCTGTACTGTAAGGTTTATAGATTACACCAGCATTTTCATATCTTTTCTGTTTCAGAAAATCAGAATAGAGATATCGCTTGAAATTGCTTTTGCTTGAAACTGAGTAAGAATAAGTGGGCATTAAAATCAGCTTCATCTTCATCCTGAAGAATTATTTATTTCAGAGAAGTGAATAAAATGGTACAATAACAGCAGTATGAGAAATTCCAGTTTCACTCAACCTTTGCCATGGGAGAGATTCAACACAGATGGATTTAAAAACAACAATGAAAATGGAATGAGCGTTAAAGAGCAATTTGGTTTCTAGTTGCAATCTCAAGCTACTACACTCTCCACATTCCTATTTGAATGTAATTTGCCGTTATTACTCTAGCATAATTCAATTGTCTTAAGAACTAAGTTCACAACATCTTGAGGATTGAATGAAGATAATAAGAGTTTTTTAACCTGGAATGCTAAAATTATATCTGAAGCTGTTGCCTTCTGAGGAGGCAACTGCCTCAATAGTAGGTACCATAAGAAATTTTTCTTAGCAAAATGTTTTTGCATCATGACAGTTCTTTCACAATTCTTGATATATTTCAGCTGAACAAAGTCTTAATCAGTACTTACATGTATTAAAAAAAATAAGAATGCCACCTTCTTTCCTTGTCTGTTTGGTAGGTATGAGTCTCAAAGTTTCAGCATTTTGTAGAAGATGGACCAGGATGAATTAGTACAAGGTAAAATTTCTTTAAGACAATTGGGCATTTCCTGGGACCATTTAAAGATCTCTGGTCTGTATTATCAGAGAAAATGCTTTACAAAAACTTTACATTTCACTCAGAATAATCTCCCTCGAATGCATTAGGCTGCCATTCCCATACAGAAAGAAATTTGAGCAATATGAGATAACAGGAGGAATATATGAGATAATTATTAATTATTAATAATTAACAAAAAATGTTCCTTAACATTCAAGACATTCAAGAAATTAGAAACCCAGTAAAAGAGTCTAGATTATAAGACCTAGTATATATAGAATTGACAAAACAATAAGTCTTCATAAATCTGTAGAGGTGTCTGCTTTGAAATAGGTATTTGTAACCCTACCACATTATTTGCATTTCCATACACAGCTTAGGAGCACCTCCTGAACAGCTGTTAGCAGAGAGGAGGAAGACACAGGACTTACCTGGGATGTTCCCCCAAAAAAGCATTGTACAGTCTATTAAAGGCTAATATTAGCAAGACCCTTTAGCAGGCAACTGCATGGAAACAGGCTTTTCCCCACAGAAAGCCTAGGTCCTGCTAAGGAAAAAGACAAAGTTATTTTATGTGGTGTCTACGTACATTCCTTCCAAGTCCCCAGAGAAGTGTTCTTGACAGGACAAAAGACAATGGGTGCAAACTAAAACAGAAGATGTTCTCTCTGACCATCAGGAAACATGTTTTAACTGTGTGGGTGACCAAGCACCGGCACAGGTTGCCCAGAGGGTTGATGTAATCTCCACTCTTGGAGACATTAAAAAGGCATCTGAACATGGTCCTGGACAATCAGCTCTATTTGGACCTGCTTGAACAAAGGGGTCAGACCATGTGACCTCCAGAGGTCCCTTTCAACCTCAGCCATTCTGTGATTCTATATGTACTATTTGGAGGGGCAAGTCCTGTGCTAGGAATGCACTTGGAGAAAATCTGGCTTGAATTCCCAGATCCTTAAATTTAATGTAGGGGATGTAAGCATTTATGGAGTCTAGAATTTTCCATGCTGAGCACTTCCAAACCCCAGAGTTCAGGGCATAGAAGAATAAATATTCATTTTCATATAAAAGACTGGCTGAAATCCTAATAGCTCAGTAAGTAGCAAAAGAGAAATTTTAACTCACCATTCATTTCTGAAGGATCTGGCTGGAGTCAATAACTTCCACTGAGCTCTTCTTATGCAAGGTGACAAATTCCTAAGCTTGAACTTTTACAGACATGGTTTTGCTAATGTCTTCCTATAGAAGCCTGAATCAATCAACACTTCACAAGGCTTAAGACTTGATTGCTTTCAGGTTCATTAAGTCTGCAGGCTGAATATTCAAAAATCAGCCTGTTTGACCCTTCTTTTGAGTCTCTCTGTACACAAGCAGTAAAGATGCCAGGTAAGTAGCTTCCTTCAGAGTAGAAGGTCACTCACTCTTCCAGCAATTTTGTGATCTCTACTTTCATGTAACACCTGTGACATCTTGAAAATGTACTTCCATGTGCCTTTTAATTACTTATGTGAAAGCTGAAGTACTTCTAATAAGGCACTTTCGGTTGCAAAATATGAGACAAAAAACAACTAAGACTCGTTTCTGTGGCCAGCCAATAGAAAGCACTGATCAAGATGTTCCAGGCAGCATCAGAGCTTGCTTAGTCTAAGAAAAGCTCAGGATCTTATCCCTCAGATGCAAGGAAATGATCCTCTCTGTGTCTTGCTGGGGTTCTCTATCAAGGCTGAGATACAGGAGAAAGAAACACCACTGCAGAGACAAATAGCCAGAAGGAAGGTTCTTTTCCAGATGAAGACCATCTTCCTCAATAACTAGGGAGGAGAGAAGAGGATTTATGTGCAAAGAAAAAGTGGCAGCAGAAGCATATACTTCCGCATGACAGTGCCTGCGTCGTCAGGCCTACCTTCTTAGATGTTAATGTGTTTCACTTAGAGCAGTTCAGCACATTTCTGGCAAATATTTATAGGTTAGTCTGCAAGAAATTATGTTTAGTCAGAGAAACAATTACTCTTCCAAGTACAAAATGAGGAGGAAACATTATTCAGTATCTATGTGAAAAAAATGAATAATATATGTATGCCTCCTTTTATGAGCATTTACGTAGAAGCGTCAGAATAAAATGTTATTTTAACTTATACTGACATCTTAATTTAATAGGCATCTGTATTACTCAAAATATGCATAATAGAACAATGGGAATTTAATTTTATTTTAATTTAAACCTTCTTTGTATTTATTGTGAAATACAGCTCACGGACACTATTCATTACTTCTTATTCACTACACCCCTTTTGTTCTCAGTGACTCACTGAGTACATTCCCTAAGAAAAGGAATACGTCAAGAGCTCACAGATCAAGGACGCCTGCTAATAGGACACTGCTGCTTTGGGGTTCATACAAGAGAAAACTGAAGTTTGTTAATGTTGAAGGCTTTTTTACTGCAAGTAAAAGTAAGTGAAGTCTTAAGCTACCCATGAAAGCCTTTCCTTTTCTTACAACAGCAAAGAAGTTTATGACCATATAAGAACAAATCAAGTCATTTTATTTACAGATCTAGAACCTTCCAGATGAATGAAAGAGGAAAGCCTGTCAGTAAGGGCCTAAGATAAGCTATAACAACCATGAAATATATGAAGAGAAAAAAAAATATCGTTTTTGTGATTATTTCCTGAGTCTTCTGTCTCAGTGTGCAATTAAAGACTACTAGGAATGAAATCTGCTGTACAAGTTTTTGTCTTTGATGTTGCTATTTCTACTGGCAAGATGCATACTGTCCTGATTCTCCTCGGACTATCAGGCAATTACTACTCGATCTTCAGCAATGTAAAACTCATCAGTTTCAGATGACTCGGAAAACACTGAGTAAGAACCCACATTTCTTTCTAGCATTCCCCTATTCCCATTGGTCGAAAACCCTCTAAAACTAGCAAAATTATATTTACAGATAAGTGTCATCAGAATCAAAGTACATCTTTCTCCCAAGCTCAGTGTTGTGCTGGAGTTTCTTATCATGGGCAAACTGTGATGCAGAGAACAGCTGTAACCATTGCACTCTGAGTTACAGACCTTGATCTTAACTGTTTTCCTGCTGCAGATGTTCTGGAGCTGTCTTTGGTCCCACCAAACATCTGGTTTGCTGATCCATGAGTTTCCTCTTCATCTCTGACTGCTGTGCTGTTTCTGATGGTTGTCTCCAGACTTGCTGTGTTTGAAGCTAGGTGCACAAGAGGTGACCCCTGGGACAGACAGCTTTACCCCACACCGTGGCAGGCTGAGTGAAGATCAAAGAGATTCTGATTGACCAGAACTAAGGAGGCTTCTTTCCTGGTGCACTTGTGTCTTCTGTGTGATGCCATCATGCCACAGAAACTGGGCAGCTACCAGATTTCTCTTCAACACTAAGAGATCCTGAAGGGTTGTGTGAGTGTGTGTGAGCACGTGCACACGTGTGTGTGCATGTCTGTGTATTCTCTAGAGTCTGATAGAGTCAGCTGTTGCTGCTGCCTCACTGGAAGCATTTATAATGTCTCTTTCCCATTTCCTGGTTCCCTGTTTACAAAGAGTTTATGGAAGGGTGAGGCTGACAAGACTGAGATGTCAATCATCTGTAGGGTTTGCTTGAAACAGATCTACAGAGTCGGCATCTACTTGGGGGAAAGGGAAGATGGAGAAGAGTCACACTCCCTCCCACATTGTGTTAATAGATATCTCATTTCTTTAAGAGTCTACACCTTATTGAGAACTTTGCCAGTTCTCTTCCAGATCAAATTGTTTCTCTGTCCTCTGCCTACAAAGCAGAGAGGGCTTAAAGCATTAATTCAACTCCTTTTGCCACTTATTACAGGGTGCAGGTAAATAGATCTGACACTGTCCCTTCTTTCCACAACTGGAGAATTATCACCAGCACCTTTTGTTGTCCTAAAATCTTCCTCATCTCATGAATTAATTATAGTTTCAAAACCATCACTAGGAATATTTTTCTGCCCTATGAAATGCCTGTGTTTATTGTGTGTGTGACTATAAATTATTTTGTCTTCTGGGAAAAAAAAAAGGAATTATTCTTTCCATAAATTTCTTCTCAGGTTTTTGTTTTGCAACTGGAAGATCAATTTTCAGAATGTGGCAAATACAAACAATACATCATTTTCCTTGTATGTAACATTCTTCTTTTCAAAGAAAAAAAAAATCCCCTCTCTCTCGCTATCATTGTCTGAAAACAGTATATACAACTTGACCTTTACCAGCAGACAGCTCATGTCTAATGCTTTTCCACCCTTAGGAAATACATAATTCTGAAAATCCAAACTGTGTCATCAAAACATAGCCACAGCATTAATCCTGCTGGCAGCAGGGAGAACTCTCAGAGAATAAACATATTTGAGATATTGTCAAAGGTACTTGATATATGAATAGTCACCCTTTCAGTAACAACTTATTAGTTTCTGTGTTTTCATTGGTCAATCAGAAATGTAAAAAGAATTAGGGAAATAAAAATTCTGCATTAACAAACACAACAAATGATGGAATAACATTTCTATCTTCCCTTTCTTCTTTACTCAGTGAAACACTCACTGTGATTGAGAAGGCTGGATGAAGCATAGGTTGATTAAGATTGGTGTATGTCTAAAATAACTTTTAATAAAAGCTGAACTGTTATACACTGTATATTTATAGACTGTGCATACAGTTATAGGTGTTAAGTAACAGATATATATAAGGGATTCCAGCTACAGATTTTTTCTACAGGTTCCTCTAAGACTAGAGATCAACAAGCCATTAATAACTCTATATTGACATTATCCACAGGTAAATATCTAAAGATATCAATGACATATATTGTCCATAAGTGCCATATATTTACAAGTTAAATCATGTATTACCTTGTCTTAAGTGATTCTTAATATGCCATGTTGCAAGGTGTGATCAATACAATGATCACCTTTATATACTTAGGTAAGAAGCCTAGGTATTCATCTAAAACAACCACAATGCTGGTTAAAGGATAGTCATATTCACACAACAAAATAATGTTCTATTGGGAACAAATAAGTACTGACCCGTTTTGAAAGTCATCAAAGCTAAGAAATGGGTACAGACAGTGGGAGAAAAAACAAATATATTTTCTTTGGTAGAAAAACAAATATTCTGAAAAGCTCGTTTCCTCTCTCATACATGCAAAAAAGCAAGCACTTGCACATAGCAAAATGATTTTTAAAATCCAGAAGTACATCATAATTTTTTAATAACAGGGGAAAAAAGCTAAAAGTAGGAAATAAATAATCTAGCTGTTAAAGCCCTCTCATTTTTATTGATTACTCCTGTGGGACTATGGATGTCAGTAAAAGGGAGGTCGTGGAAGCAGACTTGGATACTGCTGTGACTTGCAGACTACTGTGGTGGTTTTTTATAAATGAACTTTTTTTTTTCTTTCACTTTAGATAATGTGACATAAAATGCCACAAGGACTGCTTCTGGAAGAAATTAAGTACAATAAATTACCAAACCACAGTTATTAAGATTTAGACAGTATTTTAACATCTTGGTTGACAATATTTTTCTTATGCTTAGCTACTCAATATTTTTTTATCAGAAAAATGTATTTTCCTTCTGCAATATATAAGTTGGAATATTTTGATAATTTTTCAATTAAAAATTTTCTTTTTTTCAGACAAAATTATTTTATTCGTATGTATCCTTAATCTTACCTCAAAAATATTTCAAAGACTCCACATTGAAGCAAACAGATCAAAAACACGCAATTTTGACCAACTCTGAAAAAAATTTTGCAAACGAGTAAAATTACAGATAAAAATGCTGAAGCTTTGTTATTTCTAATGAATCAAAAGGGAGCTGGATTTTTTTTTTAAATGGCTTAACCAATATTTACCAACTATGAGTTATAAAATTAGGCATCAAAATTTATACATCAAAACACAAAAAGGAGAAATGAAAATTGAGTGAGTATCTTTGGCAGGGCAGATAACAGAGCACATTTATATTTGGAACGTTTTCCTAAAAATACCTTTAAGTGAGCAGCCTCTCTTCTGCTTCAGGTCACTTTTAAAAAGTTTATTGACCTGTGTCTGGTACTTAGCAAGGTTTTCTCAGAAGCCTGAAGAATCACAAGGAGCACCAAAAATAAACACATTAGTGGGAAGTCATCTTCAATAGCTTTTAGTACTTGAGGTTTCATCTCTGTAGGGTCAGTCCCAGGCATTTTGTTGACTGACTAGTCCTCCTTTTCAACTGTTGCAACTAAAATGTGCAGATTTTATTCTGTCAGACCTCCAAGACCACTATGTCTCTCCTAGGGACTGATGGACTGAGCAATTAGCTCTTTTTGCTCTCAAGCACCCTATGAAAACTGTAGTGTATCAGATTTTGTAAATATATTTCTATTCATGCAGTTTATAAACAAGGAAACAAAAAATCCTATTAGTGAAGTATTTCTGTCCTGTCTTATGTTAGGGCAACAAAGATGATTAAGGGATTGGAGCATCTCCCTTATGAATAAAGGCTGAGAGAGGTGGGACTCTTTAACCTGGAGAAGAGAAGGCTGAGGGAAGACCCTCTTAATGCTTATAAGTATCTGAAAGGTGGGTTGAAGGAGGATGGAGCTGAACTCTTTTCAGTGGTTCCCAGTGACAGGATGAGGGGCAACAGGCACAAGCTGGAACACAGGAAGTTTCATTCAAATATGAGGGAAAACTTTCTGATGAGGGTGACAGAACACTGGAACAGGCTGCCCAGGAAGGTTGTGGAGTCCCCTTCTCTGGAGACCTTCAAGACCCACCTGGATGCAGTCCCAAGTAATGTGCTCTAGGCAATCCTGCTTTAGCAGGGGAGTTGGACTAGATGATCTCTAGAGGTCCCTTCCAACTCCGACAATTCTGTGATTCCGTGACATGATATCATTGCTGGCATTGAAACTTTTGGACTACTTCGGAAATGGAAGTCACTAAAGCTTCAGGTTTTGATTTGCACTTCTCAGGAAATCTAATGAGCCAGCTGGAAGCAATCCCATATTTACTTGAAAAGAAATAGCACTTAGAGGCATGTAAACAGAACCCATCCAAGATCTAGTTTTATTACAGGAATTTGCAAAATGCCACATTTTAAAAGAAAAACAACAACAAGAAAAGTTGTCTTTATTTTTCAGTGATTAAGGTGTGAGAAAGAACTGAGATTTATTACATCAGAGTTGCTTTTTGATAAGAATTAGCCTTGTGTGCCAGTTGAGGAGAACCAGCCTTCCAGTTTAATGACTAGCCCAGAGCCAAGGCAGGGAGGGACTTGGAGAAGCAGTGGGCTGTTTGGAAGAAGGGGGCGTTCGAATTCGAGCAATTGGAATTATACACATGGTAGCAGAAATTCAGTGTTAGTGGGAACTGGGTAGCTAGTGACCTGTACCACCTTTAAGTGAAAAAATAAATAAAGCTGAAGTGAAGAAAGCCCCAAGGCAGGCTTTGATGCACTGAAGTCAGATATTTGAGTTAGCTTGGACGTCAGCATTCAGAGCTGAGCAAGAACAAGCAGCAGGGAAGGACCACCTTGCGTGGGGCAGAGCATTCTGGCAGGCTTTCATACACCTTGGAGTGTTATTAAGTTTGTGTTTTCCAGAACACGTTTATGGCAATAACAAGAATGGCTGGAAGAGATGCTGGGTAGCAAGCAGAGTAAAAAGGACATAAACATTAGAACAGAACATGGTACAGTGAGACTCAGCATATTATCTCAGCTTCAGATTATTAACCCAGCTGTGAGATATTTCTTGACAGACTGATGCTGCACATAGAATAAATTTAAGATTTAATCTCTCTTAAGGCAGGTGAGGGACAGATATGTTAGACCCGTTTCAGTAGCTGTAGCCTAAGTTTGCACATAATGGGCCTCACTCTGTAATGTAGTGAAAGACAAACACAAAGGTAATATTATTTTATTTTGTTTTGCCAAGGGCCTCAAGTAAAATTGTATGCTAATGATTCTGCTAAAGGTAAACAATCCCATAAGAAAGCTCCCTCTTTTCAAAGCAGTTCCCTGTGGTAGAAGATGTGCAAAACCATTAGGACATTTGTGGAAACTGATGACAATATGTAACTAGCATTTAGTGAGGGAGGACTGGAATGATTTGTCTCTCTCCAGTGAGTGACTCCTTCCTTTAGAGGATTAAATATCCTAATTTGAAATGGCCTATGCTCAAAGTGAATTGAAATTAAACTGAAAAAAAAAATCATAAAACAAAACCAGACAAAATTTCAGACCACAGCCATTTCTTGAATCTTTGTGGGTACTGTAAGCAGCAGCTTTTCCTTGCAGAAGAGAGTTTTTTTATCTGAGAGAGGAGGGAGGTGGGAGTTCTGGTAAAGCTGTGAGGAGGTGAGCACCAGCGAGGGGATCCATCCATCACCTTCATGGACTGTGCTTGTGACAGAGAAGCAGAGCAGCCCACAGACTGAAAGAAAGGTAACAAAAAGATCTGCCTTTGCAGGGGTGTAACAGTGCTGACCTTGGTTGTTGTGGACCTAGCCAGACTGCCTCTCTCCCAAAATGGGTCTGTGGCTGAAGCTCATAAGGGTGAGGGAGGAGGTCTGTGCCAAGGCAGGAGCTGGGACTGGGCTTGCTGGGTCATTGGCTTCCCACCTGCACTGGGATGCAGGGAGAGAGGATTTCCTCCTGCAAGAGACACTGAAAGCTGGGGGCAGAAAACCAACATCTTTCCTCTCATCCTGCCTCCTGAGAGTGTATGGGGCATGCAAAGTGTCTGTGGCCATCAGGCAGACCAGGGGGTGGGGGAGTGGCCTTCCAGATGCTGCCCACAGGAGGCATAAGGACTGTTATCTTGGATCTCCTAGAAATGGGTCTATTCCCCCAAGACTGACCTAGCTGAGGGTGATTTTATTTCTTAACAGCAGCAGCAGATGTTTATGCTGTTGACTTTTCGACCCCCACAGTGTAGCTCTGTCCTAGCCAAGCCAGGGAGATTGGCTTGCAGTGCAGTCAGCAGGGGGAGAAGAACAAGAGCTGCCAGAGAAAGGGAGCCTGCAATGAGGTGGGGGAATAGTAACAGCGGGCATGGTAACCTCAGCCATCTGACTCATCCCCTGTCCATTTTTCCTGAAAAAGCTCATTTCATTCCACAGTGACATGCAGGGAAACTGCAGTGTGGCTGGGGTGGAAAGCTGGTGATGAGCAGGGAAGACAGTCACTGCTGAGTGTATCTGGTTTAAGACCCTATCTTGTCATGCACACAAGTGCTTGATAGCTTTACTGTTCGTAACCAAATGCTCAAGCTGATGGTCGCTCTTGGAAGCTGAGCCACAATTAAGATAAAGCTCTCTCTGCATACCTCTGCTGCTGAGGAGTATCTGCAAATGATCTCCAAAGTGTGCATCCTCACTCCTCCACCTCGGGGGTGACAAAGGGAGCAGCAGGGCTGGCAGGGGCATCTAGCTACAAAGAGACCAGGAGGAGCTGCTGTCTTACAGAGCACTGCTATGCCGATATCCCCAAGGGAATTTATTTCTAAAATTTATTTCTAATGTGCCTTCATGTCCCATCCTTACAGCACTGATGGGAGGTTACGCCTTACAATTCCGTTGTCTTGCTCTGCATAATAAATACCAAAATAAACTGAGAGGAAATCAAGGCAGATACAGGTAATGGAGGATTTGTAAATGTGGTCAATAAATAAGCCACGTCCCGCAGAAGCGAAAAACAGAGATAGCTGTTTGGGGTTTCGTTTGATTGCTTTTTGCCAAAGTAGAAAACAACCTTGCAAATGTTCTCGTAATATAGAAATTATTGTCTTTTTAATTATATAAGACCGGTAATTTCTGGAACTTACTGCACAGTCTGTGTTAGTCGTAGATTTCAGGTGATATCAATTTGACATTCATGAACAGATACTGTGACTGAAAGGAAGATTTCTTAAATAATACAGCTAACACATAGATAATTAATGACGTTACTTTAATTCTGCAGAACCAGAGTGAACGTGTGCGTGTGAGCCAGCACAGACAGGGTGCAGGAACAACCACAAAACCACTGAAGAAATTCAAAGAGTATATTTGTTTTCATTACCTCACCAGCCTGGGGATCCCCTGAAGCAGTACCTGGGCAGAGGCACGCAGGCAGGGACACAGGCACTGCTGAGCTGGGTCTGTCCTAGAGGAGCCCCCTGGTGAGGAGGTAATGACAATGAATTCGCTCTTTGCATTTTGTCTATGGTTTTGTTGGTTGTTCCTGTACCTTCCCAGTCCTGACTCATACATTTGTCGTAATTGCCAGGATTCAGGAGCAGCCATGCTATGGCCAGCAAAAAAGTCGTGGACTGGGGAGGCCACAAGGGTGACTCCCTGTATTCCAAGATGGCCCAGTACTGAGCACTGGACCTCCATGGCCACTCTGCTCCATTGGCTCTGCCAATTTCACGACCTGAAATAGATGATGAGTTGATTGTTACTCCCCTGACAATTGAAACGGCTATGTGGGGACTGCTATTGAAAGTGGCATTGGAGCCCTCTTGCAAGTTAGCAGTGAGATTGGGATGATTATTAGTTACTGTTCTTAGACCTCTTGACTGTGAAGCTGTAGCACTATGGAGTAAAAGGAGAGAGTTGGAAAGGGAAGTTGGGACTTTATAAGACACAAAGATGACTGTGCAAGAAGTAATTATTACTCAAGCAGAGAGTAGTAGGCTGTAAGGTACTGTAGAACTGTTAGTAGTGTGTACTGCTAATAAACAAAGGGACAGGTATGGAAAAAGTAAGGTTTTGATTTCCCAGGGTTGTACTCTCACCACAAAACCTTTGTGGGATCCTGAGGAATGGGATGGAAATGTCTGGAGCAAATCTTCAGGCTCTGAGGTCGCGTTTCAGTTGGATTTAAAAGGCATGGAGGTGGTGGAAGCATGACCCCTTACACAAATCAGGCAGCAGCAGGAACAAGCGGATGAGGGAGTGCAAATCACATGTACTTACACTCCAAAAGAATTAAGGGAATTTTTTGAGATTTATCAGCAAAATAGCAGGGTTGGCAATCCTCTAGCATGGACTGACCTCAGTGGTGCCTGTGTCCCCACTTGTGCACCTCTGTCAGGGCTTTGGGGATCTCCCAGTTCATGACGTAATGAAAATAAATTTACTTGTGGTGATTCATCCATTATTTTGTGTCTGTTCCTCCATCTTGGCTTGTCGATGTGACTCCCATCTATAAGAAGGGCCATAAGGAGGATCAAGGGAACTACAGGCCTGTCAGCCTAATAAAACCCATATTCATAAGATAAAATTTTTCCCCTTAAAAATTAAAAATCCTAGGATATTTTTTCAGTCCATCCTTCATGTTTTCTTATTTTACTTGGAACTATCCTATTCTTTACAAGTTTTTTTGGAAAAAAAACACTTGTATATCCCAGTGTGGGATGCAAGCAAGTTTTGAGGTTATTAAAGATAGAGAACTGTCTCCAGTGCAGCCCCTAACCCAGGGACTGGATTAGGTTTGACCTGCTGCCTGAGCTTCTTCTAGAGTTTCTTCTTGGACATCCTTCACTCCAATCCTAAAACCACTCTTCTAACTAATAATAGCCAATTCAAAGACTATTATTTGTAATTCTCATTAGGATCATTGCCTATTACAGTATGGTTAAATTAGTGAAGGCCTAAATGCTTGTTCACCCTTGGCATGACTTTTGACGCCTTTGGTTTCTTACAAGCAAAAGGTGAATGCTAAATAAATGTGATGAGCTTCTATATGAACTGGGATACGAGCCTTTTTGTGGTTTTAATAGGCCTCTTTTTCGGAGGATCAAAATTCAATGGCTGTGTCTAGCCCAGGATGGAGTGGAATGTCTTTGTATACTGGTTTTCCTTCTGTTGTTTGAAAACAACAGAAGATTGTAAAACTCTGTTTCACTTTGGTGACTCCAGGAGAGTGTGCACATCCATAAAAGTAAGATCTAGCCCCAAGAAATGTTTTTTAAAATGTGTCCTCTTGCACATGAACATGATAATATGGAAATACCATTTGGTTCCTTTACTAATGCTGCATACTAAGAAATATGAATTCATATTGCTTGGCCTGGTTCAGTACTAATATCCAGCTACTGTAGTTTAAGCCAGCTGGTCTACAGTGTCCTCCTCTTTAGAAAGTCTTCTGCATTCCTTCTGATTTTCTTAAGCATATGTAAGAAGATGTTTGTGCCAAAAGGAAACAGTCAAAATTCGTAGAGCATTCTTGCCTTTTGTACCCACACAAAGTGAAAGAAAGCACAGGTGTTACCTCCTATGTCTGAACTTCCCTGTCAAAGAGGAAGCCAAAGCTCTGCCTTTTCAAGACTTGCTACAAAGTTTGTGCATCTGAGAAATTATTTCTTATTTCTGGATGGCTCTGTAGTTTTTCATCTGAATTACCCAATCCTCCACTTGGGCACAGACGCAAATTTAATCGTCTACCTCCAGCTCATAAGGCTGCACCAAATACTACATTTTAAAACATAAAGAACCCATCAAAACAAGGCTAGCTATTCTGTCTTCTGTGTCTAGCCCAGCTAAATGCAGCTTTAAAAGACTTTCCTTCTTACAACTTGAAAAAAAACAAGGCTTGTATTGCAAGCAGGTTCATGTCAAGTGACCTCTGTGTCAGTGTCTCAGAAAAGAGAATAAAGCATCTTTTACTGCAGTGCTGAAAAATGTCAGTTTTATTTAATTTCTTGGCATAGAATAAAATCTGTGCTGATGGATTCAAGAATAAAAATGGAAATGAAGTGTCATTTTAAATAGTAATTTAAATTCTAATTGTAAGAGAAACACCACAACTTTCTCAAACTTGCACTTCATTGCAATACGCTGCTGCTGTTCCAGGCTAATTAATCCGAGTCATTTATCTAATTACAATAAATAAAGAATATTACTGAGTGTTCAAAAGATTATGCATAACTTGTATGAAAGTCTCAGATCAAACACTAGGTCTAAGATGAATGTTTTCTGGGAGACAACCATCTTGACGTGCAGCCATCTGGAGAACTACTTAATATAAGAACTTTAAGGACGTTTTCAGTTCTGCTCCCATAGTCATCCTGGCAGTGTCTTCATTAAGGCCAAGTAAGCGCAAAAGAGTAGTGGTAAAATTTCAAAAAGCAAAAGCAGATGACGAAATCTATTTTTGCAGTGACAACCAAGTTGGGGGTGGGCTATTCCATTCAGTCGGCAAAGACCCTCCACAAAACACAGCAAAGCAAAGGTCAAATTAAAAATCTCATTACTCAAGCTGCAGAGGAGCATTTCCTCTCCTTTACTCCTCTTTTAGATGAGTTTCTGACAGTGAGCACAGTTTACAGTCCCTACATGGGTAATCTTTGCTCCTCCATGGGAGGCATAGACCACCAAGGGCTTTATAAATTCAGCCCTTTCTAGATGAATCTTTTCAGCCAGAAACACAGGTTAGGAAAGTTCTCAGTAGCACCCAATTGTCACTGGTTCTGTCCTCTTTCCAGGTGATTGCCTTCCTGGATGCCTACTTCCAGACTGGACATGAGCTCTGAGCTTCCCTTCCCTCTCTCCTCTTTGGGAAAAAATGAAGAGCAAATCCTCTCTCTCCAGGTCAGCACCCTGCCTATTAATTTATCACAGCATCTCCAAAATGAATTTGTTTGTACACCATTTTCTAATATGAATTTCAGGGTGCTCAGAGACCTTGCACTCATACTTTATTAGAGAAATGTTATTGTCGTGGGTATAAGAATTATCTTGCCTTACTGGCAGGTGCTTCTGAGAGTGGAAAATAGTGCAGTGCTGACTGCAGAGAGAAATGAATATACTCCATTCAAGGAGGAAGCTGTTTCCCAAGCAAGGAAAATATTTGATCTCTGAAAAGGCAAGTCTAGCTGTAAACTTTTTTTATAACAGCAATGAACTTTCATCTTTCTAGTGGCTATGTAGGAGGAAGGACACAAATTGCAGAAATTTCAAGTAGAATTTTTTGGTACAGCCAAATTCATTTACTATCCAATCTCAGACAAGAAAGGCAAGAACAAACACTGTTAATTTTGTTTTCTTGGTCTTCCTTCATGCTTCTGACCTGAAGACAACAGATGGAAGGGTTAGAAACTGCACAATATTCTTAGAAATGCTGCAGAAATGTACTTTGGTGTTCTGCCTGGACTCTAATACCATCACAGAAGGTACCAGCTGTTGAAGAACCCTTCTTGATCTGACAGATTCCTCCTGTCAGATCTTCTGAGGGGGACCAGCCTGGTCCAATGCCCCTCATTAGACTAGGATCAGCTAAAGGCCCTTCTTTCTGTTAGCTTTATGACAAGATTTAAATTAAAGGTCCTTTTCTGTTAGGAAGTAATTTTAATATCTAATAGCTTCATTTTGGAAGGTTTCTTAACTCTCAGAGGGCTATTAAGAACGTCTCAAGGTTCTACGTTGTTTAAAAATTCTACAACAGAGTAATTCAAAGACACTTGCTTTGCCCTTTTGTGAGCTCCTTCCAGACCTTAACTATAGATTTCTTCTCCTTTTAAGTATTGCTAGTAATGTGTATGCCTTCAGGCTATGAAAGAAAAGCAAGCTGTGAATTGAAGAGACGACATTACAATCTGTAGTCCTGAAGTAAAACTGGACTAGTTGAGGTTAGTGTGCAACACAACATAAGCGTGTAAGGGAAAACATGCAACACTGATATAATTTTTTCCTTTATTTCCTAATATTGCATCTAAAACTAGGTTTTTTTTTCCCGTAAAGGTGCCACTGATGAAGGTGATGTGCCAAAATCACAAGTATGCTGGTGGCAATAGGAGGCAGATTTGTGAATTTTGTGAGCCCTTCTGAACATCCATAACTGAATTTGGATCTCTAACACTATTTTAAGGGCACTTTTTTCTCACACTCCTTCCCATTGCACTAGAGCGCCAGTAGTTGGTAAAAATTGCTCCGAAGATGCAAAGGTTCTTGCCACTAAAATTGGTATTATCCAGTGATTTATTCCTGACTCCCAAATGGCTCATCATTCTATGCAGAGAATAGGAACAGCCTTCAGAGATGAAACTCCTCCCTCTCTCTACTCAGCAGGTGAGGACACATCACAGGGAGATGGGTGCACAGATACCTCATCCTGGTTGTGCTACTTGTCCTGTGGTGGGGTTAGAAACTTGGGAAACATAAGGAAAGAAGGTTTTGCATGCTTCACAAACACATAGAGCCATAGAATATCTCAAGTTGGAAGGGACCCATAAGGATTCGGTCCAACTCCCTGCTCCTCACAGCACCACCTAAAACTAAACAATTTGACTAATAGCATCATCCAAATGCTCCTTGAATTCTGACAGAATTGGTACCATGACCACTTCTGTGGGCGGCCTGTTCCAGGGACCAACTACCCTGTCAGTGAAGAACATTCTCCTAATGTCCAATCTGAACTTCCCCTGACGTTTCCTTGTGTCCTGTCTCTGGTCAACAGATAGAGGAGATCAGCATCTCCCCCTCTGCTGTCCCCCTTGACAAAGTTGTAGACTGCAATGAGTTCACCCCCCAGCTTTCTCTTCTCCAGGCTGAACAACCCATGGCCTCAACCACTCCTTGTAAGTCTTGCCCTTCTGGCCTTCCACCATCTTGGTTGCCCTCCTCTTGCCACATTCTCATAGTCTGATGTCCTTCTTACATTGAGGCACCCAAAACTGCACAGAGTGCTCAAGGTGGGACTGTGTTAGTGCAGCGTAGTGGGACAATCACCTCCATTGACCAACTAGATATACTGTGCTTGATGCACCCCAGGACACGGTCGGCCCATTTGGCTGCCAGGGAACACTGTTGACTCATTCAACTTGCCATCAATCCAAACCTGCAGATCTCTTTCCACAGGGCTGCTCTCCAGCCTCTCCTCCCCCTATTTGTACATATAACCAGGACTATCCTGTCCCAGGTGGAGAATCCTGCATTTGCTTTTGTTAGATTTCATATGCTGGTGATTTCCCAGCTCTCTAGTCTATCCAGATATCTCTGTAAGGCCTCTCTGTCCTTGAGGGAGTCCACAGCTCCTCCTAATTTAGTATCATCAGCAATCTTACTCAACGTACATTTGATTCCTGTGTCCACATAATTTATAAAAACATTAAAGAGCACTGACCCCTGCAGAACCCCACTGGTGACTGGCCCCCACCCTGATGTAACCCCATTTACTGTAACTCTTTGAGACTGACCCATTAGCCAATTGGTTATTTGGGAATGAATAGTGTCTTCGATTATGAATAAATTTGGCTTGCAATTTCTTCTGAAACAGTTAACTTCATTCATTAATACTAGTATTTGCTCTACAGAGACTTTGTGCACTTTTACAGTTTTTTACTACTTCTGCAGTTGATATGACTAGATTATACATTGCAACTATGTAATTATTTTAAAATATTTCTTCCAGTGAAATAAATGCCATGACCATGGACCATTTTCTTTTTGCTTTTGTCTTCTGTCACAACGACGTGATTCGTCTTGCATCCAAGTTCCTTAATACTTCACAAATCATAAACAGCGAGACATTGCGTACAGAAACAAACCGGAGTCAGATCACGTACTGGTTGTATAAAGTTTTTCTGGGGCTTTTTTAAAGAAAGAGATGCTCTTTGCTGGGCTTTGAATAAGGTTGTAGGGAATATAAAAGCCCATTGGGCCAAAGGTGCCAGGGATAATCCTGTGCTGTGGAGAGCTACGTTAGCCCCAGAGACAGAAGTGCTCTTGATGTGATGGCACCCAGACTGAGAACAGTCACAGGGGCAGGCCCTGGCAAAGCTCAAAGGCTATGCCTGAAAATGTCCCACTCAGGACCCAAGATGGCCTGAGCTGTCAGGGCGCAGCAATGGTGGCTCCTCCTTCCAGACTGACTCTTGGAGAGCCGAGGGTGGCCCTGGGGCGGGCAAAGCTGTGTGGCACCAACAGGGCAGAGCCACAGCACTGAAGCCAAGAGAGCAGGGCCGGATGGTGACAGCAGCAGGTCCCATCAGCAGCCCAGTGATTACTGGACAAAAGCACAGAAAGAAGCCAGGTCAGGAAGGGCTGTCATTACCCCAGGGCCCTGACACTGGATGAAGGAGGGAATAGATTATAGACTAATGAAAAGAGCCTGGGGTTTTTGTTTGTTTTTCTCTGGAACTGGCAGTTTTCTCTAGAATCAAATTGCTTTCTAAATCAAATGATTTTAAACCTGTTATTTTCCAAACAGCAATATTGAAATGAGTGAGAACCTAGTACAAAAGGTTTTGCAGCTGACTTCAGTGAAGTTAAATCTTTTTGAAGAAAACATCAATTCAACTCGTTACAGGATTCAGCAGAAAAAAACATGCACATGCAAGCATACTTTTTATCCTCAAAAATATGTAAAAATGAAAATTCCAAGTCAGCATCTGTACATTAGTGGTATTATCTGAGTCACCAATAAACTACTCTGAGGCAAAATAAGACAATATTAATGCAATAAATTATAAATATAAATTAAAATCTGTTGATAGGGGAGAAGCCATAAGCTATTATAGAGAAATGATATAGAGATACCTGGTCATCTGAGTACAGCAGTTAAGAAAGGTCACTATGTATACTTAATGTCTTACTGACATTATTGGGATAATTTTTTAAAAGGTACAATGCAACTCAGAAACATGCCTGTTACTCACCAAACTCCATCCAAAAAAAAGTTTAATTACATAAATCAATTTATTTTGATAAGTTATATATATATATATAATATTTTTTTAGAGATACTTAAAGAAATCAGGTGAAAAATAATTTTATGGACAAAAATGTTTCTCTTACATCAATGTTAAGAAGCATAGAGTAAAAATAATAAGCACAGAACTAATCCGAACAAAGCCAAACAGGTTCAGACGCAAACAGTTCAGATGCAGCAGACCTGGAGAAAGCAATCCAACTCCAAACTAGCTCTTGGTCAGCTTGGGTTCTAGTGCCACCTGCTGAAACAACAGTATTTTTCCCCTTGCAAACAGAGCCAATATGCAGTATAAATTAATCCACTGCATTAAACAGCAATACGTGAAGAAAGGTCACAAAGAAGATGTGGTGCTTGAATAATCTAAGTGCACATCCAAAGTGCCATAGACTGAACCTAGTAAACTCAGAACCTTCTCTTGAATGATGTCAACCTGCTCTGAAGGGCAATAGTCATCCAAACTTGATCTGTAACAAGGAATTGAAAAAAGCATGAGAGAGTACAAATATTGCCACCATCATCACATTCTGTATTCTTGTAACACTGTGTGTCTAGTCTGAGGTTACTTTCAAGCTGTGATGAGTTCTGCCTCCCAGTATCCCTTCAAAGTGTAGTGCTGGGCTTTTCCTGACTACTTTCAACACAAAGTCTGAATAGAAAGACTAGAGCAGATTAGCAATGTGACCTATTCATCCCTCCAATTCTACTCTCTTCCTGACTTGACACACAACATGTTGGCAGTCAAAGTTCAAGCAAAAGGACTGGTGGAAAGCTAAGATTAAAAAATTCAAGTGCTACTACTAAAACAGGTAGGAAAACTTGAAAAAGAAATCTTCACAACAATATAACATTATTTACAGTATCTATTAATGAACTGCAAACACATACTAGTTAAAAAGGAGAGCTGAAACTTCTTGAATTTTACATTTGTCACAATCTACAAAAATGATTCTGTATTTTCTCTGCAACAGTGAATAATTCTGCAGCTGGCAAAGGAAATACAACTTTTATTATATGTATTAGCCATATTCTTTCCTGTGATAAAAACATGTCAGCTTCTGCTATTATGGCCTGCCCTTTCAGGGCATACTTAGTATTTTTGAAATGACTGAATTGCAACAATTTGTCAACAGATACACCGTGGTCTTCAAATAAAGTTTTCCGTGGACAGATCCCTGGTTCTCCCAGGTCCCTGGCCTCAAACTCCATCCTGTTCTCTCAAATAATACCCTTGCAATCCTGGAAGCATAACTTTTACCCCATACAAAGCTTTACTATTTTTCTAGAATATAAATCTCTTTCAGCCTATCAGATGAAAACCACTTCCATCGAAAGTTCCACTGAAAACAGAAATCCTACCTGTGATACAATGCACCCTGGAACAAAAAAGTAAGGAAGGTTTCTCCAATCTACCTTTGCTGTAACTAGCACAAGTAATAGAAGTAGTGGAACTGTATGAAACCCAGTGGCACCTACCAACCTCACACACAGAAGACCTCATCAAGGCTTTATAAAGCCTGGGATACAGCTCATTAAGTCATCATATTTGCACTTCTTTTGAAATTTGTGCTAGCTACTCTAAAGCCCAGTAAAATTGTCCATCAGCACATAACCTCCCCTTAGCTGCCCAGACACTACGCTGCCTGACGAGCAACATTTTCAAATGTCCATTTTCACTACATTGTAAGGCTTCCACTTTAAGACAGAACTTATGACAAGTAGTGCCACATTGATACAATCGTTTACCTCTGTCAGCACAGTCTTACCGAGCAACTGTCACAAGTGTGGGCTTAGGCATATCTTTTAGTAGAACTTTAACGGATTGTATGAGGCCTTCAATCTCCTCTTCGGTGCTAACATGGTGGGGAAGCTCCATATAATCACAGGTCAGACCAGCCTGATGGACCTACATGCAAATTAAACAGAGATTTAAGTTCTGTTGATGAATTATTGATACAACTTACCTGTGTGAAAAGTCTCTTAAGATACTATCTCAAGTCCAGTAGGTAACTGACACCTCTTTAGGCACTAAGAGTTGTTTTTCCCCAACTTGCTCTTTAAGCAAAACCAATAAAATCTGGAGGTTGTATAGATTGTTTCATTATCTCCAGTACACTGTACCTCTCCTACAAATTCAAAGTATGCTACAGACCTTGAAGAAGATAGATCTGATATTTTACCAATAGGTACCTTAATTTCTATAAAGTATATAAACAGACCCTGACGAAATGAAACATTCCTTTGCAGGAAGTAGCCTGAGATATCACAGTCCTGAAAGATCACATTAACTTTGCCTAAATGTAGATGGAGTGGAATTTTAGAAGCTTTAAAACTAAAAGCTGGCCTAAGCAATAAGACAGATATGAAAAAAAAAAAAAAAAAAAAAAAGGAAAATTACCAAAATCTTACAGTCCTGAATCAAGAAGCAGGTCTGAAATGAAGCATGATCTCTTCCCTCCCTGTTGAAGCTATGCTTTTGATATCTGCCTACTTTCCGCTCTTTTACATAGTCACCTACCATTTCATAGTCTGGGCTTTCCATCCTGGTTTTCAAACTGTGAACTAGTTGAACAAGTGGCTTCATTCTGGAGTTAAAACAAACCCAAAACTTGTTACATAAACAGTTGGAAACATATATTTACCTTAAGTGGTAAAAAACAGAAAAAAAACAAAAAAAAAAACCAGACAAAAGAAAAAACAGGCAAGAGAGAAAGGCAAAAGAAAGTAGAAGCTGTCATGGCCTAAGATCTAAAAATGAAATTTGCTCCTTAAAGTCACAACAGACCTGTGTGTCATCTTGCACCTGAGAAAAATGTAAATTATCAGTACTATCGTACTGTTTCACCAGGTCTTTCTTAGCAAGCCAGCCCCTATACTCATCCCTTCCTCTGGTAAGGCCTCTTTGCACCTCTTTTGGGGCAGACCTGGAGAGGAGTTGTTGTAGCTGAAAGTTGTATGAACTTGATAGGAAATGCCTGTGGTCACTGTTACAGAGGTCTGACAGTAACTGCTGCATCTGATGGGGAAAATGAGTGCTTTTCCTATCTCTGACTTTTGCTGTTTCTTTTCAGCTAAAAAAATTGGTTTAAAAGCACAGCAGATGCTGCTGAGCTCTTTGGTGGACACTGTTGTTCAGATACAGCCTTTCATTCACTTTTCTGCTTTTTGGCAGAAAGCAGAGCCTTTGGGACCACCACAGAAGTCATATCTGCTTTTTTGAGAGCTCTGCCTCACAAAGATCACTAAATTTTTAGTTACCAAATCTGCCTCGCTCCACAGGCAACACAATTTGCATGATGCTGTACAAGGCTGATCTCGGAAGGCTTATCATGGTATTGAAGACAGCAGACTGCCTTTTATTTTTATTATTTTGTCTGACTCTTTCTCTGGTAGAACCGAAGGAAAAATGGTAGCCTTGCATAGATACTACACAGCTTCTCTCCTTTTCTGTTAGCAAAGTGCTGGGATAATCAGTTCCCAAACTACTGTTTGTATTTTAAACCACTTAGAAATCTCCTACCCAGGATACGAAGCCCACTTCTGCAGGGTCTCTTCATCATCACTGTCACACAAATCTGCAAATGCCGCTTCCAGATCTTCTAGCTGATGAACACGGTTTTCAACACAATCCAGCAAGCCCTCCTTTAAATAAACAGATAAAAACATATGTTAGGAAAAGAAGAGGTAAGAATGGCATGGTTCACCCTATGATTTAAATTCTGAAATGACTGTTCTACTGGAATTGGGGAATCAAAAACAACTCATTCATTACTACAGAACGTCTTTTCAAGAGGATTAGAATAAATGCCTGCAGAAGCTGTTATAGCTTCAGATAAATCACCTCTCTTTACTCTGCCTTCCCTAAAACAAATAAAAAAAGCCACATCTACATGCTGGTAGAATACATCTGGGAAAGCAAAGAAACTGTGTATGACTAATTGTTGGATTCTTTTTCTATAGCAGTGAAATGCTCAGCTAAGTACCAGCTTTATATTTTTGTAATGAAAAGAGAAGTCCATTTGAGTTTTTTTTTAAAGGAGTATTATTAAATCAAATGCATTTTCAGAAAATCTAAACAAAATGGGCTTTTGATGCTTTGAGACTGTTTCAACTCTGTGTTCCTGAAAACACATGGAATTAATTTAAAATGTCCATTATTGCTTAGATCCTGTAAATTTTATGCCCTTTCTTACGAAGTTCAGAACACTGAAAGAGGCAATCTGTTTGGCGTGATGCTACCTATGTGAATACAGTTGTGCACGCACACATTGTCAGAAAGAGATCCCATATAACATATGAAAGGAAAAGCAACGCTTGGCATAATTGGTATTGAAAATGCTCAGTGCAGTTGCATGTGAAGGAAAACTATGAAAAGGCACATTGGAATATATGGGTAACAAAAACATAACAATTCTCTCTTCGGATTTTGCTGGCTGTATCATATAACCGATGCTGCTTCTTTTGGCTAACGGTGTCAAATCTGGGCTAATAAATATGAATTCTTTGGTACAAGCAGCACCAGTAACTAACCTTAAAGACATATCCGATCCTCCTCTATACTACTTAAAAAACAACACATACCAAAAAAAAAACCCCAAAGAACATGCTATCATCTCGTAGTATGATAGAAATGTACATCTAACATACTCTGGAACTACAAAAACAGATTTTAAGAGACTAGACATCTAGGATGTTCTCTGAAACTTTGAAAAACACAAAATTTAATAGTTTACTATCTTGAAATCTTTTAAACTGACCATCTCACTATAAACCATCAATGAATCTGGTCTTGTGTTGCTCAGTTCTATACTTACCCATTACTCACTAACCATTTCAGTTACCTTCTACAAACTTATTGGCATTTGTAAATAACTTATGTCTGAAATCATATGAGGAACTTCAATCAGAAGTGTTTACCCCTTTCACATTTTAACTACCTTTTAAATAGGTAACAGTTTTTATTGCTGATTGACTAAGAAGCACAAAAATCAGTTTGACAATCTTCCACGTCTCCATTTCTTTATACACACATATTAATTAGGATTCATTAATGTGTGATATTTGTATGTGTTGAATCTCTCTGTAATAGTGTTCAGATGAGATTACAAAAGCAAAGATAAGATCTTGTTTAGAAATTATTTGGTATAATGACCACTAACATGGGTGTCTCCATGGTTTGGGCTCAGGGCTGGATGACTATTTTGGCAGCTACAGCAGGCTTACACTTCCATAACTCAGAAGCACACAATGCATATAACAAAAGGTGGATTACAATGGTATAATACCAGCCTTTCTACATCTACATAAACAGGTGAAATACCAGTTAGACATTGAGTTACAGCAAAGAAGGGGAGAGCCTGGGGGGAATAAAAAAAAACAACAACCGCCCAAAATAAGCCTGAGCAAACAAAAAACCCAAACCATAGCCCTGTTGAGTCATAAAAAGAACAAGTTTGCAGATTATTTACTATGTTTTAATTTCTTCCTTGTCAATTATCACTTGTTTACAGAAATTAATTTTCACCTTATGCTAAATATTTATGCAGTTCACACGTTTAACCAAAACATTTTATAGGAAAGAACTGCTACGATGCTGCTGATCAGCATTCAGCATGCTGCATAGCTTAATTGGAGACCACTTCATTAAGCACTTTTCATAGATTCCTTCCTTGTCATAACTCATTTTTATTGAGTAAATCAAAAGATTCATTCCCTCATGCATCCCACAAGGAAGTAACATACCTCTGTTGCGTTTCTATGAGGCTTCTTGAAATTGTACAACTCTTGCAACAGCTCATACTCTGTCTTTGAAAAAAAGAGGCAAAAAATTAGGCTCTTCCAATGAGAAACAAAATCCTCAAACTCTCCTTCTTCATAAAAAGAATTTGATCACTAAGATCATTCATCTACTCTAGTACTGCAGACAGCTTTCTATAAATGCAGGAAGAGGAAGAGACTGTGAGACTTGAGGAACTAATACTTCACTGCCTCAGCCATACATTTTGCAATTGCTTAACTTTATGTCTGACTTCAAAAAGACAGCTTTAAAAGTTAAAATATTTACAGTCTGATAGTTAAAAAAGTCTCTGAAATTAAATATACATTTTGCTGGACTATAGTCCCTATGAGATGCTGGGTAAAACTGCGATAGCAGATCTAGGCAGACAACACCAACTGGAGAGTACGATTGTAAATGAAAACTGGGCAGGTAAAGGCTTCAGGCTGGTTGGCCAAACTCACAAGTAAACTGTAACAGGGGGCTTGTCAGCCCTACTCCTTGATAATATTCGTATTTGCTTTTCTGGTTTTCCTTGTATTGTTATATATCAAATGTTAAATTGTGAAAATTTTTGGATAGAATTATCTTGATTTACAATAGAGGGAACCTAGTTAACAATTATCAACTGTAAATGAAATCATTGTATCAAAAAATTGTAATTGGATGCTCTGCATAAGCCCTCTTCCAAAAGCTGCTCCTACAACTGAGGACCTA
>VXBJ01001916.1:1262258-1348856 GCA_013400055.1 Nycticryphes semicollaris | reverse complement strand
CGCCGGCCTGCCTGCCTGAGGCTTGGGAGGCCGCTCCTTGTCAGGAGTGGGGCAGTGCGGCAGGAAGGCGGCGCGGCAGAGCCGACGCGGCCGGGTATCGGTCTCCGGGTTTCCCTCCGCCGACCCTGCGGTGGCTGTTAGAGGCCGTTACAGACCGTTGGGAGGCGGTGGTTGCATGTAGCCTGGTCTCGGTACCCTGTTCCTCTCAGCTGTGTGTCTTGAAGGGGAGAAGAGAGTTTATGTCGGTGCTTTTTAAAGGAACTTTTGTTTGTGGTGGCTTTCACCAGCACAATAAACTTCTAGGTGATAGGAAAATGAGAGCTTGCTCTTTACAGTTTTTTAAGTTTACATGAAAATTGCACGTGAACAGAGTTTACAGCAGAAGCTCTAAAATAATGTGAGTGTTTGAAATAATTTAATGTGGGGTTCTTTTTTGTGAGTTTTTTTTCTGCAGCTGTGATGCTGTGCATTCTGGAGCAGTGAAATTAAGGTGGCAGAACCAGAGCAGTTCCTGGTGCCGGGGAATAGCTCTGTTTCGAGAGAGCTGATAAACAAGTCCTTTTGTTCGAATCCTATGACAATTTAGGAAAAAAGTGTTTTGAGGCAAGGCACTGTGGTGTGGTGGCCTCTGCTTTGCTTTGCTTAGGGTAATAAAAATTTACCTCAGCCTGTTGAAGTACGTAAATGTCAGCAAAAAGTATAAAACAGGTTTTTGTTACAAGCCTGATCTGTGTAAGATCATGGCTGGAAAACTGAAGCAAAGTCAATTCAGCCTCTAATGGATTAGAATTAATAATGACAAAAGGTTGCACTAGGGCCAGACAAAATTATGGAAATAGACTTTTTTTTTTTTCTTCCCCTGCCCCGTTATTTCTTTTTGAGAGCCTTTTCAAGTTCTGAGGGTACTGAGCAGGTACAGTCTGACTGGAAGGAAAAAGTGGCTTTACCATCATGGCTGCAACCGCCTAGAAACGTGGGAATCTCACTTTGGCCTTTGTCTGACTTCTCTGGAGGGGGAATGAATGCCACCGTCACCAATTCCAGTGGCTTCCACTAAGCCCGGAGCGTGTAAGGAGGGATCTAGGATCCTCTTGGTTCCTCCTCCTTGCTGTCCATCCTTTCCCTTAATTTCTTTTCTCCCTCTGGTTCACCAGAAGTTGTAGCTTGCTGAGAGACAACATCTGCAGCACTGGTGTCAGACTGCAGTCGAAAGTGGTGCTCTGAGCACTCCAGGTTGGCCATGTTGCATGGTAGCAGGTGGAAGAATATTCTGTGTGTGTACTTCAGCCTCAGCAAAGCCTCAGTAAAAGGGAGGTTTTGTTTTCTTTATCTGGTGATCTTTCCAACTCTGTGTGTGTGTCTGCTTTCTTCCCCCCCCTCACGGAAAATAGAATTTGAGTTCTGCAATTGCTTAACTAAATTTTTTTCTCTCCCTTCATTGCACCCACGACACCATGAATGCTTTTTAAAATTTTATTTTAGAAGGTTTTTTCCAGTTTTTTGAAACTTAACATTGTAATTAAAGTAAGAATTTTAACTTTAATGAAGCATAGTGGTTTTCATTTGTAAGTGTTAATACAATTAAATACATGCATAGTTTTGACCAAGACTTAAGGCTGATTGCCCAAATGGCAGTAGCTGGAAAGGTAAGAAGGCCAAGCAGGCAGCTGAGGGATGTCTTTTGAAACCATTTGTTTCAATGAAATTGAAGTAATAGCATGGTCTACATAATTATTATTTTTTCCCGTAACTTGTAAGATTCTCATTCCAGAACCATATACCTACCTAACTCAAAATACTTTTAAATATCTATTGAATTTGGTCCTTTACTGAATTGGAATCTCAATTACAAATGTAAATTGCTACTATCTCATTTAAAATTTACATTATTTATTAGATCAGGTATCTTGCAATGAGGCCTTAGTAAAGTCATTCAGCCTGAAGTCTAGAATCATGTTCTAGAAAGGGCTCCTTGTTGTGGCACTTTGGATGACAATAACAATTGTTAAATTAGTGGCTTCTTTGATGTGGGGTATCTGAAGCCTTTTGTATCAAAGGGTCTAGTGAGTACTAGTAAAAGCACTTGTATCCTTGGCCTCCTTCATTGAAATTAACATTGCCCAGAGTCAGGGAGGGTGGACCAGTTTGGGTTCTAGATTGAAGACAGTAGAGTGCTTTTGTGGATTAGAGGCTTAAGGGAATTGAAAGGGCATAAATGGCCTGTACTAGAGGTCCAAGAAGCAGAAGGTTTCATGTGAAAGACGGTGGACATTGTTCACCACTTCTGTTAAAGGAAAATGCAGAAACTGTAATTCCAGCATTTTGAGAGTACTTCCTTCAAATCCATTAAGGGCATCCTACAAATATTGTGTGACACTGGACTTTTATTTTCCTTGTTAAAGGTGAGCCATGTCTTTCCATTCTGGGCGAGGATGTCCCCGTGGTCAGGGGGGACCAGGAGCAAGAACTTCAACACAGACCTACCGCCCTCAGAACCTACGGCAGCTTCACCCACAGCAGCCCTCTGTACAATACCAGTATGACCAGCAAACTGCCCCTCCAACAACCTATTCAAACCCTCCAACCACTGGTTACATGCCTCCCAGGCCAGACTTTGTGCCCTATCCTCCTCCAGTACCACCTTCCACGCAAAATCCCATCAGCCAGTGTCCCATGAGGCCACCATTTCCAAACCATCAGATGAGGCAGAGCTTCCCGGTCCCTCCATGCTTTCCTCCTGCTCCTCCGCCCGTGCCAAATCCTAGCAACACTCCTGTGCCAGGAACTCCTGCTGGGCAAAGCACCTTCCCTTACATGATGCCTCCTCCCACAGTACCACATCCTCCCCCCCCACCAGTCATACCACAGCAGGTCAACTACCAGCCTGTGTATTCTGCAGGGTACTCACAGCAGTCGTTCCCACCACCTAACTTCAATAGCTATCAGCACAACTCTGCCTCCTTTCAGAGCAGCACTACCAACAGTAGTGGTGGCAGCAGCCATTTTCGGCACACGGGTCAGTATCAAGGGGAGAAGTCGCAAAGTGATCGACGGTCTCCAGAGAGGAGCAAGCACTACGATGAGCACCGACATCGTGAGCACGGTCACATCCACGGTGACAGGCATCGGTCTGCTAACCACGGGGATCGTCGGGATCGAGGCCGGAGTCCGGACAGGAGGAGGCAGGAAAGCAGTCGGCACCGGACAGATTATGACAGGGGGAGGTTATCACCTCATCACAGAAGTTATGAGCGTAGCAGGTAATGTGAGATATCTTCTGACTGCTGAGGGAAGGCTGTCATCGTTGTCTCATAGTATTTGTTTGCAACAATGTTCTTCCCTCACCCTTGTTTTTCCCTCTAGCTTGGGAGGTAGTCAGTAATTGGGTTTGATGGAAGGAGCTACTGTTTTGACACTTTTCAGGTACGCTGCTTCTGCCTCGCCTTTGCAAGCCTGGCAGATTTGTTGCCCTTGTCTGTGGAGATAGATGGAGCAAAGAAACTTTTCAAACTCTTGTTTGAAACTGAGTGGATTGCAAAGTAGAGCTCTGCTCTCATGGGTATTTACCATTTATGCACGTGACATGAAAGTAGAGTTGGTGCAATTTTATGCAAAAGGCTGCATTGGAAGTTGAATCTTACAAATGGTTAAGTCCCAGCACTTCAAACTTCAAGATTTACATACCAGAGTTAGGGTTCCAGGTATTACTTGAGTTCCAGGGCTTTCTTTGAGTAAGCCCTGTATTTGTAAAGAACCAGCACTTGGAGTTGGTTTGTAGTCTGATAGCTGCGCATATCTAATCCCTGCAGTGAGGTGTTTAGTGATAAACATGGTGCGCAGTGTTCTTCATCCTACGCTGCCCTCATCCTCATGGGAGACCAGCGCAGACGTGTGCAGGCTTCACAGGACGTCCCAGTGGGTGCTTAGACATGCCTGTGTGATTCTGTTCAGGAGGAAGACTTCAGCAAGCCAGCCTGTGATCTCAAGAGAGGACTGAGGTGAAAACTAGCATACACTAGTTAAAAGAAATAGGCAAGTTGGAGGTTACATTGACATCTGATGATTCAGGTGGATGAGCGTGGGCTGTTTATATTGGGATGTACCATAAAGTTGCTCTCCTCCTGCTTCATAGATGCAAACAGCTTTGCTGACCTGATGCAGTTTGCTGTGTAACTATCATCAGTTAAATCTTTCAGATGTCTTAGGTTTGCTCTCTTCATGGCTCTTTTTGCGTCTAATGATCTACATCAGCATATTCAAAGAGATACTGCAAAGTTAAGTACCTAAGTATTTATCAGGGCACCTGGATCACATGCTCTAATTTTAGAAACTCTGAGATTTCTCATGTCACATCTGAAACGTTAATTTATACGTAGTGCCTGTGGAAATGAAACCACTTTAGTTTAGATAAGCAGAAGTTTAATTGCAGAATCTTAGACAGCTGTATTAAAAAAAAAAAAAAAAAAAAAAAAAAACAAAAACCCAACTACCCAAACCTCACATTCAGTAAGTTTACTTTGGTTTCCAAAAGAGGATTTTCCTAAAACTAGATGGCACTGCTCTTTTCCATATGGCAGGCTTGTGAAATTTTCTGCCCTTTTATAGGTGACTCAAATATTTGCCGCATAATTTCACAATTTATTGTTTAGATTTTGAAGTTCAATTTTAAGTTTTAAAAATGCATGTTTTCAGCAGCTTCTTTATTAAACATTTCTGGAGTACTGATTGAGGCCAAGAGCTTCCAGGTCTACTTTATGATAGATCTACTTATTTGAATGAGAACTGTTTGACGGCCTTGTTGTGGTTTTTTGCACAACATCCATCTCAAGCAAATGAGAATGTGGAGAACGTGCTCTGCCTAAAGACAGAAATCCATGCTTGAACAAAGCGCAGGTAGAGAAGGATGAGCCGGTGTGGGGAAGAACAACAGATAATTAATATGAACTTTGTGCTTTGTAAATTTGCATTCTATTTCATGTTATGGAAATATATATGTCGATAAATAAACTTGACTCATTCTGTTAGCCCACAAAATCACCTGATGCACATATTCATAAATACGAGTAACAGCATACTCATTTACTAGGAGATTTGACAGATACTCTACTAACAGCTGACAACTTGTTAGTCCACAGTCATTTGGGTATGAAAACTGTCTGTGTGCTTTGCTGCAGTAATTTCACAGAATCGTAGAATCATTTAAGTTGGAAAAGATGCTCAAAGTAATTTAGTCCAACTGTTAACACTGCCAAGTCCACCACTAAGCCATGTCCCTAAGTTCCACATCTACATGTCTTTTTAAATACCTCCAGGGACGGTGACTCAGCCACTTCCTTGGGGCAGCCTGTTCCAATGCCTGATAACCCTTTGGGTGAAGAAATTTTTCATAATACCTGATCTAAACCTCGCTACAACCTCCTCTCGTGTAGTTGTAGGGAGCGATAAGTCTCCCCTCCCCTTTTCTGCAGACTAAACAACCCCAGCTGCCTCTCATAAGACTTGTTTTCTAGACCCTTCACCAGCTTCATTGGCCTTCTCTGGACCTGCTCCAGCATCTAAATGTCTTTCTTGTAGTGAGGGTCACAAAACTGGACACAGTGTTCAAGATGCAGCCTCACCAGGTCTGAGTACAGGGAAATGATCACTCCCCTAGTCTTGCTGGCCATGGTATTTCTGATACAGGCCAGGATGCTCTTAGCCTTGTTGGCCACCTGGGCACACTGCTGGCTCATACTCAGCTGGCTGTTGACCAACACCTCCAGGTCCTTTTCTGGGCAGCTTTCCAGCCACTCTTCCCCACGCCTTCAGTTAATTTAAAGTTCTTTTGCCCCAGAAGTATGTTTGGGTGGTCGTGTTCTTTATACGTATGTGTAAATTGAGTTTTTTGGGTAAGATTCATAGTTTCAGCATGACGAAGATTTTCTGTGTCTTATCAATTTTTTGTGTGTGCTTGAGATGGCTGCCAAGAAGAGGGGGCTTGCCTGAAACACTGGGATGACTGCTGTGCTTACAAAGCTATTGTGCAAGGAATAGGTTTTCTTTCCCTTCTTTGAGACATCAGGAATGGTTAAAGGCACAATAATGTTACCCTTTGCCATTCATAACAAGAGAAGAGGAAGCATAGCAAGAAGTCTTCTGGTGAATTTATAGAAGTCACCTGTGAATGGTATGAATTAACCAATGCATTGAGATGGATGGCTTTATGATAGAGGTGATAATTGACTTTTACAAATTTCTTGAAGATCAGCATTAAGAATGTCTGGGTTTTTAGCGGTCAGCGCATGTATGTTATTTTGCATAACATAATCCTAGCCTGCTTCTGTGCTCCTTTCAGGTGTGGAACGTATGAAATGCCAGATTTCTTGTTTAACATATGTTTTGACCTCTCAAAGGGAGCGGGAAAGGGAGAGGCATAGGCACCGTGACAGCAGAAGATCACCATCACCAGAAAGATCCTACAAAAAAGATTACAAGAGGGCAGGAAGGTAAGGAAAGTTAGGTTTGGTCTCCTGTGTATTTGAGGCTCTGTGCATCCATGGATATATGTGCATATGTGCCTGGTCTCACAACTTGTGTTGTTCAGAGGAGTGCCACAGAGTAACACAAGGTGTGTGACTTCTATGTAATCCTTCTAATAAAAGCCTTATTCTTTGTTCACGTAGGTAGTTTGTGGGCTATATTTTTTTTAATCCTTATATTATAACTTCTAGTTGTGAGTGACACGATTTACAGTTTTCAATGATGAGTTCCAACTTTGGAACAAAATTAAAAGAAAGTAATCTAGAATGCAAGTAGGCATTTTATTCTAAAATAGCATATATTTTTTCATTACAATTTTAAAATACAAAAGCACTTTCAAATTTAAGTCATTTTTAATAGTAGCTCAGAACTATAAAGTGCTCTTTACTCTTTACATTGCAAGTTAAAAGCACAATAAGGCAATGGGATTTTACTGTAATTTATATGATAGATTGATGTGCTGATATGAAGCAAACTATTTGTTTTTCCTTTTAAAACTGTCACTGTTAAAATACTAAAGGGAATTGCTTTTGTTTCCTCTCTCCCACTAAGCCGGTCTCCAAGCAGAGAGAGAAAGAGACCCCGATGGGAGGAGGACAGAGAAAGGTGGTCTGAGAACCAGAGCTCCAGCAAAGAGAAAAACTATACTGCTATCAAAGACAAAGAGTCAGAGGAGAATGCATCTGAAAAAAATGAAGAGGAAGATGAAGAATTACTTAAGCCAGTCTGGGTTCGCTGTACGCATTCTGAAAGCTATTATTCCAATGACCCTATGGATCAAGTGGTATGTTTTTGAGAGAACTTGAAAATTACTGTCACTACTGTACACAGTCATTTATTAATTATTTGATTACTTGATTAATATGAACCCTTCAGCACGATCATGTTTTGTGTCATTTAATCCATTTCTCCTCTCAACCATCTCAGTTTTCTAACCCTGTTAAGGACTTCATTTATTGGTATTCTTCTCTATTTTCATCTGTTTTCATTCAGATTAGTGGGATGTGAAGGAGGGGTGCTTTTTTGTCTTCAGGAGAGAAGGGTGGGTTTTTTTTCTATTATACCTGTATTCGCGCAAAGATGTCTCAAGCCCCATGTGTTCCCACAACTTTGAGATGTTTTGTACAGAAGAAGAAAGTTAGGGTTCTTTGTTCTTGACCCTAACAGTTGCTGGTGGGGTAGTGATAGAGGGAAGGAGGGAGGGGTTTGGGTATTTTTGTGTTTGGTTGGTTGTGGAGTTTTTTTGAGAGTGACATGAGAATGAATTTGTGGTAATTGAAATCAGGCAACAAAAGGAGCGGAATTTTGTGTTTTGTGTGTGTGGTAAAATTCTTTTTACTTGCAAAGTACATTTATAGGTCTGCTATTTCTTCTAAACCTGTTAAAAATCAATACTGAGCTGTACTAAATACACTTAGCCATATTTCTGCTTCATTAGGCCAAAGGCTTGATGATAATGCACCAGCAAATAAAGTAATTTCTCTGCTAATTCACCTGGTGGAGCAATGTAATGATACGCTACAGCCTTAACAAGTATTTCCGTGTTTTGTTGAACTACACTGGGATTTGTCTTTTTCCCCTCTTGTGTTTCATTGTGGAATGGTGTTACATGTGTTCAATATGATGTCAACATAGTCGTATTTTACTGTTCTGTTTTTAATTTAACAGGGGGACTCTACTGTGGTAGGAACAAGCAAGCTCCGAGATCTGTATGAAAAGTTTGATGAGGAGTTAGGAAAGCGACAGGCAAAGGCCAAAGCAGCCAGGCCACCGTGGGAGCCACCAAAGACCAAACTGGATGAAGATTTAGGTAGGCAGAAATGATGACTGAAATAGAATAATCTGGTTTTGACAGTCATGTGTATTTAGTAATTTTTGTAGGGTAATCACTGTTTTTTAAATCTTTCCTTTGTATTGCATATTCATGGAAGTTTTACTGTTGCTTTTGACTGAAGTAGAGCTGGAACCTTTACTCAGCCTAAAGGAAAATAGAGAGTATCCAGCACTGCCTTATGCTAAAGTCTCATCCATGGCATGGAAGCACACCAAATATGATCAGATAAGCCAAAGCATAGTGCAAAGAGGCTTTGAGGAGCTCCTTACGTTTGGAGCCTTACGTTTCTTAAAAGGAAACAAGAGTAGTGGTGATAAAATCACATGGCTGCTTGTTACGGCACTGAGTTACCTTTCTTCTGGATTTTATTTTGTTTGTGCAACTCTGCTGTAATCTTATGCACAAGTATCAGTTTTCAAAGCATAGTTTATCCCCATTGTCATGAACCACACATGTGGATCTTGCAATGAAATAAGTCTGCTAGATATATCAGTTACTGTGGAAATACTGGTTGAATTATCATGGTGTACTTTTTGATAGTAATTTGCCTACTGAGAAGTCAGTGAAAACTATTTTTCTTGTTTTGTGAGAACTGTTAGCTGTTCTTTTTATACTTCCAGCATTTTATTGTTTCATAGTGTGTTTTTCAGTCACTTCTATTAGTTCAAGAAATTCTTAAGTATATATTAGTGTTGGTTGTTTTGAACTGGTGCTTTATGCTTGCCTATTGAGCTGTTTCAGACTCTCATATCTGCTTAATAACTCTTTAAAAATCACATAAAAATCGCTTGTAAGTACCACAGGAGGTTAGAGATACATGAAATCGGGCTCTGAGGTTTTTTGTGTTGGGTTTTTGTAGGTTTTTTTTTTTAAGTCCAGACACTTAGTAACATGACTTCGACAACACCACAAAGGAGACATTTTAAGAAGTCTAAGACCATCTTCTGTTCTTTTTTCTTTACCATTGTTCTCCCCTCTGATACATTGCTTCAGTTAATACAAAGAAAAATGTCTTAAAAAAAAAAAAATAGTAAGGGGGAAAACTGACAGAACAGGGCTTCCAAGAAACTTATGACTGGATTCACTCAGCTAGTAGTTCCAGGTTTTGTTCTTGTCTGTGGTTTCTAATATGTGATAATAGATTTATTAGAAATAATTAATTTTGAAACACTAGTCTAACAGTACAGGTTCTACGGTAATTCTATACATATATGTCATTTCACAACTCTTGAACAGACAATATCCTGTTACAGACAGGAGCATTTTTTTTTGTAAAAATACACAAAACATAATCATTTAATCATTTCACTCATAGCAAGCAGAATTAATGTCTAAACAAGAGGTTACGTTTAGCTCGTGCTAGTGACCTTATGTGTATTCTTCCTCTTTTCTCTCTTCTCTTTCTTTTTAACTTTGTAGTAAAACTTGTGTTGGCTGTAGCTCTGTAATCTTTAAGGTCAAGTAATTGAAATCATTCTTCAACTGAGCAGTGGTGCTCCTGGACAACCAAACCACAATCTCTGATGCATGCAAACAGATGCGATTGTTGTAGGCATTTAGTATCCATAGCATTTGCTGTCATTTGTAATTAAAAATGCAGTTGCTGTCCCTCTTTTCAGTAGTGTGAATGTCATGTACAACTTCAATAACTTGAAAGTTATTGAAGTGCCACATTAGCTATATCTTGTTAGAGAATGCATTCCTGTTGGAGAGGAGAGTGTGTGGAAGTGTTTTACAGCTGTCTTTATTTTTCCTGTGTGAATCAGAGAGCTGCAGTGACTCGGACTGTGACTCTGAAGATGACAGCAGTTGCTCTAGCAGTTCAGATTCAGAAGTTTTTGACGTCATTGCAGAAATTAAGCGTAAAAAAGCGCATCCTGATCGTCTCCATGAAGAACTGTGGTACAATGACCCAGGACAGGTACAGTGAGAGGAAAAAGTACTGCGTGTCTGAAAGTCATTCTCCCCCGTAGACCTAAAATTCTGTGTTGTTGTCAAACATGCTGTGACATCTATTTCAATACGCATTTTTTACCCTCCTTTTCTCTCTCATCTCCAAGGCACTTAATTTTTGATTTCAAGAATGTGGTTTCAACTCATGAATTCTGGGATTTATTCAGCTGGAATCACATCTGACAGTGCTAATAAAACCTGAATTGCTAACAATGTACTAATGTCCTAATAACCCTGAGATGAAGGTACACAGATGAATTCTGTGATGGAGAAAAGGCAGAGTCTTTACCTCCTTTACAGATTTTTCACCTAAAAAGCTCTCAGCTCATAATGATAAATAATGTTTTAAATACACAGTTAATGCTCCTAACTTCTTGTCTAATGTTTTTTTTTTTTGGTAATTGCATGGAGATTATAATTCTCATTAAATGTAATTGCTGAGCTCATGAAGTGTTGTTTTGAATGTATACATTGCACAGAAGACTAGGTTTTGTTTGCAAATTTGCCATCTTCATCTTTCTTACTTAAATATTTTACAGTCTATGCTAACTCATTGTCAAACGGCACCTCAGTAAATTTATTTTTCTAGCACTTTCCGTGATGCATGAGGTTAGCATGCAACAAGTCATAATGCCAAGAGATACTGCAATGCTTATTGCCACCATGGTAATTCAAAGGTCTGTTGAATATTCTATTACAGACTCGTGTTTATGCTTCTAGTTAAAAAAATTAAATAATGTGAGTGAGCATAGCTAGCTATTTTTATTTGTATGGAAAACAAAATTAGAAAACTGTTTAGGTATTTACTGAAAAATTTGTGTAGCTCTTGGGCACACTTCAAAGTAATGTTCCAGCCCAGAATATTAGCTAATAAAAAGAAGTGCAATAACTGCTTGATGAATAGATTCAGGAATGTGTGGTTTACGAGTTTCCTGCTGAAAATCTTTCTTTCACGAAAACTTTCGTGAGACTGACTCTTCATCTTTCTTGAAGGGGATGAAATCAGATCATGGTGAGCTTGTCAGTGTTGCACTCCTCCTGAGTAGATTTTATTTGAAAACATTTGAAGTTTTCTTAGGTATTTATCTGGTGTGCCAAACTGCTTTCTAACTGTCACTACGTAAACCAGGAATGACTGCTGTGCACACTGGCACATACAAGTACACTGACAGAGAACTAGATTTTTAGGATGGATCTTTCCAACCCTTCAGTCTGAGCAGTGTATTTGTTACTTTGGATAATCTCCAGCTGGCTTTTCTGGCATTTGCCAGAAAATAAATTGTTAAAGGCAATGCCACTGCAGTGGCCTTTTGCTTAAAAGTTCTGCTTGTTTGTGTTGCCCTGTGGGTCAAAGAAAGTTAGAAACCATTGCCTTAGTCAATATAAAATTGTGATCTTTCAATGTCATTTTCTTATCACTTCGTGGTTGCTCTGCTGTGGTTTTTTCCGTGAGCTGTGTCATTAGGGACAAGACAGGTAGGTGTGTATCTGACTTGCTTCTCAAGTCTTGGGCTTTACAGGTACCTCTCCCTCAGTTTTGGTCCATGCATTTAGTGTAACAGTGGCAGTGTTAGTGCTTATTTTTGGGGGAGTGATGAGCAATTTGCTATTGAGTTCATTTTTTAACTGTCTTCCATTTCATGGCTATATAAACCAGTAAGGAAGTATGCTTTTACTTATAAGCATGATTCAATTTTGTTGATCCTGTACTTTCCTTAAGGGTCTCAGAGCGTGGAAAAAATGCGTGAACAAAAAGTTGTCACATCACTGTTGTTATGATTGCAGGACTTGAGGGCTTGATTTTTTGAGTCTGAAAACAATGTTTCCGTTCTTTGATTCAACTTTGAAAAACTCCGTTAAAGCCTGGGTTTGGGAATTTCATTTTTTTTTTTTTCTCTGGTTTGCTTCTGATTTTTCTTTGCTGGATTTCTGCAATAGGTATGATGTTAAGATAGGTAATTGATAGTCTGCATTGAACTAGTTCTTAAAAGTGAAAAGAAAGACACTAGCTTTATACTGTGTGCAGTGGCCCTTTTTGATATAGCTACTTGATGCACTCATACAGAATACTGAAGTGGGTAGTTTTTTCCCCGGCCTCTTTTTTGCTGATCTGTTTGCAGGATGCAACTGAAGTCTTCCCATTACTTCTTTAAAGTAAAAAGTAAAATCTTCAAATGGTCTGCTTGGCACATTTCTGGTGATAGCCTTGCTGTGGTGCAGAGGGGTTAATCAAGGACAGGATTTCAGTCAGTGAACTTTGTGGAACTGTTTGAACATGGAGGTTTCAGCATGTAAATATTTGTGGCTGTTTAGGACCTGAATCTCATTTTAGACAGAAAGTGTTCTATTTGTATGTATAAGAAGTAGAAAAGATGTATCTGATAGTAGAGTGGTATGATTCTGCTGAGAGCATTTTTCCATTTTGTGCTTCTGAAACAGTGATGAAGTTCTAATGCTATTGTGCAGTTTTCTTACATTAGTCTATACTGTTTTCAGTTTTATTGGCTTAAGAACATCCACTTAATCTAAGCATGACAGGCTTTTTAGAAGCATGAGCGCTCCAGGCATTCAAACCAACATACTTTTCCAAAAAATATTTTTCAGTAAAAACAGAATCCTATTTTGTTTTTGACAGATGAATGATGGACCTTTGTGCAAGTGCAGTGCTAAAGCACGACGAACAGGAATAAGACACGGCATTTATCCTGGTGAAGAGGTAACTAATTCTAAGAATTGCAATTATGAATACAAACCTCATGCTGTAAACTCATACTTGGGTTGATTTGAGGGGTGTTTTTCCATGATTTACAGGCTTGGTGAAAACTCCTATGCAACTTTTAATCACTTAGTTTTGTAACCTCATATTTAAAATGCAATACCAGTAATGAAATCCACCTGAAAACTATGGAAAATTTTGCTTGTATTTGTTTAATTCTGGAGTGTTTTTTTTTTAAAGTTTCTGAAGCACAATTACATTAATAAAAAAGAGCTTACAGTCAAAGATCTACCATCTTCAAGTGGATGACTATTTTATTACGAGGGCCTGCTTTGTTAAGGGATTGTTTCAAAAGTAAAAGTAAGTAAAATAGTAATTCTGCTGCTGACAGGAGAAGGAATCTTGTCAGGATGTGTTCTTTCTTTGGCACTGGAGCGTGTCTTTACTGTGCACAGTGTTGTCACGTGCTGTCAAACAGTTTAAGTTCTTTATGAATAAGCAATTAGAAAAAATTACTCTGCTTCCTGAAACACATTTTATAAACACATTTTCTTTTATAAAACATTATTAAAATAGTGTTTGGATATTTTTCCTTAGAAATACTTACTTTTACTCAGCATGCTTTGTGATCAGTATTGTTGCTAGAAAGAAAAACAGTGTTTGGACCACTTAAACTTTTTTGTTCTAAAAACTGTTGTTCTTGTGAAAGAATTTCAAAACATTCATGTGTAGGTTTTACAATTTTCCTTTGGTTTTTTTTTTTCTTGAAGAATTTCATTTTTCAGTATGTCTTTTCATATATATTTACTGAAACATTCATTTATTTCTCTGCAGTTAAGGATTTGTGAATTTTTCTGTGTATTATTCCATTTTAGAAAATGGCTTTGGTCTTACTGTAAATTGTCCCCATTCAGGATCAGTTCCTCCCTGCATTGTCTCTAGTGTTTTTCTTTCAGAGAAGGAAGGAGGAAAATTTTAGCAGGAGAAAAATGATACAGAAAACCTGCTGCATGAAAGGAGCTGCTCCCTGGAGCAAGGCCAGTTGGGAATTTATAGTTTCAGATAATCTCCTAGGTTATACTATTTTTTCAGTGTCCTGTAGAAAAAACTGCCCAGCTTCAAACTGTCTGGTTTGTAACTGTCTGGTCACAGGAGCGAAAAGCTTGGTTTGTAACTGTCTTGTTGCAGCAGCAATAAGCTTAATTTAGGGCTGAACGTCCAGAGTGTAATTATCCTACTTATTGGATGGGTTTTGCCAAATGCACAGAGCTGTGTAGGTGTGTAGCTATCCTGCTATCACCATCTGGCCAGCTTTTGTAAGTCTGTTTAGAGTAGTACCCTGCTTACTGCAGTGACTTATCTTTTATCCACCATGCAGAGAGTTGTATTCTGAACAGGCTGGTGGCAGCCTCTGAACCGCAGCAAATTGCACGTAGGGCATGCAAGAAACTGGTTTTGTCTGACTGCTGAGGATTTTAGGTCATTAAACTGGATTGCTTCAGGACAAGCTGGACGAGAACATGAATCCCAGGCCTTTGGTGTCACATTTGGAGTGCACAGAGGGGTGGTTGCCTTTGGACCTTTCAGGCAGGTGTTACAACCTGGCAGACAGAGCAGGGTTACCAGAGCTGCCTCTTGGTGATAGACTAATCCCTTCTCTTCAGGCCCCAGATTTGCCCCAAGCAGATGAGCTGATATCTGTCTTGGCAACATATTTTGAGATCTTCTCGTGTGAGGTCCAGGTTCGTTTTCTTAAGCTTTTAAAATCAGTTTCCTGAAATGAATTTATATAAAACAGGAAATTAGTCTGGTATGTAAATGACTAACTATGGTGTATAAGAAAGACAGAGAGTCAAATGGAAAATGACAAAATTACAGCAATGTTTTTCTCCTTTTTTTCCTTTTGAATAGCTTAAAAAATATATCTGAAAGTGAAAATGTAGATAAGGCCCCACTTTCCCTCTTCCCCGAATGCTTAATTATGACTACCTGCTTTTATTTAATTTTTCCTAGTGCATATTTCATGGCTATTAGAAATGCTTTATTCTCTCTTTTAATCTAAATTTGCCTTGACTCAACACATAATTCTACTTATCTCTTTCTTTAAGCCCATTAAACCATGTCGTCCCATGACCAACAATGCTGGAAGACTATACCACTATCGAATTACTGTGTCGCCTCCCACAAACTTCTTAGTAAGTACTTTATAAATAATTCTAACTAGGGCTCTACTTTTTTTTCCAGTGATATAAGTAGTACTGCTTCTTGCTTATTTCTTAGTGGTTTTATTTGCTTTCTTTTTTAGACAGACAGACCTACTGTTATTGAGTACGATGACCATGAATATATCTTTGAAGGGTTCTCAATGTTTGCGCATGCCCCACTAACAAATGTAAGTATGTTAATTGCTATATGACATGGGATTTGTTTGGAAGGCAAGCTGTTTCTCTCCTGAAGTAGAACTTCTGTAAAACAGCAGTACGTGTATGTTACAAACATCTTGCCAGCACTGAGGACACAGGAAAGACATTGGTGCTAATGAGTCTCAGGTTTTGTCCTGACTAATTGTGGTAAACATTATCTTCAAACTGACTGAGTCTGTGGTGTGCATGAAAGTAATCTTTTTACGTGTTTCACAGTGTGGAAGTTAAATAAACGATGAAATAAATTGTTAAGACTGTTAGTTGGATTTAAATTGGATGAGAAGGTTTGTTAAGTAGAAAAAGTTGAAAAAACAGCAACAACAGTAATAAAAGGTTTTCTCTTTAATAAGTGACAAATGGACTTTTCTCAGAGATCCGCTCTAAATGGATTTCTCTCTAAAAACTTACCCAGTTATATCTGCTAATTTCTAACATCTGTTCAGCTTCTTCTTGAACTAGGCAAGTTATGATTTTTATTAAAAGTTGTAGGTATTTAAAGACAATTAATTTATATTTTGAAAGCATATGTAACAAGAAAAGGACATGATTGGTACCTGACTGAACTGCTTTTCCAATATAAGCTGTTAGCTGTATCTGAATGAAAAATACTCAAATACTTAATTGCTGTACATTTGAAGATTTTCTTGTTATCCTGATATTTCAAGAACTATTTTTGCAAATGCTGTAGGGTTTGTTTGTTTCCTTTATTTTATACCTATTACTAGCTACACCACCAATACCAAAACCCAGTATAAGAATGGTTATCAGTACAGGATTATGGTGTAAGAATACTAGAGCTGAGAGGTACTGAGAAGAAAGCAATTTTTTCTCGTGACAGTTTGCTTGCATAATATCTATGACATCACATTACTTCTGGCGAACAGGGGAAGGGACGGTAATGTTGATGAGAAGTCAGTAAGAGAGTAGAGTTCAGCCGGTGGGGTTGCAGTGTCAAGTGCTCCTGCCAGGTAACGTTAATTCAGCCTTGAGATTCAAGGCAGATTTGTCTTGAGTCTTTACATGTTCACTTTGGAAATGAGCAAAATGAACAGTTTTCTTTTACTCACATTACAAGGGTAAAAAGACTACCTTATCTATATAATTTTTGCGTCTACAGCATGACAAGAAGGCAGAGAGTTATGGACATCTTTGATGTAGAGAACAAGGAAAACTCTTCTTGTCTGACATGACTGGTTAGCGAAGACATTGAGGCTTACTCGTACCATAAAGTGCATGTGTGTTTTTCTCATTCCTAACAGGGGAAGTGATCAGCAGCAAATGACTGCTTTTTTACAAAGTTAAATATAAAGCAACACCGTATTGTCAGATCCTGTTACTAACAGGTAAAAAGCCCTTTGCAAAGAGTCTCTTGCTGTCTTGAGATGATTTTTGGCAACATGTAAGCTGTCATTTGAGAGACATTTTGGAACATATTTGATCATTGGTTGTAACAAAGGGTAGCAAAAATAGAGATCTCGACACCAACATCTTTGAATGAATCAAATTTCTGTAATTTGAAGTCTTAGCTTTGCACACTGTTAGAAGTCTTACAACTGTTATTACTATTACTCAGCAATAAACGAGCCAGTCAGATATTAGGGTAAATGGTTAGTACAGTCATAAAAGAAATTATAGTTTTCTTAATATAACTACCAAAGCAATTTTATAGTACCAACCACATGCTCCTTTGCTATGTATTTGCTTGTTTATGTGGAACTCTAATTCATGGAGATTTTGGTCATGGACATTTCTCTAAAGCATTCGTTTTCTATTCAATGCAAAGAAAAATACCCTAGGCTACTGAGTTCCTGAACTGGAATATGCTGTCCTGATTGAATTTCCATGCTAGAAAGTAAGCAAATACTCATGGTTTTTTGTATTGTTTTGTTTTTTCTAAAAAAGCCCCACTAATTTAAATGTGATGGGTTTTCCTCTCCTCAGATTCTAAATGGGACCTTTGACTTCCAATGTTTTTTATTTTTGTATTCACATTTAATATTGTATCAAATTGTGGGAAATGCAATTTTTTGTTTGATTGTTTGGTGTAGCTCCTTAGTTTATCACGCAGATATCAACAGATTTTTATAGACAAAATAGTCAAATGTTTGACAGTGGGCTGCAAGAAGATGCAAGCAGAATATTGCACGTCTGTTAAGTCTGTTGGTTTCAGTGCAACCTCAGCACCGTTCAGATATTTATTTTTATGCTTCTCAGCACAAAATAACCTTGGGTTGCCTCAGTTTCACAGACCATTGAATTTTCTAAGATGCTTTAATGCTTATGAGGCCAGTGAATAGTAAAACATACTGAAAACTGTAGATGCGTAGGGTAGGATTAGGCATTTTTGTAGTCTTTTAGAAATTTAGCATTTATCCCATTTAAAAAAGAAACACCTTCAACAGTCCATGAGCTTCACAAACGAAGGAACCTTTTTTCAAAGGTGAAAAAAAGGAATTATATATTTGTCTTACTTATTTAGTTGAGTAAAATTCTGAGAACATGGATGAAATTAGTATAAAACTATAAATTTATCCTGAAGCTCTTATATTGTGTTGCTATGACTTAAAGCCGTCTTTTAAGACAGTATAGATAGCAGAATTGACAGACTGCTAAAAACAGTGTGTATCCAGGTAACTGTATCAATCTGACATGTCGTGTCTATAAATTCACTTCCAAAGAGACATGTGAGAGAAGATACTGCTTTATTGAGCTTTGAGTTTTCTTCTAAACAAAATTTTGTCTCCAGTAGATGGCATTATTTAATCTTCCTTTACCATCCCTCCTATCAGCCCTGTTATTACAGAGGTGGAGGTTAGAACCGTTACTTTTCTTGCACATGCTCATGTTCCTGTCTTTGTATGATCCCCAGGAGTAGTTGTTTTAGTAAGTGCCCTTTTCAGCAGGCAGTAATACGTTTGCTTACAAACTTGCATTAACTATACATTTGATGCTGTATAGTTTTTCATGCTGAATTTCTGTTTTCCTTCCAGATTCCTCTATGTAAGGTAATCAGATTTAACATTGACTATACAATTCATTTTATTGAGGAGATGATGCCTGAGGTAAGTAAGGAGAATAATTAGTCAAAAAGTCATGTGGGTTATCTTGTTGATACGCTTAATGGATTAAACTCTTTAGAATCCCGTTTTGTGAAGTGTCTAAGAGACAGGCTGTGTTCTGAACAAATGGTTGAAAAGGAACTTGCACGTCCAGGTACTAGCATAAGTCCATCTACCTAGGCTATCATATATTAAAATCAAATAGTAAGAAGTGCTTATATCCATAGCTTCTTTTCATTTTAAGTTACATACGTCAGGTACTCTTATCTCTAAGCGGATTTAGACATTATTCTCCTTTTACGGATGACAAGGCATATGGAGGTGCTTGTTTGGCAGGACCACATAACTCAGTGGCAGAGCTGAAACTTAATCATGAGTGTGAAGCTCTGAAGATTGCTTATCGGTACTTAATACAAGCTGTTGCCAAAACAAATTTCCGGTGGATACAAACAAAGCACATTCAGTTCATAGTGGTTTTATTTTTTTATTACAAATTAATCCCTGGTGAAGCCAGTTTGTGAGGTAAATTGTTGCAGTGGAACAGCATGTCTTAGGTACCGAAACACCCCTGCATATTAACTGCGAAGATAGGATCAGTGCTTAATTTAGTCACATATATTTACATTTTCCTTTCTAGTTATCTCTCTTTGTGTTGCTCAACAGCATCTAAATATATGCAAGAGCTCTGAAATTCCTCAGCAAGATTAATGTGATCAAAGCGATTAATTTTTTGTTACTGAATCTTCTGTGTTGTCTCCAGAGCAAAACAGGGAATTTGATGATTTTTTTTAGAGTCCTAGCCAATTGACTACAGCAGTTGGCCATAGCATTCTGCAGACCATCTTTACTAATGCGTTCTTGTGAAAGATATTTTCTTGTTGGATTTGGAATTTATGACTGGTATCATACACCTACAAGTTCTATCAGCCTGGCCTGGTGTTGTTTGTTAAGGAAGCCTTTTTTTTTAAAAAAGGCTTTGTTTTTAAATGAAAGCTCTTTGCTTTGGAGGAGGTGCTTCCCCACTTGCTGAAAAGAATTTCATTATTTATTTTTCCTTTTTTTAATCCTCTCTTTTCCTGTTGTCTCTTGAGGTCAAAACCCTCAATTTACATTGTACTGATATCTTGCTATGGAAGTGATCATGATATCAGAGATGCTAAACGTTTAATATGAACATGTAGGAAAAAAGGATTTATGAAAAACATCCTTCTCAGAAATATGTCATCTGTTTAGTAAACTCAGTGCACAGTGAATTAATTGTCAGATTCATAATTTCTGCCTATAGTCTTGATTTGGACATTGACTAAAGAGTCTTCATTGGCATACTTTTGTGACAATGCCATGTGAAGGTCACTGTGTTATGTTACAGTAGATGATTACAGATATATGAATCCTGTTTCCAAAGTCCAGTGTCTAGCAGTTGGCAAATATGAAGATATTGTGGTTTTTTTCATTGTTTTATTTAAATATATGTGACTAGCATTATTTGTATTAGAGTATTATATGATTATAATTCCATATAATTTTTTCTTTCCCTAGAATTTTTGTGTGAGAGGTCTTGAGCTGTTCTCTTCATATCTATTCAAAGATATTTTGGAACTCTATGACTGGAATCTTAAAGGTAACTTTTATTTAAGGAAAAAAACCCATACAAACCCCCAGTTTGTTGCAGATTCTGTGAACAGGGCATATTTTGTTATGTTTTAAAAGACAGAAGTGGGGAGGGGCTTCAAGAGAACCAAAACAAATGATTGTTTATGTGAGAGGGACGAGCTTCCACTTTGTGCTTCCAGAAGATGATAAATATTAGAATTCATTAACGTGGGATATAGCAATTAAAATGCACAAACTTGACACTGTATTCTTGCAGATAGACTAAATTTCTTCCTTAATCGCAAACTTCTTTTTAATCAAACTGTAAATATTATAGTACGTTAAATATTGCACAATGTTGTGTGCATGATATTTTGAAAGCCAAGGTGCCAGGTAAACTATTCTCTCTGCTCTCACAAACTAACAAACAAGTTATTCATACAGTGTGTCTCTACAGTCAACTTACAAAGCAATGTCATGTAGACAGCCATAGAGGGATAACGTATCATTATAGCTGAATGTTTTTGACTTGACAAGATGAAAATATAGGTTTCTGTGAAGACTGTGACAAAGAAGAATTTCAGGGATGATCCTTCCCTTGGTCTAAAAGAAAACCGAGACTATCAAAGGAATTTGATGTCAGAGTTGTAGGTGTGCTTTGGTATCTTGACTTTGTCTATGGAGATGCACTCTGCACTTACTGCAGTTAAACAGAGGAGCATATAAGTTTCATACATTTTGTTTAGCCTTCTTTGGTTTGATACTAATTCTATTCTGATATGAGTCTTGTCTTTTGTATCACTGGTTCTGATTGTTCTTTCTTTTTTAACACCAGGTACTTACTGCTTTTGTTTTCATTTTCATCCAAAGCTTTGGATGATGAAATAGGAAATAAAAAAAAAACAAAAAACCCACAAAATAGCATCATGGAAATTTCCTTGCTATCTTTGCTATTATAGCAAAAAAACACCCCACTACTTGGGAGGGACTAATAAACTAATGCTTGTGTTTGTAGGGCTTAAGTGAATTAATTATATTTTTTTTCTGTACCACTATTTTATAAAACTGCTGTGTTTTTGTTAGATTATTTTTAAGTTATTTTAACTTTCTTTGAAATTGTCCATGTGAAAGTTTTTACTATCAGTTGTTACTCTGCTCTTCTCTGCTGTGCATTTTGTTACATGAAGTTTAGGCCCTATAAAATGTAATCACTGTTCATTGATTTCATCTGCAGCAGGGTTGCCGCCTTTGGCAAATAAATTGCTGTTCATAAATTTTCCATATTTTTTCCATATTTAAGGTCCTTCACTTGAAAATGACTCTGTTTCCTGCCCCAGATTTCACTTCATGCCACGATTTGTGAGATTTCTTCCAGGTAATGTTTATATTATGTAGCATTATGGGAATTAGATCTAAAAAACAAAAAAAGCAACAAACCCCTGAAAAACCCAAATCCCCCCAAAATAAAATCCTACTTATTGCAAGTCAAATGGTTCAGTGAGTGTAGAGATCTGGTTCTTCTGTCTGAAGCTGGCAGTGCTTGCCATGTGGAGGGTTTACTCAGAACTGGGATTCAGATGGGCCAGCCAAGTCCCACTTCCAGCTCTTGTCTCTGTCATGGTGATTTTAGGCAGTACTGTGTCATCCGTGTCCTGGCCTGCCATGGAGCTGTGGCATTTGAGGAGTGCTATTATCTAATCTCACATGTGAAACTGAATTTAATGTCCCCTCTGCAGTTCAGGATACCATGTGATTATATTAAAATTCTCGGTGTGCAGTCGGTGGGTCAGCATGATTGGTACCCCTGAGCACATGTTGTTTTGATTCTTTCTTTCTTTATCTTAACGCAAGCTTAGACCTTGCAACAAAGGCTGAAAGACATAAAAACATCATTCCAGTGCAATTCAACCCTAGTCTACCAGTCAAGGACAAGCTTCAGTCTGGAGTGTTATGTTTGTTTTGAGTGAACAGCTTATGCAGGCATTTAACACATCCTAAGATATTAGGACAACTTTCAGCTGATATAAATGTCATGGCTCCATTGAAAATGTGTCCTGATGAGATCCTGCCAGTGATTGCTCCAGAGGGTTTGTGTAGTCCAGAGGACAAATTTCAGCTGCTGGACTGAGAGTGCAGATGAGGTATGGAACAATCTTCATCAAGAGGGCAGTGGCCTGGCGGTGCTCTCTGCTCTGGGCTTTGAAACTTACTTGGGATATTAATTATAGCTGTAGCTAAATGAGGTTTTGCTCGTTACTGCGGAGAGTACTGATGGCTAGATGACTATATTTCTAATTGTTGTTCCTTCCTGGATACATAACACTGTTCAATCAGAAGCAGAGCTCTGAGGCTTGCTAGCAAACATTGATTTGGTTCTCCCGAAGCAATTTACAAAATAAGCCATCAAGCCACATGTGGCTGATTAACTTGACCTCATCACAGAGTGACAACAAGTTTGACCTGCCTGGTTTGTGTAGCTTGAGGGTGTTTTCCTGTTAATTTGGGGTTTTTATATTCTGTTGGGTTATTTTTTTAGTTTAGTTTGGAATTCGGCTCTTTCTGTGCTGTTGGATTGTTTACTGACAGGGAGAGATAAGTCTCCATAAGCATTTATTCTTGTGTGCTTCTTCTTTAAGGTTCCCTGCTTTCTAATTCTTTATAAAAATGTCTTTTTCCTGATATTTCCGCATATATAGTTGCCTTTTAGCATCTTGATGACAGATATTTTTTAATCAAGGTTCCATTTTGCACTGATTATTTTTTGAGATATCCCTGGAGATTTTTAATTTCCAGAGAGTGGGAATCTATTTCCTTCAGGTATGTTTGCAGAACGTTATTTATCTGTGTCTAATCAAAGAAGATACATTGGTGCAACAGATCTCTGCACATCCATCAATTGTCTCTTTAAAGATAGAAATGAATTCCTGATTTCCTATCTCCTCTACTTTTTTTTTTCTTTATTTTTGTAACATGGTCTGAAAATATGAGGTTTGTGATGTCAGATTTTCTATGTGGATTACTTAGACACAGTCCTTGGGGTAGTTTTAGGCTTTAAGCAAATCATACCAGATTTACTAAGTGCCAGAGGTGCATAGTGTGTGGGATAGTTGCTGCATAGTATTCATTGGCATAGATTTTTATGATGATAAATATATTAAGAGAGTAAAAGACAAAAAAAATCGTTTGAGATCTCAAGCACTACATGTTCTGACCCAGGAAAGATCCGGTGTCTAAGTACTGTTTAGAACAGCTACCTACAGCAACCTGTCCCTTTCCAGTACGTGGTCTTCAGTGAGTAAGGCTTTTGGTTTTTTTAGAGGTTGTTGGACATGGGCTGCTTCTTGTGTGACAGTATAATCTAGCTGTTGACAAACACAAAAGTCTTGTAAACTGAGTCCCCTTTAATTTGGAGGAAAATTTTGCACATAAAATAATCACATATAATAATCTGCTCCTATAGCTATTTAGAAGTATTTTCAGTTTCCAGTGAGGTTCGGGCTGTATTTTCCCCTTTTAAGATTCCCTCTTGGAATTTCAATGAGTTCAATTGTTCTAAGAGGCCAAGCTGTATGATTCCCTTTCATGTGTTCTGTACTGTAGTGCTGAAATCCTAGCTGAAGTAAGAAGCTCTTGTTCCCTCATGTGTTTTCTAGAGGACATTGTCTGACGTGACACTGCTGTTCCGCAAGGCTTTGCCTGCGTGCCTAGGATGATGTTCCTTGTGCAGTTGCATCATCCCCCATATTGCTCTAAGAATTTACTTCTGGTTTTTGTTCATGCCTTTTTTTTGTGTGTGTAGTGGTAGAGAGAATGTACTCAGTGATAGAGAGAATGTATTCAGTGGTAGGACCAGACTGCTCCTGCTTCCTGAGGAAGGGAGATCCAAGTTTGTGCTCTGTGGGGATGAAACTTGAAGATACCTCCATACCTACAAATGAATACCCTGTTACTGAAGGAGTGGGTCAGAAAGATGCGTACTAAAATTAAAGCACTGTAGTAACATGTATATCTTTTTACTCACAAGAGTGGACATACTGACTGAATAGTCAATGCCTTTTGAGTGATGGTCTATCAAGACCGTCACTCACTCATCTTTCCTGTTTGCATCTTCACATCTGTAACTGGCTACCTGGAGCCAATCAGATGTTTATTATACTGTCTTCCTTTTTACAAGCAGTCTTTGCTGTGCATATTTTCTGGGCTCTTACAAGTATTAAGCAGTTTTCATGTGCCCTTGATTCATTTAGTGACACAAAATATCATGAGGCTCTTTAGTCTTCATTATTGCAGGTACAGCATGTAAGCACTACAGATGAGTTTAAAATGCAAGGATAACTCTCTACATTCATCCAGAAGTATCCCGTAAAATTTTGAGTGTTCTTTAAAAAAGCTGCATAAATGCCTAAAGGCTTTTTAACTACCATTGTAAAAAGAATGATAGAAGTGTGAAAAGGAAGACATAACCAGACAATGTAACTGATTGTTCTGCCTACTCATTTTAAAGATTTTTCAAGAAAGTTAGAATTTTCGGCTTTGCAGTATGATGAAACTGTTACTCTTGCTACCATCCCCATTATTGCTTCCAGTTTAGCAAAGTGTTTATGCATGTGCAGTATTCATCAATAAAACATTTGCCTTCATATTTGTCAAGTCGCTTAAGCATTTTGCATTTTATTTTGTTCATCCAGATATATGTGTTCTCTGTATTTTCTCTTTGCTCATTCTTTAGGAGTGAATATCTGAAATGTGTTTTTTTTATTTATTTATGTTTTTAAGATGGAGGAAAAGAAGTCCTCTCAATGCATCAGATTCTTCTGTACTTGTTACGATGCAATAAAGCTCTGGTGCCTGAAGAGGAGATTGCCAACATGCTTCAGTGGGAAGAACTGGAATGGCAGAAATACGCAGAAGAATGCAAAGGGATGATTGTTACCAGCCCTGGCATGGTAGAGCAAATAATTCTGATTTATGAACATCCCAATGACACGTAGATGTCTTGTTTCAGAGAGTCTTCTACAAGCTGAATTGGAAAGGGGAAAGATGGCTAGTGGCACTGGAGATCACTGTAGGAGCAGTTCATTGACCTGTGAACAGTTCATTGACCTGTTCCAACCTGGGAAGAATTGCACCCTCTGCTGCTCTACCGAAGGGCAGGTTTTCAGATGAGAACTGTTTCAATGTGCGCGTTGAAAGGAATGGCTATATTTTATGCACGTGACACTGTAGTTTGCTCCTCTCCTTTCTTATTTTTTCAGTCTTTATGTGCACGATACCATTCTCTTTTCTCTGACATAGGACCACAGCATTAGTAACTATTTCCTATTTTCTTTCATCTTCCTCTTTTGACCCTCTAGCTCTATTTAAGGTGCTCTACCTGGAATCTGCCCTGAATATGGAAAATGTGTTTTCTGCATTTTTTTTTCCACTTTGTTTCTATGTTGCTCTTGCTCACATTGAGGAAATTTGTGTGCGTTAATGAATGCATCCATTAATTTTCAGTGCCAATCTTGAAACCCCTATGGCCTTGTTATTTTTGAAACAATTAGTATTTTAAAGTGTAGGTTCTCTTAAATCCTTTCAACTCCACTGTTTATGAATTTAGCCCATTTTTCTGACTTTCACACTTAAGAAATATGGGTCACAAGAATAGATGATGTCCACTAAAAGCTGCAGGGTTCTGTTTACCTGGTTTGGTCAGTATCGCAAAGTGGTATCTCTGTATTTTCTTTTTCCCTTGATTTCATTCTGAGTCTTTTTGTTCTTGATAAAACTTTCCAGACCAAGAGGAAAATAAGATCCTCTGTGGAAACACGAAATACAGAATACATGTGAACTATCATTATGGAAAATTCTACCTGAGCTGGTTAAATCTGAGTATTAAGCCAGAATCTCAAAATAGAAATTGTTAGCCATAACCGTTTAATTTAATGTTGCCTGTGGTTTCTGTGATCCAAGGTATGTGCTAATGTGCAGGTCATCAGCATCTGGATGGTATACACTGATATAACTTGAGTGGTTTTATTGAAGATTTACTGATTTCAGCTAGCTAAAAACTTTTTTGTTTAGCAGGAAGGAATGCATATCTGCTCCTTCCCTCTGCCACCGAATGGCAAATGTCTGTATGCACAAGGCAGTGTGGTTTGTGAGTGGTAGTTTTAAGTTTGAGATTTGATGTGATTTTAACTGGAAGACTTTGCATTCCACAAGACAATGTTTTTTAGTGATGTGTATGGACATCAAAATATATAAGCATAAAAGAAATCTGCAGCACTTTGAAAAGTTGTCATGTTATGATGCCATCATTAGAACTTGGGGATTTTTTTTTTCTCAAGAAGATTGCAGTGACTTTCTTCTCCATTTGTGGATTTTTTCTGTTCATTGCAGTATATTCTATTGGTATGAAAGCAAGTGAAAAATAGAATATGAAAGTATTTTCTATGCATTTTGCAACGTTGGGAGATAAAACAGTTCTGTTATAGGGACAACGTGAAACTGCTTTAGAAAATGACAGCTCTTCAATTCAATTTTATCCACTTGACACAACAAAGTAAAACCACTAAATTTTATTTCACTACCTTCCTCCTCAGCATCGCTTCAGAAATAATAATTCTTTGGAGCAGATCTAGATTTTATATATGGTGGGTTTTTTAGTTTTTTTTTTTTTTAAAGTTAGATGTATGTATGCAGGATGAAGAAGACAAAAAAATTTGATGGGCATATAAATCCCATTTACTTAAACAGCTAACAGTAGTTCAGCTTTATTTAAATCCATTTAATTTATTCATGGTGTTTCATAAGTTCAGTGAAACTTTGTGTTGGAATAGATTTAAAAGTTCACAAATTTTAATCCTTTAATTCTTTCTTCTTTCTAAAATATTGCTGTTTTTCTCACTAGTATAAATATGTATATATACTAACATACTCTTGTTCTACATCTGCATGCAATCTCATCGTGTCTTTGGAGCAGGAAACAAAGATAATGGGCCTCTTTTCTGTTAGAATTTCTTTGTTTTCGATGAGATTTTAAAAGCAAAGTTGTGATTATTAGATGGTATACCACAGCACTTTTGAAAGAAGATAGGGGTAAAAATCTGTCAGAGTAACATCTAATTAGCTTGTGTCCTGTCTGCCAGTGCGTAATTTATACTGCATGTTGCTGTACGGTGCTCTTTGTTCATTTAACCTTCTGAAACAGCACCGGAGAGGAAGCCAGTGTTCATTGTGCTGAAGCAAAAAAGCGTGGCCTCGCTACTCCCTTCTCATAACCTCAGTGAAGGAACAATTGTGATTAAGTCTTAAGTGAGGAGTTCATTTGTCCTGGTTGTTACCAGGTATTTGTGAACAGCTGAGTGACAAAACTTCGAGGCAATGGCATATAAGTAATGAGAAAGAGTCTGGGTTTGAGTGATCCGGAGGCTACACATTTCACATAGATACCACTAGAGGAGTATTGAAAACTGTTCTCCCTTTCACATTTTGGATGATCAGATTTCTTCTATTTAAGTGTCTAAAATATGAAGCCTTTGAACAGGAAAAATCTGTATTTTTAATTATTTTTAATTATACTTGGTGTATTGAGTATAATTGCAGTTTCATGTTCTGTTAAACATATTTTGCCCCCTTGGAGGAGCTCTTGCAGAGCCAGCCTGCTTTCTTGAGGGGTGTGGGGATGGGAGAAATTCCTCATTTTTAATGTTAAGAGAGGGGAAAACCAATGAACAATTTTTATGAAGATAAAAGGTTTTCAAATTGGCTTTGTGCAAACCCCACAAAACGAGATAAACTGAAATTTCAGGACTTTAAGCTCTGGTTTAAGGAACAACATTCTGCCGGCTACAAATTCTCCCCATGTTTTTCATTAGATTTTGTTGTCCCAATCCCTTTTTATTGGAAGTGCTGTGGGGGAAAACCTTTTCTCTTTTTTTTTCTTGTAAAAAAAAAAAAAACCAACAAAACAAAACCAAAAACTTGGCAGCATGAGCTAACTAACTTAATTTTTTAATTTCATTTTTCCCTTTTTTTGGCTGGGGAGATGTAACTTTATGTTCAGTCTTCATGTCCAAAGGGAAGCTGATAAGCATTTTTCCCTTGGAAAATGTTTCTCTGTCTGAATGTCAAAGCTTTAAGAAAGGGTCTGGTTTTGTAGAATAGATTGGAAGCGTGGCCACCTGATGAGGCTTACTTTTATTTCTAGAATTGGCTTTGTTTATCCATGCAGAAAATGATTCCCGCAAACAGTTCTACCAAGGTGGTTTGAAGGGTGAAAGCTTTGTTCTTGACACAGTTTTTATTGTTTTGTGAAGGGAATGGTGGGAGCTGTTTCTGTAACTCTGAAACTCATCTTTGAGAAATTCACAATGCTAAATTAGAAGTTTTGAGATGCAGGTAACTAGAAGTAATGCCCTTTTTCTGAAACCTTAGGCAAGCAGAAAACACTGGCCTCATCCAGCTGATTGCAAAGTGGGGAGTAAGCAAGCACATAACAAAGCAGCTTGACGGGTAATGGAAAAAAAACGTTTACTTGGAGACAAACTGCGCACCTTCAGCTGAGTTTTTAAATATGTTAGACAAGTGATCAGGAGCTGTGTAAGCAGCACGTCTTCTGTAGTGATGTGCAATTACTTATTTTCTATGTTTTTAGAGGTGAAGCAAAAATCACCTCCTCCTGCACTCTCTTTTTTTACTACAAAAAGAACTTATGTTTTGAAGTGTAAAAAGGACAAAAGTCTCCTTATTCTACAAGACTCTATTCCTCATTGTCCACAGCAGCCTAGAAGCCTTTTCTAGAAGTAGCGTGACAGATTTTTAATGCTATTTAGTCAGTGCAATTGAATGGATCTAATAATGGCTTCACTTGCATTGGGCAATCAGGAACAGAACTAAAATTTCAGAGGTAACCTAATCTTAGTGAACTACTCAGGCCTGTGGGAGCTTGGATGCTGGAATGCTAATCCTGTTTTTGTTTCCAGTGGGATGCTCAACCAAAGAAATTTTCTTTTAAATTCTCTGAAATAGTCAAACTTTAAATTTCCTGACTTCTCAAATGAAAATAAAAAGACTTCCTTTTTCCTCTGGGAGAGCCAAATAGTGATTATAATATATATAATTAGTTTTATGTGTATTTTAATGAGCTTTGAATATTGCTGTTTTGTGGTTCCTGGGTAGTGTGGGCTAGAGGCAATATGTTTTCCTTGGAGCTGTTGTCAATTAGGTTTATTTTGTTTTTCTTCTAGAAACCCAGCTCAGTTCGTATTGATCAACTGGACCGCGAACAGTTCAATCCTGATGTAATTACTTTCCCCATTATAGTCCACTTTGGGATACGACCTGCTCAACTCAGTTACGCTGGAGATCCCCAGTAAGACGCTTTTCCTTCCACTTTCTGTGTAGAAACTCATTATCATTTGTGGCTTAAATAGGGCTTGTTTATGTGCTTTAATTGAGTCCGCTAAAAAGCTTACTGCTTGTGGCATCGGACACTAGCTCTTGTAAATTAGAGCATGTACAGTGTAACTTCTGTTTCTGGCATAATTCAGGATGTGCTGAAGTAAATATGCATGCATGCGCAGTATGAAATTTCTCAACCTAAGGACGGTTCTTCTAGGTTGGACCAAAGGTTCTCCAAGCTCCACATTATTTCTCTGAGAGGCCAGTTGTGAGATTTTAGAGAGAACAGTGTAACAGGAAGGTGGGGGGGAAGAAGTACTTACCCAGGCTTCCAAAAGCCTGTAGCACAAGGACTTCTGAGTTAGAAGATGTATTTAGATCATTTTGTTTAACAGCCCTGAATAGACCGACCTCCTCTAAATTTCTCAAATCACTGCTTGAATTTTTGTTACGCTACTGACAGGCTGAACATTCCAAGTGACTGCTTTCCTAGCAGTATTGTGCATATTGTGAAGAAGGACTGACTTTTTTTTTTTTCAGAGCTGCTACTTGATGGTCTAATTAGGTGCTCTTCAGGTCATATATCTGATAATGAGGAATATATCCATTTTCTGTTTGCTTTCTTTGTGACGTTTGTTTCTTGCACCCTGCTATATCCTACTTAGTTGTCACTTTCTGTCACTCGAGGGATCAAGTCTACGTACGGTTTCCTAACTTGAAAGCTCTTGCATCCATGCTAGTTTTCTCCATACCTTTAATAAGCAGTGAAGAAATGGAGAGGGAATCAGAACTTCAGGCAAAGCAAGAAACACTGTTTCTCTGTGGATTTTGTGTAGTACCATAGAAATTGGATTTTGTTCACAATTCTTTTCTTAATTTCTCACAATTTCAGTGAACTCTTCCAAGGATTTGGAGATGTGTTTTCTGAATGAAGACAGACAATATAGAGCCCTTTGCATGTGTAGTTAAGGTGGTCTGTTTCCTCACGCGTTTTCCTCCAGTGTCTTTTAAGGATGTTTAATTTCACCTGCAATTTTGAGGCCTAGTCACTTGTATATGCATGTATGACAGACATATCCTACAACTCCTTGCTGACAATTTTACATTTAATACGGTGGGAAGAGTGGGTGCTTATCCAGATAATAACATATTTTCTTTTGACTTTGAACATGACTCATAATCCTCCTTGTCTTTTAGTTTTCTTAACCATAAAAATAAAAAATAGACAAGAACCACCTCTATTTTGATGCTGAATTTCTTAATATTTGTAACATTCTAGAACCTTGCATTGAAAATAGTATAGAGGTAAAAAAAAATATTCTTCTCACAGTTTTTTTTATTTTAGTTTTCTTTAAAATTTACTTTTTCCCCCCCCGGAGATGCTTACAGAAATTAAGTGTGCCGCTTTTTATCAGAGTTAAAAAAACAATTTTTGTGAAAGGCCTCTGTGGTGCCATCATAAATCTCAGGGTTAACTCTGGTGTATGTGTGAAATAAGCAAAGCCCAGAAAAGATTTTCCCCTAGTATATTTTTTCTTTATGAGTTTCTAATACAGAATTTTTGTTATTGTTATCTATTTATTCATTATCTAACTTAACTGTAATAACAGAGCTTGTTCTGCCCATATACTAGTAGTAAAATGTATATTGTAGATCATAGCTTCAGGTTTGTGGTTTTGGGTTAAAACTTCCTCATGGCGTGTATTTATTTCCTGGTTGGTTTATGTGTTCATTAACTCATTTTTCTTATTTGGGTGGGGCTTTGTCAGAAAGAGATGCTCTGTTCTACAGATTGCAGAAATGTGGAGAACAGGGCATAAGAGAAATCTATGGATTGACCATTTCAGATATGTTTATAGACTCAAAAAATATCAGCATCTCTAGAGGCAGAGAGTATACATTCAAGAGTGATGCTGGGAAATAGCTTTGGAAAAAATGCCAATAATAAAAGATCTGTTTGTCTGCCTGTCAATGTGTTGGATACTGGGAACATTATGAAATAGTAAAAGAGCTGCTGCTTTGTTTACTGCTTTGTCACTAATGCAGTTACTTCCTCCTAAACCACTGCTCTAAGTTAATGCTGAGGATTTTCTTCTTTGATAATGTAAACATAAAATAAATTACTTATGTAAACTTCTTCCTTCTGTCTTCCAATTCCCTGCTTCCTGTTAGAAGTCTCGGTTTATGGATTTTCTTGAAAGAGCTCTACAGAAGTGATACTGTTTTGAAGATAACATTGTTTCATAAGAACAAAAGGTCCATGTCATGATTATCTTGCTTGCTCCTCCCGTAGTAACTTTTGAATCTGTTGATCAATTGCAGCTGAATATAATGGTAGGATGTAGTCTGCAAATGAAGCAAATCTTTACAAGTTTTGTGAAAATTTGTGCTATATCACAGAGGGACTTCCACTGAGGAGGAAGAAAGTCCTATTACTGAAGCTCATGTGTAATTAGACAGCCCCAAAATATGAAAAGGCTTGGTTGGAGAAAACCAGAAACCTTAGGTAAAGGCTGACCACAGAGGAAACTTGATTTGCAGTTTCCGTTCAGCACAAACCCATTGGGAATGAACCTTATGTTTCTCTGTTCACAGAATGACTTTGTGCTGCTCATGACTTGTAGAGCTTTTCCTTACGTGCTTCACTGAATTGTTTCAGCCAGTGTAAGGACAGGCGCTTTTTGAGAAAGGTTAATGCTGCATTTCAGTGAGTGATAGGTAAACTCTGTGCAGAAGAAGGAGTTTTCACCTACCTGAACTGAGATGTCATGCTACAGGCAAGTCCTTCCAGCGTGCAGGTGTTGGCCCCTTTGGAGAGGACGGGTGGGTATCCAGGAGACCTGGGTTCTGCCCTGAGCTTTGCCGTTCACCTCACACTGCACACTAATGTTTCATCTCTGCTGCCGTGTCCACCCCATCGGAGCAACTGCAGAGACGCTGTCACGTCTCCTGGAAGATGCTTTGAGATTCTTTCTGGAGCAGGAATATGCTTATTGACAATCTTTGTGGATACAGGTGCATTAATAGCAGCTGGTGTGTTTATAAGGACAAATGGTGAGAGCCTTTTGTTGTACTGTTGTGGTTTAACCCCAGCCGCTAACCAGGAACATGTGCCTGCTTGCTCACTCTGCCCAGTTGGAACTGGGGAAAGGATCAGAAGAGTCAAAGTGAGAGAACTCGTGCGTTGAGATAAAGGAAGTTTATTAAGTAAAGCAAAAGCTACGCATGCAAGCAAAGCAAACCAAGGAATTCATTCACTGCTTCCCATCGTCAGGAAAGACATCCCCAGGAAAGCAGAGCTCTATCACCTCTATCGGTTACGTGAAAAGACAACTGGGAAAGTCCCCCCCTTCCTTCTTCTCCCACCAGTTTTATATACTAAGCAGTGATGTCATATGGTGTGGAATATCCCTTTGGTCAGTTGTCCCTCCTGTGTCTCCTCTTGGCTTCTTGTACACCCCCAGCCAGCTTGCTGGTGGGGTGGTGTGAGGATCAGAAAAAGCCCTAGTTAGCAACAACTACAAATACCAATGTGCTAGCAAACATCTCAAATCCAAAACATAGCACTATACCAGCTGCTAATAAAAAGTTAATCTGTCCTAACTGAAACTGCGACACGTGCTGACTAAAATATTTCTTTTCTGGTTTTGTCCTTTAGATACCAAAAGCTGTGGAAGAGTTATGTGAAGCTGCGTCACCTGCTGGCTAATAGTCCCAAAGTCAAACAGGCCGATAAACAGAAATTATCACAAAGAGAGGTATGCTGGGCCTTCCTGTAACTGATAATTGAGCACAGGATGAAATTTATTCAGGATGGAATAAAGCCATATGACCACCCTGTTTATGGAAACAGTAGAAATCATTTACAAAAAATGTTTCTTTTCAGGCTGCTAACACTGATTTTATTTTTATCTTTGCTTGTTAGTGAATTATTTTTTTCCTTTTATCAGTTGTCAAACTACTGCACATTTTTTCCCCAATTACAGAAATGATCATTATAGAACCATAAGTTCTTTATAGCCATTGCCATTAATGGCTTCAAGAATTAGCATAGAGAAGGACTTTTTCTTTCAGAGTGCACTTTTAACTGGCCCATAGTTTTAAACATTTCTCTTCTGAGTTAAAAACTGCCACACTGGTGCATGGTTTTAAACTGGAATTTATTAGGCAGTCTTAGTGATATTCTTTAAGATATTTGAGTCAAAATCATATGGTGGTTGTTATATTCAGTGATCTTACATGATAAATGAGCTGTTTGTTGAATTTCTGTCTTTTCTCTCTTTTTTCCCCCCACAAAGTGATGAGCAGTAAGTATTTCCTAAGTGTAGGTGCTCAACTAATTGGGAATTAAAATCAGAAAAATAAAGCCTAAAGCCACCTAAATATAGACTAAAGGTATCTGGTTTTTAAGATCTTGGACTGGAGTTTTGTATTTTTTTAGTGCATGTCTACCAGGCAGTCTTAACTGGACAACTTGCATAAAGAATACAGAAAGGAGAAATTAACTTCTCTGGTAGTGGATGGAATTTCATTAAGTGGTGCTGTATTTTTATTTATTGATTAGAAATCCTAATGATTCATAGAATTGTAGATTATTCTGAGTTGGAGCAGACCCATCGGGAATGTTAAGTCCAATTCTGCAGTCTTCCCCAGTTTGCTTATTGTGTAGCTTTGGTTGCAGTAAATGATACATTTGACATTGCACCTGATTTTTAGTATTACTGCAGAGTACACTATGCTGTCAGACTAGCAAGAGTCTTAGTTGTATTTTTATGTATGATTATATTATGTAAGTCCTTTGCTTCCTTACTTGTAAATGCAATAAACAACCCTAATGTTGTGACTTAAGTGTGCCACAGTTGTAAGGAAAAAAAATTGTCCTTCTAGTACATTTTATTTACTACAGCTTTCTACACTGAGGAAGTAGAAGGGGAAGACCATTGTTTTATGGACATCTTTTCATTAGGGGCTAATGGACAACTTATTTGTAAAATTGCAGTGGAGTGGATGTATGGGAGTGATTATGTTTTTCTTTAAAAGATAAAATGCTCCTTTGGTATTTACCACTTCCTCACTGTGTGCTGATTTTTCTTTCTAGACTGTATTATCTAGCATAATGTGTTTCTCAAGTAGTTGTCTGCCATCAGAGAGGCACATGGAGCTTTATGTGAGGATAACCTATACATTTTTACAGTGGAGTTGTCAGTAACTTAGGAGGAGCTGTAGGGCTGCACCTGACTGGTACATGGGTGTTTAAAGATTATGAATCAGATATTATGAGTAACACTAGAGTGGTTCTGAGCCAGACAGCCTGAAAGTACAGCCAGGTCTAGCAAACACTCGAGCACCTGTCTTACAAAGCACCCAATGACACAGCCTCGAAATGTAAATTTTAGCCAATGCACAAGGGGCGTAGTGCTGTAAGCATCTCTGTTCCCTCTGCCATCAGTCATTCACAACTACGAGATTGTTTGATGTTATTGTTTGTGACAAGGTCATGCCTGGGGGCTTTATTTCTCTAATCTAACTTGGAGCACTTACAACAGGTGCATAAACTGGGACCTGAAGGCTTGCTTTGAAGTCAGTAGAGAGAGAAATGCATTTTTTTGAGGCCATTTATCCCCCTTCACTGAATATAAAAGGAGCCAGGGCTACCTAGGCTTCTACCCTAGGTACCTCAGTATTGAGGTGTCTGAGGTTTGATGAATGTGCATCTGGATAGATGTGCCCCTTGGAACCACTCTCTGAGTCTCTGAAGAACAGAAGACAGAGACCATTACTGCCTGGAGATGCTCACAGGCTTCAGACTGGAAGCTGGGAAGAGACAGCTTTGAGCCAAGTGCCCTGTAGTGAAAATAAGAAGGAGAGGGAGGATGGATTGCAGCTTTGAAGAGTTTTGTGTTCTGAAGAAGGAAGAACACTGAGGGTATCTTCACTATTAGCACATGCTGTGTGGGGGAGCCTGCATGCCCCAGAGGGTTTTCAGTATTGGAACCAGGAGATCCTGATCCAGGGATGATTTATTTCATCTGGTTTTCTTACACTCTGTTTTTACAGAAAGTATTTTCTTTTAATGATTCTGTTAGAATCTTTTAATGATTCTATCTCTTTTGTAGTTCTAGAGGCAAATAAAGTGTTTACATAACACCAGTCAGTGGTCATTACAAACCAGATTTAAAAAAAAAAATTGAAATAATATTGGTATATTTCTTCATAATAGGTTTGAGGACTAGTGAATGCTGACCCCTTTCTCAGTTTAGGAGTACTGATGTTGAACAGGATCTATTATGAAGTAGCTGAGATCACAAAATAAAGCTTTTCTTTTACTTAGTTTGTTTTACAGTTCCTGAATGCTTCAAATCAGGAGTATTCCTGGTGACTAGTTCAATGAAGAGGCTGGGGTAAAGAATGTGCTTTCATTGTAAAGACTTTAACTGCTTACTTATGTATCATCTTGGATATATCAATTGGACTGGTTTGTTCTGGAATTTGCAGTAAAAAAATCTAGTTGCCTCTATTCGCTCCATGATCTGATAAAATCCTCTGTCTACAGTCTACTGTAGCTCTTCCACCACAGTGTGCAGTTACAAGATTTGGACTAGTCGTAGAAACTGCTCACCACAAGCTAACCTTGAACACCTATTGTGAACGTTCTCATGCGTGCATTGATACTGCATTGTCGTGCAAAGTTCCTCACACAAGTTCTGCTGTCTCCTTGTCTAGGAAGCACTGCAGAAAATTCGTCAGAAGAACACAATGAGACGTGAAGTGACTGTTGAGTTGAGTAGCCAGGGCTTCTGGAAAACAGGGATACGCTCTGACGTCTGCCAGGTGACTAAACCACAGACATGTCTGATATGTTTTCTTCCTTGACAGCTGCCATTTACCTCTTGCAAGGATTTGTTGTGATTCTAGGCAAATGGAAATGAATACCTTTGCCTCAATAAGACCTGTCGATTTAGGGAACTGTTCTAATGTCCTGTCCACAACTTCCACACACAAAATAAATAATTTTAAATTTTAATTTTCATGCCACTGGTGGATTAGCACAAGGGAAGAGGGGTTAGGAGAGGCCAGCTTAAGGCTGGAGGTTAGCCAAATGTTGAGTCTAGTATGGAACTCCAAGAGCTTCTTCATCAGTTGGTCTGCTTATAGATATTTTTATTTTAATATATCTTTCTATTTAGATATTAAAAAAAAAATTACGATGAAGTATAAAAAAACCCTACCTTTTTACTTGAAAGAAAAGAAAGAAAAATAACCCACCACAACTGATTTCTGGACTAAAACAGATGACCCTCAATAGGAAGATATCATTCAGATACTCTGTTCCATATGCATGACTTCTCCAAGGTACAGATCTCTGCCAGATCCCATTCTGAAGGAGATGACACCACCAGCTTTGTGATATGATTAAAAATGCAATTTTTATATGATAATGTAGTTGTAAAATTCAAGTCAAATAAATATACTAGAGCTATACTCACATACAATTTTTAGCTGCTGTTTTGGAGATCTTATTTAAAAATTAAATGCTTAAATTATATAAATATTACATTAAATCTTTAATTAAATTTAATATTAACTCAATAGTATGAAGTATAAACTTTGGGGGATGCTAGGCGGAGGTACAGGTAGAAATCCCATTGTTATCTTAGAAATCTGCTAAGGTCAAAGGGGAGATTCTAACGGGAAAGAAATTATAATCAAAATAGGTTTCAATCAGAAGAAAAGCATTATTGCGACTCTACTATTGCTTCTGAGGTCGAAGTAAGAAAATAGTGCAATAGTATCTTCTTACATAGCTGAGGAAAATTACTGCCCTTTTCTAATTTATTGTTGTGAACTTTATCTATTTTTACAGGGAAGTAAACAGTGTAAATTTCTAATTTATGAAGTTTGAAGCAGTTCTGTGTTATTCATAGTATCTTCTGTGATTCATCTCTTAATGTCTTATTTCTCTTTGTTTTGTTGTTGAAGGACAGCAAAACACTAAAGAATGATGAAAGTAAAGCTATTCCATGTTTTTGTGCCCATCTGCAGCTATAACATCTAAATCAGCCAGTTCTGGTATGAAGGTCCTTTGATTTTATTTCTTTGAGAGGCCAAGAGTAGGCAAACTATGCCTGTAAAATGAACGATTACCACTGTTGCTACATGCTTTTTCCGAGATTAAAGAAGACTAAAACTAAATACACATAAATCAACTCTGTGAGCAGAGCTAAAGTGCAGTGATTTAAAATTAATGCTTTTAAAAGCATCACCATTTAGAAGATTGAAACTCTTTTAAGTCACTCTGATAGCTTATAGTTGCTCTAAGTTCCATATAGCAGAAGTGTCAGAAATGAACATCTTGGAAGGGGAGGAAAAAAGAGTGAGTGAAATAGTCCAAAAATGAAAAATAGTTATGTTCTGCTTGGGTCACATGAAGTTATCCAGTAGAGGAAGTGCACTACTTGGCCACTAAGCTGGGAAGCACTTGCTACACAATCTGGCAGGACAGGACTATGCTGGGAAGATACCACATTCTCCCCATCCTTGCCTGTTTTGTTGCTGGTGTGCCCTCAGCAGCTGTGTTAAGTGAAATGATGTATTTCAAAATATTTCAGCTCACCAGGTTCTTCTTAATAGCTTCAGGTCAGGAGCATTTGTCAGTCTGAGGGATGGTGGCAGTAGCTGGGAGCATGAGAGAGTCACTGCCTTGCCATGGTAGCTGCAGCAAGAAAAGAACATGCTGCATAGTTTAAATCATAATTTTTTTTTTTAAAGAAGTTTTTTAAAAATATTTTTAATTGCATCTGGTTATATGTTTATGACCAGATGCAAGTACCAAGGTTATGGGATAACTCCTACAGCTGTATGGTTTCAGGGTCATTCTTTAGCCTAATGTAATTTTTAAAGCAGATATTTTATTTTCTTGTGAAAAGATAAATAAAACATCAGAAACATCAAATAGCTATAATCCAATATGATGCACATTAATTGAATCAATCAAGTGTTTAGTGCCATGAAAGCAGCACTTTGAATATAACTGCAAGAGTCAAATAAAAGACCTTCTATGTGCTCCCAGGGAGATGTCAATTCCTTGTTCACCGGACCACAGCTGATAAAAATCTAAAATTTTATATATCAGTCCTCAAACTTTGAGCCACATGTATAGGTTCTTAAGTATAAAGAACAATAAATCTTGCTTGAGGGGCTCTTTCTGCCTAGTGGCCTGTGCAGTGTAACATGCAGGCAGGGAAGGAGAGCTGACCTATTAAGAAAGTTTGGGGTTTATTGTAATTCATTCCTTTCATGAAGGAAGACATAGGAAGCGCACCTGTACATATCATATGGAGGTAAGAGAGTTGTTCCCTTTCCTATTCCCTTCTAAATGACAGGGTGTCATGGTTTGAGGGGAACAAAATAAAATGTGTCACTTAAACTTACACAGTTTGCTTGGAGTGTTTTTTCAATTTTCTGCCATTCGTAGAACCAGAGAGTCCTTTTCTTGCTGTTAAGTAACTGCTTCCAAGGTTACCTTCTAGCCTTGCGCTCAGCTTTTCAGAATTTCAGTAAAACTTAAGCAAAGTATTGCCTATTGGTTATTCCTAACTTCCTAATCTTTTACCATTCTCCAATTTGTATTTTTTGCTTTCTTTCTTAAATTACGTGCAGAAATCTGTTAAATCATTCATTCTGTACATTAGACGTCATCTGCTTTATATGCTTGTTTTTCTTGCATCTCTCCACACTACTGTACTGATAAACTGTACTACTTCAACCCAGATCCATCCCAAGTCATCAGTATTAATGTAGATTTCCTGCTTTAAAGCACTGAAAGAGTGCGACTTTCATTGTTGCAACATGCAGTTAGTTAAATTTTTATTGAAATTTTCCTCAATAGGAAAACATCTGTTTCCTAGATGATCAAACAGCACCCTTTCTGATATTTTTTAGCGCTCTAAGCCAGGAAATGCCAGACCAAGGCATTTAAAAAAGCCCTTAATTGTTCCTCAGAAGGAAATGAAGCAAGGCACTAACAACTGTGCTGGAAAAATCAAATAGCTACTGTTGTGTTTGGTGGAAGCTGGCTAATGTGGTGTTAAGTGCTTCTTCCCTAATGTTATGAGGCAGAGGGAAATGGTCTTTCTTTGTCTTTGGTACCAACCTAAAACTGCAGGGTGTTAAATGAGAAGGTACAAACATACCCTATTCAGTTGTAGCTCACTGAAACTTGATGTTACTGGCAACCAGGCATTTTTTCCCCCTCATTCAAAAAATTTATATATTCTGAGTGGAGCTGCATCCCCACTGTGATTATGCAAATGGGCAAATCTGATTTAATGAAGTACCCTGCTAGTGAGGGTTGGGAAACCATTATTTTTTTTTTCTCTTAAACAGTAAAAGTCAGTGTTGTGACAAATGGGAAATGTTTGTAGTTATAGCTTAGTGAACTGAGTACTCTATATGCTGAGGTTGAATGTTTTTCCTTATTGCAATTGTTTTTTAGCACGCAATGATGCTTCCTGTCCTCACCCACCATGTCCGCTACCATCAGTGTCTGATGCATTTGGACAAATTGATAGGCTACACTTTCCGAGATAGGTGCTTGCTGCAGGTAAGACGTGCAAAAAGTAATCTACTTGCTCATTTGTCTTCCTAATATTACTGAGTTTATCCATAATCCTGCGTGCTATACAGACTTGAGAAACTCGCTACGTTGCCACAGCTTGAAAGTGCTTTATTGCTTGCACTGCAGATCTTTCAAAAGTTGCAGTTATCCCAAGGGCATTCTAAATAGAGACATCTATTGTGCGTGTAGGCATGTACCTACCATTGCTCCAGGTGGTGGGCCTGAATTTGCTTGTCATGTGTGGAAAGACAAAAATATGATTACTAAAAAATCTGTCAGGTATGTTACTCGTTATTTCCTTACAAGTTCTTTTTTTAGATATTGATGAAGTATATGAGGTTTTTCTGCAGATAAGCAGACATGCCTTGATTCTTCCTGTTCCAAAAAAATATTAACTTAAGTGTTGCCTTTTTACTTTAAATTTCTAGCAAATGCAAAGGAATTTTAAGCTTCTGTTCAGCTCTTGATTTCTATGAGCATATGATGAATATTTTGCATTTACAAACAAAGGCAGGAACTGGAGAGGAGAATTTCTTATTTCTTTTAAATGCATCTGTATCACATAAGAAGTCATTTAAGTAAGTGCATATTTGGAATTTATGAGCTCCAGAAGGCTGACTCTTGGTATGGTGGCCCCTTTCCCCTCATATTTCTTCTGAAGGTATTGAGGGGGAAATGAAGAGTTGTGCGCAGGATCTCCCCCTAAAGTAAGCAGCTCCTCTCTCCACTGACTAGAGCTGAGAAAGGTGGATTTTCTCAAAGTCCAAAAAATGCAATTTCTGTATACGTATGGAGACTTTACTCCCAAAGTACTTTAAGTAGAAGCTTACAGAGAAATCTTTTCTCACAATTTCTCAGTTTTCTAGAAGCTGGTTCCAGGGCTGGCCCTACTGAAAGTTACAGTAAACATTAACCATCTTGTAGGATTTGGTTGTTTGCAGGCTCCCTTTTTATTTTAATCTTTCATGTTAAAACTATGATGGAAATCTTCAAAGTGTTAAGACCAAACATGCAAAGCAAAAAGTAAATTTCAATTGAAAAGAGAAGAAAGGATAAAATCAAGTGTCAGCATTAGTCAGATTAATGTCCAGTTATAACAAAAGTACTTCTTAATGCTTGATCCCTATGCATATTTGTTTAAAACCTACAAACTTGTTCCAAAAGAGAAGAAGCTTTTAAAAATATATGTATAGCACCAGTCACCTAGGCATAGGCAATTTTAGATATGTAATTTCGCATTGGTTTTTACCAGTTTCATCATTATGTGTTCTTTCTCAAGCACAGACTGGGGCAAGAAAGCTTACGCTAATTTAACCATTCAGAGAAGTTGTAACATGTCATCAGATTCAGATGGTGTAGAAGCTGAGTGTGGGCAATTATGACAAACTTAATATTAGTGAGGAAGGACTTGGAGAAAGTTCTTGTTGATTAAATATAATTGCACTAAAAAAAATAATAAAAGAAACTTCTCTAGGTCTTATGTTAGGAAAGGCAGAGCCAGTGTTTCACTGAACTACTAGAATGTCTTTGCTACAGCCTGCAGCACCGAGTCCTGCAAGCATTTCAGAAGTAACTTTCTGCAGCCTGAATTTGCTAATGTATCTCTTGTCTTATATAAGAGGTGTGTGTTCACATACATTTATATATGCAATACATTTTAGGTGTGTATGTGTAAAGAAAGACAAAATGCATGAGTTTGCAGGATGGAGTCGTAAAGGCTGTAGTTCTATTTTGTGCTGCTACTTGTGTAGTGGCGATGTCAGCAGCAGAGAGTAAGCTTTCAATAATGCTAGATGTATGTAAAATGTAAAAAATTAAAAGTGTAAAACAGAAGACTAATCCTGTCATTGCTGTTCACTTCCAATTGAAGTGGCCCTGAATAGTTGTGAGAGAAAGAGTTTTTCTGTGAATAACCATGCCAGAGATAATATAGTTGTGTTCAGGTTTTTTTGATGGGAAGGCCTTATAGATATTTAAATAACCTAAATCAAATAGATGAATGCTTGAGAAGCTCTTATAGTTGATCATATTTTTAATATGAATATTTACGCTGCAGTGTGAGAGTATATGTATTGAAATCAGGACAGCAAAGCTGGTAAGCAAAACTCTTAGGGCAAAATGACAGTTCATGCTTTTTCTCTTCTAAACTAATTTTTCTTTAAAGAAAAAAAACTGTTGAAAGTTAATTAGTTAAACTGATGATTGAGCATAAATGTTGCTTCTTTCTGACATCTGAAATAGTACATCCTATATTTAAATTGCTGGAACCAAGCTACTAATTGACGACATCACTTTGTAGCCTTTCTTCAAACTAAAAAATAACAATTATTAGCTACCAGTCTAAGATTTTTTTTTTTAATTACATTTGCAAAAGTGCAACTAAAACTTTTTTTTCCTGCGTGTGCTGCCTTATAGCTTGCCATGACTCATCCAAGCCATCACTTAAACTTTGGAATGAATCCAGATCATGCCAGAAATTCCTTATCTAACTGTGGGATTCGACAGCCAAAGTATGGAGATAGAAAAGTTCACCATATGCACATGAGAAAAAAAGGTACGCTCTTACACTACTACCATTTTTCTCTCACCTCACACTTAAATCAGTAAAAAACCCCTTTCATCCATTATTATTTTGTTGGCCATTGTTCTTCAGAGAGATCCGCTGGATTTGTTGGAGTGGATTTCAATGGTTATGAGCAGACACCAGTGAGATCTTTTTAAAAGACTGAGTTTTGCAAGTTAGTAAGTAAAGTGCTTAGAAAAAGCATTGATAATAAATGGCAGGGTGTATTTTGTTTGATTTTTGGCAAGTATTGTTTTTTTAATTTGCTCCTCAACATGGTGAGCAAACTGGAGGATATTTTCTAAAAATATAAATAAAAAATATTCTATATTAATGTGAAACATGATCTGTCTGCTCCAGAATATTCCTTACCCCTTCAAAGTATATTCAACAGTAACGAAGTAAATTGTTTATAGTTTATGTAATGTTTAGAATGTCTCTTTCATGGCTTTCTGAACGCTAAAATACAATAGTATTGTAATGGGATCATGGTCAGTTAGGCAGAGAGCATCTGAAAAGATTATAGTAAGTATACCCTGTAAATAAGGGGATGATGTTGTATATAGCCATTACAAAGTAACATTTTTGAGTAATTATTCTCTAATCCTATTCAAATGCAATTAGTCATTGTTTATTTAATAGTGTATTGTTTATATTTCTAGGGATAAACACCTTGATAAATATTATGTCCCGTTTGGGACAGGATGATCCAGCTCCTTCCAGGTAATGAAAATAATTGTTTGTAAGTAGGGAAACTGTTGCAGAGGGAGATTTTTTTTTTTATCGAAACAACCAACTTAACATCAGCAACAGCTTTGGCAAATAGTTGAAATGAAAAGTCATTTTGAATTGACTTCTATATTGTCAAGATGTGCCGAACCTCCATTAGTAAATGTTTGGTCATGCCTGCAGAAAACTCCCAAGGAAGATATTAACAGATAATTCTATCATTTTTGTTTATCCTTGCAATGAGGAGAACTAAAACACTACCTTTTTGTTTTCTGCAGAGTGAAAAATAGGATTTCTTGTTCTTGTTATCATTGCTATAATTTGGATTCTCCATCACACTTCCTCAGCAGTAGTAGCAGGCATGGCACCTTGTTAACTTGTGCAATACTGAACGTGGGCTTTGCTGAATTACTGGTCCAATTTAAGGACATATGCAAAACCAGCTGAGGACAAAAACCTGAACCATTAGTGTTGTACTGTAATAGTCCGCAAATGACCACTAAGAATTTTGTGCAAATAAATAATGTCTAAGGTGTGGTTTATAGCAATAGGCACCGTATTTAGCTAAAGTGAATTGACAAAGTGTATAAGGCTAATGCAAGAAACAGTTCTTTGTGAAATCCCCTAAGTGCATGAAATAGAAGGCAGAGTGGTTTTTAGTTAACTAGTGCTATAACTGGGTCTTTTCAGACTCGTCATTTTGGAGGAAGCTTGGGAATAGGAGAAGCTGAATTCCAAATAAATTAGTGTTGCCGTCTTCCCAAAACGCTGTTTCAGCTAGGCCGTGCCAGTTTCGTTGACAGCCTCAGGCTGTCCCGGTTTGGGATGAAGCAGGGCCAACTCCGTTCAGGGAGAGAGGCCCTTCCTTGCACTTGTCGGGGTGGCAACCGGGGTCAGCTGACCGGGTTGTGTACCCGCGGAGGGGTTGCACCTGCGGGCAGGTCAGGTGACCCCAACGGACCAATAGGGTGCCCCATGCACCTGGGATGAACGGTGTAAACGCTGAGGGGTCACACCTATCGAGCTGGCTCCTCTTCAAGGGAGAGGAATCTCTTCCCGGGGCTCTTCTTCGGGTCTTCGTCAATGACAGTCATCTGAGGAAGATCCTGTCACTATGTCTACATTTGATCCGGATCTGTGGGTTCCTGAAGGTAGATCCAGAATCCAGTTCCCATTTGTCACTGAGTCCGGTGTGGAACTTTGCCAGTGCCTGCCAGTGACATCTCCCTAGAAGCTTGATACGGTCTTGTATATACTTAAATATACTGTATTTATTTAATTATTTTATTCTTATTTTATTCTTAGTATTTTGTTGAAATAGTTTAGTTTTTTTCTAAATTCATAACTTTGGTTTCCTCTCTTTGGAGTTAGAGGTGGGGGGAAGGTGTCTGTTGTCTTGTTTGGGCCGAGTTGGCCAATGATCACAACACAAGCTTATTTCAGCTTTCTTAAGATAATATGAGATAAGGCTAAATGACATTAATTCTCACAAAATAACACAGAGATATAAAATCTCACTTCTGAGAGATCTGTGTTTTTTCACTATTTTGCTACACAGAGGAGTATTGCTCACCCTTCATTGTTTTACACAACTGAGATACTGAAACTCAGCCCGTGACAGAGGCCTGCTATTTCAGAAATTAGATAAACACTGTAATTGCTGGGGGAGTGCAAATTACAATAAAAGCTGAATTTGGAGCAAACAAAATGTTCTACAAAACAAAGGAAAATCAGGAGCAATGACAGAAGAAAATGAAAGCAGTAGAAATGTAAGGTTCTGCTAATTTAATATGGCATCTCTGAATGTATCTTCTTGTACAGCCATTTTTTCTTTTGAGCTCTAAGGAAGTTATAGAAAACAGGGCATTTAAAGATGCTATGAAGAATGAAACTACTTACTCCCTTGTAGCTCTGCCATACCACCGAAGCTGTTGTACAGTTATCGCACCCTGCGGGTGTTGATGTTAATTACCTACACTTCCCTAGTTGCATGCACGTGACTGAAGACAGGCAGTTTGTTTCGACCACCTGGTGCCCTCTGATGGACACAGATACCCAGCCTCAATAGGCTGTTGCATGGGGCCAGTAGATTAATTTCCTCTCTCGACTTCTTATACTCTGACAATAGCTCAGAATTAAATGTATGAAAGTATGAAAATGTATTTCAAAGGTGGTGGTGTGATCCCTGAGTTTCAAGATTCATGTAGTTGTTACTGTGTTTTGTAAAGACTTGTTAACTGGAGAGGGTGGGGGAACCTGCAACAATGTCTATAGTTGCTGATTAGCAATCAGCTCTGATTTGTTCTGTTTTAATTGTGTTGTGTAAATACAACCAGCATGTGTTACTTAGCTGATAATAAACCTTAAAATGCCTTTTTCAGGATTAACCACAACGAACGTTTAGAATTTTTGGGAGATGCAGTGGTGGAGTTCTTAACGAGGTAAATAGGGAATTCTTCAACAGTTCTCACCTTTGTATGTTATTGTCATACCGTTGGGTCTATTAAGCTTTGCAGTGTGTACTTTATGACTCGGTATGTTTGTAGTCCTGCCTGATATTTAGAGCTGTATATCTGCACACAGTTCTCTTGAAAATTCCCTCAGTGCTGATGATACAACAAGGAAGATTACAAAATGAAAAGCTAGAATTTCCATTTCATGGAGTGCAATTGCAACTAGATTTGGGTTAGAGATTATTCAGCTACAGACAAGTTGAACTTTGTACCTTTTTTTAAAGGATTTTTCTTAGCATGCCATTTTGTTTCCATGGGTTCCTTTTATCTAGTTGCAAGTGACAAGCATTTATTGGTAATACTGAATGTGTTGCAGTTCTTAATATTTCCAGTTATTAGGGCTGTAGTTTCCATAACGTCTGTATGTAAATAAAATAGTTGAGCACAAATGTAATTTATTTAGAACTAATAATAAAAAAACCCCATGGTTCTTCAAAAATTGCTGCAGTTTTAGTCTGAGTATTCTGAAATCAGTGAACAATATAGGGATATTATCAGTTACCTCCATTGGCCTTTCTTACCCGAGTACTAGAGTCAGGCAGTTTGCACAAAATAAAGATTATAACCCATTTTCTGGATTTCTGCTGCTTTTTTTCTGCTGTTTTTAGTGTGGGAGTAGTCTTGTTTTCTGTAAAACTTTTTTTTAAGCAAGTTTGTTAGGTGAATATAAAAAACTATCCCTGTATCTTCAGCCTCTACGAGACAGTAGCTACTCAGTATTCAAAGCTATTAGTCTATAAAGGTCTCCACTACCCCTAATACCCATGGCCTTTTCTCTTATACAACAGTACAGGCTGATAAGATGGAAGACTTGCTGATTAAAATGTCTTGTATTTTTTCATTGTCATTGCTCATCAACCATCAGTTGACTTTCTGAGCTAACTTTTGTCTCATTTCAAAAAAAACCTGATCTACATTTCAGTTTAATAGAGCATGTAAGCGCCTATTCAAGTCTGAATTTTTTTTCTAACTCTTGAATTCAGGTCTCTGCTTTGGTGAATTAATATGCTTGAATAGATTGCCTCTAAGTTTTGTAGCAGTTTTTGCCCTTAAGTAGTGTTGCAGCCATCTGCACTTTTCTCCTTGTGTACAGGGTTATTAAAAAAATATTTTAATAATTAGTGCTATCCACAGCCTTATTTGTGGGGTGTTGAAAACCTTGTCTGTATTGACTTCTGTCCGACATGGGTTAGATAGTCATATATGAAGACACTCAGAATTTTTTATCCTTTACTCACATCTTGGTTGGATCACTGAATTACTTCTTTAAATTTTATTTTTGTTTTATGAAGTATCTTATTTGTGTGGTGACAAATATCATAAAGGCAGAGGAAAACCTCTGATTTCTTTTTTTTTTTTTCTGTGCTATTAATGACTTTGCACATTTGATAAATACTGACGGTTGAGCTCTGCCTTTTTGGCTCCGTTAGCACCCGTTAAAGCACTGTAAGAAACTTGTAAAACAAATACACTGAGTGCTGGTCCTGCCTGAATCAGCAGTAAAGCACTGCATACCTGCAGCACTCTTCTTAACGCTGACAGTTCCCTTGTGCATTATTCCTCAGCACCCTCTAGGTGTCAACCTTGCTGAACCCACTGCTGCTGATAGAAAGAAACCTTCAGATGAGGGAAATGCCTGTCGTTGAGGGATTTAGAAGTTAGGTGCTGCCCAGTAGAGAAACAGCACTCTTTCTTTCTTTCTCCCCTGCTTCCAATGCTAGCCAGTCAAATGTTATTGAGCATTGTTTTAATGTCTGTTTCTTTACTTCAAGCCAAGTTGCTGCCTTGGGCAGGGATCCATCTTACCAGCTAGGATCCAAGGCGAAGGCACATGGGGTTCATCTTTAAGCACATGCTGACAGCATCTCATTTGACTTTTGTTTTGCCAGTGTCCACTTGTACTACCTGTTTCCCACTCTGGAAGAAGGAGGATTAGCTACGTACCGCACTGCCATCGTACAGAACCAACACCTGGCCATGTTGGCTAAGGTATAGTTTTACATGTCTCTGTATTTGATACCCATAGGTAGAATATGATTAGTACATGGATTGCTTCTTGAGGGATCTGCCTGCTTTGAACATCAGTGTCATTGCCATGTTTTGTGTACAGGATTTGGGAGGCAGGAACTGTTTGCAACAGATTTTAAAGGTAACGTAGGACTTAGTGTTTTCTCCGAAGCCTTCTTTTAGGAAGAGTAATTTTTGCAGGTAGAAGGGTAAGATTTTAGGATGCCTATGTTGCAGGCGTGTTTATGTTTACCTCAAACAGGTAGTGAGGCTCTTGGTGGAAATTTAGTGGAAAAAAAAGAAACAAACTGGTTGCTTATAAAAGGGCTTCCTGATGGAATATGTAGGGAGAACATGGCAGCAGGTGATAAAGAAAGTAGGGAAAAACAATCATTTTGTCTGCTCCCTGACCTGTGCAGTCCTTTTCACAGAGAATCTGAAGAAATACATTAAAAAGGCTTCTGATGAAAAGCTGTATTGTCTCATGGGAAATATTGAGGTGCCTCTGCATTTTATTTCATTTAGTTCTGTGAATGACAGAGCTTTTTACGTTTCTACATGATACTGGTGGGTGGGAATATGATATAGAAAGTTGATTAAGTCTCTGTGCGTAGATAACTTGGTATTCCCTTATTCATACTTGATTTTGTTAACCTGTTTTTTAAAAAACAGTCTGAGGCTTACTGTTGTAATGTATTACGCTGTGCGTGCATGCATGTGCACACGCACGTCCATCTGCGTACTGCTGATGGTTTTCAAGTGCTCTTTTAATCTTCTCTGTTCATATTCACGTAATAATTTAAACAAACATATCCAATCTTGAGGTTTTGACAGAAACTGCATGATTTCTAACATGTGATCTTTTTGCTCAGCTCTCCAGAGAGGCACAGGGTAGAGAGTGAACACGATCATTTTCCTTCAAAGCTTGCTTTAATGATTTAGATAAACATGAATTGATTGAAATGTTTCAAATCGGGGTTTTGTTTACAAGTCTGGTATTCAGCTGCCTGACATTGGAATTCATGTTACTATTTTAAAACCTGGATCAAGAAAGCTCATATACTGGTAAAGGCTTGAACAGAGCTTTAAGATTGCACATAAACAATTTTTGAAATTTTTATTGCACAATTTTTAAACGGTATTTATATCAGATTTATATTAGTGTAAATATTACATATCTATACATTCCTGATTTCCAAACTTACCCTTTCTTTCTCTCATACACCTTATACGATGCTCCTGATTTCATCCACTTTAATTTTCCCCTGCAGTGTCATGCTGCATTCAGTTTACTTAATAGAATTCTCAGCTCCTCAGCTTCTCTTGTGCATGTTTTAATTGAGGAACAAATGATTAATTTCTGTAGCTTCTAAGCAACATTGTAGCAGAAGTTTTAAAAATAGTCTGAAATACGTGATCAAAAAATGAGAAGCAAAACTCATGCAGAAAAAGCTGAATGCAAGCTTGAAAATGGAGATAAGCCATTGGAGGTTGGGGGGACGCACCAAGACCTAAACCATACCTGTTAACACGAACAAATGACAATAATCTGTAAAAAGTTTCAATTCTATATAACACAATTAATGTTCTACTTTTATGTTGACTATAATGAGCATTCCCCACACTTTATGAAGTGCGGTGGATCATTGTAAGTGGTAATTCCCTGTCTTCTGGAGGAGTGAATAGGCTCCCATTCATTGAAAATAGAAGATTGCTTTTTTCCAGTTAAAATGTGTCTAAACCATGCATCTCAAAACAACTTAGTCTCCACTTTTACCTCCTCAGGAGGATGATGTTGAAAGTTAATGGGAAATTAGTCAGTAAAAACTTATAACCGATTGAGAAGAACTCTTGCATACAAACTTTGCAAGATGCACAAATCTCTTCTTTAAAAATCTCAATAATGGTTTTGTGTCAAAAAGATTAATATGTAAAGAGAACCCAGTAGCTCTTGCCAGCATTTCTATAGCAGAATTATCATATATTATATAGGTTATCTGACTCACTACCTGAGATTCTGACTGGCAAGCAGAACTATGATTCAGGCAACACATGAATATTAATGATGTGCATTTGAAAGGAAAAAGAAAGCTAGGTGGCACTGCAGATTAAAATATAAGTCTTCTGCTTGCAGTGCCCAGAGGCTTTTGTTACTGCCACCTGTTGACACTCTTAAAGGAAAAAGCCTCTGGATTCTGTCTACCAGGGTTCCTGTTCCTCACTGTTCTACTTTATCTTCTTCTCCTAGGCAAAATCTTTCTTTAGTGTTAACACCCCTCCCTTTGAATGTCCCTTTGGAATTTCTGAAAGCAAGTCACGTGAGGGCAAACTATCAGCAAGCAAGAGCACGTTGCACCATCCAGCCATTTATCCATCACACTCTCAGCCCTCCTCTTGAACTGATTCCTAAATCTCACTAGGAACGTGTTTTGATCTGGCTTTCCTTGACAATTTGATGTAATAACTCCTAGCTTTCCCACACAATCACACTAGTTGCTTGCCTCTGTTAAACACATGTGAAATCTTCTAATTTTAGCCTATGTCTGAACTGAAACTATGGGGAAAAGCTTTAAAGTTCCCTCAAACCACATTGTTGCATCATAATAGTGTAAATGAATTCTAGTGACTAGAATTGGTGCTCTTATACTTCTAAAATTGTGCTTTTAACTCTTTCCACTTACTCTGCAGAAGCTGGAACTGGATCGATTTATGCTTTATGCTCATGGTCCAGACCTTTGCAGGGAATCAGATCTCCGCCATGCCATGGCCAACTGCTTTGAAGCCCTGATAGGTAAAGCGTGTGTATTTGTGTGTGTGAACAGTCACGTCTCAACGTTTACTTGCCATGATGACTGTGATGGAGGAGATGGGGTCTGTGTTAATTAGTATTAGTAAGGGTAGGTGATAGTAAAGCTTCTTAAATCTTCTTTCTCTCTCCCATCTCCTGCACGTCTACTGTGTGTATAACATGATGAGTGTGCCATATTCTAATGAAAATTTCATCTTCTGTATCCTGCTTCCCATGCACTGAAGATGCACTCATTTTATACCGTTGTGGCAGAGCTCTTCTGTCTGTCACTGTGAAACTCCACCTCTTGTGCACCGCCGTGGTCTGCCACCTGCAGTCTGTGAGGGATAGTTTGGTCACTGTGGCCTGGCGGGGAAAATTCGGGCCCACTCCTTCCAGTAGTGCTTGTGCAGACTGGAAAAGCGTGGAGTCCCACTACAGACTTGATTTTTAAACTCTTCAGCTTGTTTTCTGAGTGCACCAACCACTCCCTAACAAGTAACCAGCCTGCTTTCTCTCTGCCCTGCTAACTTTCTCCTGGTGACACGTGACAGTTGCCAAGTAAATATTTTTTGGTCTTTGCATTTTCGTTACAAATAAAAAGCATGGCCATATGCCCTGGCTGGTGTAATAAAGTGACCAAAACCCTCTAACTGAGGATGAAGGGGAGATGTATCAGATTTGTTGGTTGATGACTGGCTGTGCTAGTCGATAAATGTACAATGGAGAAGAAATCCAACTGTGGACTGCCTGACCACACTTGCCAAATATCAAACTGTAGGATGGAAATCTGCTTTGTTACATGCATACATGCCCTATTTTAAATAGCATATTTTTATAAAATGTTTGAATACTCAAAGCAAGCTAAATCTCACTGATTTGGCTTCATATTAATCCAAATGAACTGTACATTATCATAGCTATTGGAATGGCTTAGCCCTGATCCAGGTCTTCACATACTATGCAAGCTCCTAAAGCATTTTGTCCTGCTTTGAAAAATAGATCATAGCTGGCTTGGATGTCAGCAGTTCTGTGCATTCTGCCTTGGGCCAAATTGCATTTCATCTTATCAAGAAATAAGATTTGTCTTTAACTCTATTTTGCTTTCCATGAGTGCTTTGATCTTTAATTTAAAGATAAAAAACAAATAGAAGAGGAACGCTAGATATGTTTGTATGGCATTGTTCATATACTTCAGCTTGTCTAGGATGTAATGATAACTATTTGGCAAGCACTGATATTTTCTGAGAGAGCAGGCTTGCTGTTCAACCTCCAATACAAAGTTGTTCACAAAGTTAATTGAGCAATAAGGTTTTGTCAGGGCCACAGCTGAAAATCTGGGAGCTTGTTAAGGGACTGTAAAAGTATATGTGGGGTCTGGAGCTCCTACTTGAGAACCTTTGTAAAAGTGGTGCTTCTGCCCTGCAATGGAAATAATAACCAAAAATATAAGCAGGCTGCCTGGGACCTGTTTGAAATTCTGTGCTCTCATAATATGCCTCTGGCAAGATAGTCTTATAAACCCCCAAAGTGTTCTCCAAAGAGTCAAAAGAAAGGAGTTGACCTAGTGGGGAATTAAAAGGAAAGAGGAGGGGAAAGAAACAGCGAGGCAAACAACGTTCTCCCTGTATGTGGGAACATCAGCTCCCTATCTCCATGTTCTTCATGTAGCTGTGTATTCCCTTTGCTTTTATACAGATGTGCTTAACAAGAACTAGTTTGAGGTTTTCAGAAGCCCTCCTGTAAAGAGTATCAAAAGACAAAATGTTGATACTGAATTTATAAAGTGCCTGTGCAGATGCAGGGTGTACGTGGTACACACAAAATATATCATATGCTAGCACAAGTTTTGCAGAGCTTGTTACTAAGGGGCATGTGGAGAGCTAGTGAAGGTGGTATATGAAGTTTAAAAAAAAAAAAAAAATAAACCCTACAATCTCCAGAAACTTAGGGATGCAGAGGTGCAGCTTCCAGTTCTGACAATGTATTATTGTGATGGATCCCAGCCCTGCGTATTGTGCTATGTCCTTGCCCATGGCAGGGGGGTTGCACCTTGATGATCTTTAAGGTCCCTTCCAACTTCAACCATTCTGTGATTGTATGACACTGTGGACACATGGAGGTTGAGGATAGTCCTGACGCATCATTTATATGCAGAATGTAATGTTGAAAGTACAGAATAACTGAAAATTATTTGCTAGCTACTGAAATTTATTTCATGCCTTTCACTGTCCTTCATATATGGTATAGTTGGGTGATTGCAGGAAATTATTTGTAGAATTAGATTACTTGTAGCCAATTTGTTTAAACTTTGGATGTATCATTTCCTATCACTGATTTAGCTGTTTCAGGTTCTTATGTGCATTTTCTGACCATTGATTTATATTAGTGCTTAACATACTTTAATTTTCTCAAAAAAAAATAGTTATTCCTACAGAAAGCATGCTTTTAAAAAATAAATGTATTGGAGGTGAAGAAGGCAGAGATCTGTGACTTTCCTGTGCTTAGTAATTTTGTAAGTAGTGATGTATTATTGACCTTTGATTATTTGGCCCCTTCATGCAGGAGCTGTTTATCTAGAGGGGAGCCTAGAGGAAGCAAAACAATTATTTGGACGTTTACTCTTCAATGACAAGGTATTTATGAATTTATGTGATTTGAATATAACTGAAGATACTGTTTCTTGTCCGTTGTTTTACTTGAGAACCACAAGTGAATGGGAATATACCTGTTGTGCTTACTAACCTGGAAACTGAATGTAGCATAGCGTGTTCAGGACAGCAAGCTATACTGGTTCAGGGAAAAAAAAAACTGTGGCGTTTCTTTCAGTGTGCTGTTTGTGGCTTGGCTGAGGTAGGGAAGGGTGGGTGGCCTGGGAAACCTGCAGACTTCCATGAAAAGTGCTGCTCTAAAGGGTGCTGTGGATCCAGGCAGCATGATTTGGGGCAATGACGCACAGGTAGAGCGACTGTTCCTGTTTCATCAGTTAAATCCTCCCAGTCCTAAAATTTTTAAACATACCTTAGAAAAAAAATCCAGGAGATTTCATCCCAGTGTTTACCCAAATGCATAATTAAAGTCTGATCTGTTCTTGCATACTGTATCTTAGATCACTATTAGTTGGAATTTATCCCATATGATGGCTAAGGAAAGTAACCGGTACATACTGCCAGGACAATACACATGACAGTAGTGAGGGGATGAATTATACATCATTTTCCTTCTTGAAACTCTCTGAGTATGTGAAATGAGAAAACTTATTAGAAATGAAAGTATTTTGAAGCTTATTGTAACTCAGTATTTATTTGCTGCTCGGTGCCTGTAGTGAAGGAAGCTTATAAGAAATAGAAGAAAATAAGTGTCTTTTTCTTTTCTTTTTTTAGTTCTTGCCTTTGGTGAAGTCAAACTTGCTACTGAGGAGTATTTGCAAATAAAGTTAGTCCTGAGGCTTAAACAAATCTTTTTCTTCCTTTAACCAGTTTTTATTTGGTTCAAGGATTTTTCCACCTCTTTGACACAAGCTAATTGGGAGAACTACAGGCAGTTTGAACAGCAAATACACGATTTTAAAAATTAGTTTGCTAGCACTATTGAATTTGCAATAAGCAGAGTCAGCATCTGAAATAGTTCGGTATTTCAAGTAATGACATTTTATTTAGTACTGTGGAATTTGTTAAATGGCTCCCTTGAGCATTAAAGGCATCTCTCAATGTTTGCAGGACCTGCGGGATGTATGGCTTAATTATCCACTACACCCACTCCAAGTAAGTGTATCCCTTTCTGTAATAAATTTCATAGCTCAGTTTTATTTTCAGGGATGCTTTTCCTTAGCTTTCCATTGTAATGACATCTTAGAAATTGTGTTAAAAAGTAGTCAAAGGAGAATATATATTTGCCCTTGTGTTTGATTTTGGGTTTGGGGTGTTTTTTCAATAAGTAATGAGTGTCTGCCTCTGAGGGTTACTCATTCACTTTTCCTTGTCTCTTTGAAATATAACTGTGCTATATGATAAATCTAGTGAGAGGTAACATTTTGGCAGCTTCTTGTTCATATTCTCAAAGTTGGTGGGAAAAGGGTACAAAATTAATCTATGTACATACTTTGTTAACCTGAAATTGACTGAAACCTTAATAGTAGAAAGGTTTCAGTCAATTAAAATTAGTCTGAAGGCTAATTTAGCCTCTTTTAAAGGCATTTTGGGAAAAACGTAGAACAACTCACAGAGACATTTTGCACTCCAACTCCTTGTCTTCACAGCAAACATGGTAGCATTTTCCAGGTGTGCAGAGGTGCTGCAAGAATAGCTGTATACAAATTGTCACGAAGTCAGTTAGTAAGGTTTTCAGGGTCATACGAACATCTGGGAGATTTCTTTTGTCCAGCCAAATACTTGATGTTTTTGCAGTCAGTTTGATTCCTTTGAAACTCTATATGAGCATGCTTTTCCAGCAGAAGGTCACTTTGAGGCCTCCATCTGAAATGCCTTGTGTATTTGTACAGAATTTGCAATGAGTACATAGACAAAATCCTAAGCATCAAATCAGTGCACGTGAAGCGTTTTTACAACCAACTCTCTGTGGGTGTAAATAGGTAAGAGTCTTAATGGGAAGATCAATTATTGAGATTTTGCAGCAGATATCCTGAATGGTGGCATAAGCTCCCAAGAAAATTCTTCTTACTCTGGATTTCTTTCTTTTCTGTCACTTTGTTTTAAACTTTTTATCTCTGCTTTCACAAAGAAGGCTCAGACTCTGCTTAGAGATTGGAGGCAGTCTGTATGCAATGTATCATTTCTTACTTCTACCCTAACTTCTGTTATGAAAATGTATTCTTTTCCATGTCACAGAAGCCAACCTAGCTCTCTACCTGCTAGTAGTGTAAATACAGGCTGCTCAGGTTGGCTTTTGGGCACAGCTAGGCTGAAAAATGACATTTTAAAAATTATTAATAGCCACCACAACAACATGACAAATGAGAGGCTGATTAAAAAAAAAAAAAGAAAGAAAACAAATCCAAAACGACCAAAAGCTCTGAGTAAGTTATACAGAACTGAAGGCCTGTTATTTGGCAGTAGTCATGTCAGTAGAAATAGTGATGAAAAACTTAGTGGTCACCTAGGTAAATGTGATCTTCTTAGAAAACGTCAACATGTACAGACCAGTGCAGCCTCTCTAAATAGGAGACTTTAGAGGAGACAAAAGCATGTGATAATGCAGATGATGTTATCTGTGTTTCCTAAGAGGCTGCTGGAAAGGCAGTCATGAGAGGCTTTTAAAAATGTGAGTTTTTTAAAAAATTAACTAAAAAAAAAAAAAGAGCAACCCCAGTGAATACTGTCAGTCTGTAGAAGATTTAAAGGAATGACTGAAACATAGGAAATGGAGAACAGGAGTGAAGTGACCATGTCTTACAAAGGATGGAGATCAGTGGCAGATTTCCCTGAGGATCTTTGCTGAAGTACAGGCGGTTTGCATCAGCAGTGTAGGGAAGGGGATGAGCAGTGAGGTGGCAGTTTGTTGACAATACCAAGTAATTCAGGGTACCAGGGACAACAGAAGGCTGAAGAATTGCTTTCTGGTTGCGAGAACGTAAGAGTGACTATGGAGTGAAAAAGCATATTCAGTTCTTTGTAGGTAAATATAAAGTACTGTGTGTAAGGAAACAAAAAGGAATCTCAGCTGTACGTGCAACTGGACTGCAAACTGACCATTATCACCAAACTCTGGCAGACAAATTGAACGTAATCAATTAATAGAAGAGGGGCAGGTGACAAACCAAAAAAGATCTTAAAGCCACTTGAAAAAACTGTGGTTGTTCTTTTGCTTTAGGCGTCCTCCTCTGGATGATTCCTCCTCTAAAGCATTGCTATACACAAGAGATGCCCAGAGTGGCGGGGGGAAATGTTTAAGCCATTTCCTGGCCCAAGAAAGCCATTTAACAGTATTGCCACATCAAGGATGTCAGACAAGAAACTGATAAGAAAAGACCAAAAGTGATAATTTTAATTTTCTCGTGTTATTATGCCCTTTTGAATTTCATATACTAGGAATTTATTCTTGATTTTTTGATACTGAAAGAATGTAGGAGAAATAGATTTGGATTTTGTCTCATCTTGACATGCTGTCAGTCTGCCAGCCTCTTTCTAATAATTTTTGAATCTGTTGCTCAGTTGCAAAGAATGTGATAATATTAGAAAACTCAAACACAATTGTACATGCTATCTACATGTGGAGATAAGACCATATAAACAATGTGTTGTAAATACCTGAACTGTTAGAAAAGCATACGTGCATCAGAGCTTACATCTTCTTTGAGTGGTAATTAGCCAAGGAAAACAGCCAGAGAAAACTGGCTTTTCTCAGTTCAGTTGTGTACAGAATGACTTGTTCACTGTATTCTTTGCCCTTGCTTTACAGAAGGCTTGCTTTTCTCTGTCAGCTTGTCATTATTTATGCTTCTTTTTTTTTTTTACAGCTGCAGGAGTCCAATACTGACAGGCAACTCATTGAGACCTCTCCAGTTCTTCAAAAGCTTACAGAGTTTGAGGAGGCAATTGGAGTCATCTTTACTCATGTTCGGCTTCTAGCACGTGCGTTCACTCTGAGGACAGTAGGATTTAACCATCTGACTCTGTGAGTACACAGCAAGAGCTGTGTAGCTCTGTTGGTCCCTTTTAGTGTCCCAGATCACTTTGTTTGTAAACAAGCTCTAGATGTTTTATCTGTTCTCCAGAAGTGAATAGAGCAGTTATGTTTGCAAGCCTACCTAGCTCAGTATCCTGTCTCTTGACAGGAGTCAGTAGTGGATACCTCGGGAAAGACTACAGAAGGTGTTAGAGAGCCATCCTAGTGTTTACTCTGAGCTTCCTGCATCACTGATGTTTGCATATGACTCCTAAGACAGTAGCAAAGCACACTTGGAGGTACATCTGGGCAGAGGAAAGAAGTAAAATCATGTTCTTTGGTCCAAGTGGTGTGTAGAGCTGCCAGGCTCCATTTATGGCAAACACTGGAGCCATACCGTGGTTACCCAGTCCAGGACCTCTGATCCTTTTATTTCTTGTGAATGGACAGACCTTTTTCTCTATTGAAGTCGTTGCATTCACTAGTTCACTTTCTTAAAAGACTTTATCCCATTACAAACTTGATGTCAACTGCTCTTCTTCAATTAGACCCAGACTGTGATCTAATAATTGTGTTTACATGTAACTACTCTGATTTGCTTTCTCCCTAAAAGTTGGTGTTACAACAGTAATGAACTGTTTTTTCATCTCACCTGGTTAATACTGGAAAATTGTCTTAAATGCATTTGGAAAGGAGAGAGGCTCACTTTCAGATCACTCCGTATTTTAATTTGTGTGTGCATGCTGGTTTTGTTTTTTCCTTCCTGAGTGCTTATTGATTTTGCTGCATTGATGTCTCATTTTTCAGAGGCCACAACCAGAGGATGGAATTCCTGGGTGACTCCATAATGCAGTTGGTAGCCACAGAGTATTTATTCATACATTTCCCTGATCATCATGAAGGGCACTTAACGGTGAGACTGCCATCAATCATGCTGTCTGGGAGAGCGAGAGAGGGATAGAGACTGAAATTATGGGAGCAGCTAGTGAATTATTCTGGATTTGATTAATAAAAGAAGCCTCAGCAACCACTGCTCTTAATAAGGCTTTGTTAATTTTAAGTCATGAGCACTACAATTAATAGGAAATAGTGATTTATGAGCCCAGTGCAATAATTTTTGTTCTGTTTGTGAAATGGATCAATAATTTTAAGGATGTCAGTGGCGAAATTGGGAGATAAGACAAGAACTAGTCTTAAATAGGCATATCACATGACTTTTTTTATTTATGACTTTTAGTCTTGAACCTGTACCTAGGCAGGGTTTTGTTTCCTCATAAGAAAGTTTTACAATCTATTTTAGGCTTGTTTTCTTGTTGTCTTTAGTCAGGAGCTCCTGTGGTAGCTTTTGAATTTAATTTTGCTGTTGTTATAGTCATCTGTTGTTGATTACTGTACCCTTTCAGCCCCTCTCGTCTAGGCTACGAGCAACCCAGTCTGGGGACCTTTCAACAATTTATAGTACTTTAAACATAGGTTGGTCGTATGTGTAGTTTCTTTCATTTAGTACTGTAGCTAAGACAGCTGTGGCTTTATTTGTGAGGAAGAAATGTTCTTAGGCTTTCAAAATTTTTCTTAATTTTCAAGTCTTGACTAGAATACAAAAGCGAAATGTATATCAGGAATGAGTTGAATCTCCTAGTTAAAACTAGGAAGTAGTAGGTTTCTTAACTACACGGAATGGTTTTCTCAAATCGATAAAGGGATGACAACGCTGAGTCTCTAGCAGGCAACGTGTTTTCAAGAATATGCCTCTGGGTCTTTGAGGCTAAAGCTGTTTAGAAGGAAAAAAAAGTACATGATCTGACTGAAAATAGTTTAAATTTTCTTCAACACTTCTTAAGTTTCATTTACATTCGTATGGATTCTTCTGTACCATTCAGGAGGCAGAGTACATAAAGCCTGAACTTTTGAAGTAAAAGTTAAAAGGGGAAGAGCCTTGTCATATTCATTCTTCAGAGAAACAAAAACATAAGGCAGAAATCCAAGACTGGTGAGATTTTTTTGCTTTGTAGGTGACTTTTAAGAATGTACTCATCAGTGTTGTTATAGTAAGATAAATCTTTCAAGGACTGTTTGGCAGGAAGGATAAGAAGTGTTGCTATTAGTGGGTGTAAAGACTTAGAACAATGATCAAGAGTGTCTCCGTGTTGTTTAATTTAATGATTATAGTGAGTTGGCAAGTAAAACAAGCTGCACAGTCCAAGTTTGTAGGGGAAATTACAAAGAGAATGGAATGAATGCTGAAAATTAAGATGGAGAAGTAGGCAATGCCTAGAGTAAAATTTTAATGCTAGAGATGGGCATGCAGTGAGAAAGAAAATTGTCTTAAAATGTTTTTAAATCTGAGGACAAATGAAATGTGTGAGAAAGGAGACTGATGTAGGATCTAAAGAAACACAGCAAACACTGAGCATTGTCTCCTGATACCTGGGGATGTACAGTTAAAGTGACAATGGAACATACACATTCGAAGTAACAGTGGAACATCAGCTGATGGGAAGATTCTGCTTAACTGGCATTGCAGTGGCTTCCCAGTGGGTAGCGATTACTTGTGGAGGGATGTCTGTAAATTAACTATATTTAAGAAAAAGAAAGTACAACATAGTCTTTTCTATGTATCTTGAGACAGCCAAGTGATCAGGATGAAATTTTGTTGGCTGTTGGAAGATACAGCTTATGCTACAGTCAAGGGTAGTAGCATGTTGTGTGAAGATGGAAGAATAAAAAAACAATTGCTTTGTAATTAGAGGTAAGCTCCAGTTGCGCATCCATCACGTATCACAGCATCTGCAATGACACAGGCTGTGTGCTGCCAGAGTGGACACTCGCTCGCAAAAGGTTGCTGGGAAGGCATAAGTACTGCATCTTCCCCATATCATTAAGAGGAATTGAGTTTCTTGCTGGATCACACTTACAGAGGAGGCAAATTCTAATACAAAGCAAATTGATAACCATAGTGCTAGAAGGGAAACTGGGCCTTTTTTTTTTTTTTTTTTATCTGTAATTCAGTGTGTAGTGTGCATACTGCTCTTTGTTTTATGATGCTGCTAATCATGACTACGGGTCCCATCAAAATGAATACGCTACAAACACAGCAAAAGAGATCCTTCTCCCATTACAGGCAACAAATTTTTGTCACGTGATACTGCACTTCTGTCATGTAGGTTACATATTATACTTAGGATATTCTTGAGGAAATTATCTTTTATTTATCTTAAGGACATAAAAGGGAAGAAATTTGGAAAGGAACAAGTAGAAGGTGAGTTTAAACAGAGGTTTGGGTAATAATCCTCTCTGCATCGTGCCTAGTTTATGAAGATCGAGTTGTGAGTGGCTGCTTCATACATCATTGCCAAACAAATTATGAACATACTGTTCTTTATTTATCTGTTGTCAGAGAAGAAATACCAAGTGCAGCAAATAAATCTTGATTTTCATAACCTCAGTTGACATGCTGGAGCCAGGTAGTGTATAACTTGGATCTAATAAGCTGGGCAAATGTGACATGGAAGACAAAGAGAGAAAAAATGCTCATGCCGCTTCTCAACTCTAGATTGTATATACAGCGAGAGGCATTCTTTCTCTCTCATCCCCTCTCCCATAGTACCCTGAACACCTTAAATTAATGCTGTTTCATTTAAAACAAAAAAGCAAGCAAACAGAAAATACAGTTCACCTTAACCAGGGGGTTAGAAAATACTATGAAACCCTGAAAGTCAAAAATACTCCTTTAAGATGTCTGGGACTGCATCCTTGCCAGAGCTCTCAGTTTATTTAAGCAATCAACCCAGAGCCAGCATTATGTACATCAGGGAGCTCAGCTGGAGAACTAAGCTTCCTGGACATTGTCATACACTGAAAATGTTAGACCCAGGTCTGTGTCAGGGATGCACCAGGGCAGCTATACAGCCTTCAGCAGAGCAAACAGTACATACAGGCTATGCAGCTGTGCATTTTCTTCTCTGGCCAAATGAATGGAGCAGCTTCCTCATCTGTTTGTTCTGCAACATAAGACTGTCTTGCTTTAATGTGCATTTGTTTTAATTATTGCTGATTTATTTCTTATTTGGTGAACACTAGGGACTGCTCTGTAGACTCTGGAATATTGTATGTTTATACTTTATGTGGAAAAACATATATAACTATGCATTATTTAAACTAGAAAAATGCAGATTAGCTGAAAAAATACAGGACTGATGAACAGATGTTACGTGATTGCAAAGAAGCTCCCACGCATTCAAATACAAGACATCTACAGAAGTAATGTGTTCATAGAATAAATAAATTTAGTGAGAAGAACTGAAACAGAAGGAAAAATCATCAGTAGAAATAATGAGTGTTTGTGTTCATGTAAATAATTTCAGTTGTGCTGAAACAAAAGGTTAGTAAACTGGGAGAAGAGAGAGGCTACAAGGATAAAAGTAACTTTTTTTTCCCAGCTCTCCCTACCTTCTATAGTTTCACATTGCTCATTGTTACCATTGAGTGGAACTTCTTTCCCTTGCAGCTGTTGAGAAGTTCTTTGGTGAACAACAGAACACAGGCCAAAGTGGCAGAAGAGCTGGGTATGCAAGAATTTGCCATCACTAACGACAAGACAAAAAGACCTGTAGCTCTTCGAACAAAGACTTTGGCTGATCTCTTGGAATGTGAGTTAATTTGGTAATAACAGCTTAGAACTTATGCAACCTCTTTTTCCTCAGGGCTTGTGTAAAAAAGCCATTAGAAATCCCCCAATTCACTATTAAAAATTTGTTTGGGTTTTCAAATGAATTATGCCTATAGGCCTGAAAGTCAGATTTTTGAACACTAGCCTAAATATTTGAAGTCTGTCTGAAAGCACGAAGGAAGTGTAATTGCAGGTGGCTTAGAGTTGTAGGCTTAGGAATTGAGGAGTTATGACCACCAGGTCAAAAGCATGTCTAGAAGTCAAAGCTTGTAATCCAAGTTGAGCTATTTAACAGCAGTTTCAATGTTTCATTAACATGTTCTTGTCTTTGTTGGAAGACAAAGTAGTTCCTTCAGCAGATGAATAGTTCTGTGTGTCATTTGACTGCATTTTAGGTTTCAAAGTGGTCATTCCACAAAAGGGAAGGCTATATGGAAATTAATTTTAGTCCATTTGTGGAAGTTTGTGCTACCTTCTTTCCAAAGAAAGTGGAAACAGTAATAAATATTCTGCAAGGAAAGTTAATCAATGCCTTGTATATTGTGATATATTTTGTGAGCCATTCAGACCCCTTGGCTTTTGCCAGATCCTCTAAGTAAATGGAAACAGTACACAAACAAGAGTGATTTATATCTAAAACTTTTTTATGGTACCCAGTCGTGATTTATTTGTAAGTATCCATGGTCACCTGGTTAAAATGTGAGATTAGGAGCTGAGTGTATTTTCTAGCTCTTTAAATGACTGTGTGGATTTGGATAAATCACTTAATCTCTTGGTCAACTTTTTTTCCTGTGTATGCAGGACAATAACACCCTCATCTTGCCACTGTTGTGAAACATAATTGAATATGGCTTTAGAGTACTCAGATACTTGTTTCTAAAGGTGCAATCCATTAACTTTCTTGGATGAGTAACTACCTTTTTTTTTTTTTTTTTCCCTCAGCTTTTATTGCTGCCTTGTACATTGATAAAGATTTGGAATACGTTCACACTTTCATGAATGTATGCTTTTTTCCACGGCTAAAGGTAACATTGGTCAGGTTCCTCTCTACTGTCATTAACACATTGTTGCATTTGAGACTCTTACCATAGTCTCTCAATTGTAAAAGCATCTTTGTGAACTTCTTACAGGAGTTCATTTTAAATCAAGATTGGAATGATCCTAAATCTCAGCTTCAGCAGTGCTGCTTGACTCTCAGAACAGAAGGAAAAGAGCCAGACATTCCTCTTTACAAGTAAGAGCTGACGTGGCTAATTATCAGTTTTTTCTTGCATGTGGAGGAAGATGTGATCAGTCACCCTAGGTTTTTCCCATAGTTTGATTTTATTGTAGTTATCCCAGCCCCCCCGTCTCTCTCTGTATGAAGATGGAAAATGTTGAACCAACGTTTTCCAAGGTTTAGGTGCTTTAAGCTATTCCAAAGAAGAATTAGTAAACATTTTACCTTGTACAGTTGCAAACTGGATGGAATAATTCACCCTTCTCTTTTTTCAGTTGTAAAATAGTGTGTTAGCTACTTCAAAGAGGCAATAATCAAATGAAGATTGTATATTGCATCTATATCTATTTCAATTAACCTAGGAACGGGTGCAATGTTAGCTCCCAAGAGAAAAGATAAAGGCCATGTTGTTGGGATTATTATATCAAAAAGGTATAAAAATGGAAGTCCAAGTGCATTTGTCACATTTACCGAAGTAAAGTTTTCAATGAAATGTAGCAGTTCAGTTACAGTGACAAACAGTGCACTTCAGAAATGTGATCACTTTAACGCTGCAACTGATGCTCTGCAAATGTGACTCCACGCTGTCTCTGTACGAGGGTTCACAGCTTTGTCTTGAGTGAGGGAGATGAATACAAAAGAAACAATTCCTGGTTCTTGAAAACCCACTGAGCATCAAGTAGCAAATGTTTGTTTTGTTCTGCTGTGATGATAAATTGATTTTTATAGTATAGCTTAGAGCTAGTAATATGCTGTTATCTTCCTATTATCTTGTTAAATTCCTTTTCTTGGGGTTATCTGTTTCACTGCAGTAAGTACTATTGCTTTTAAATTTGGGGTGGGTTTTATTTGCTCTTGTCACAGCACATGGAGACAGAGTACTATAGTTAGATACTTTAAAAATTGATGTGAAATTGGTGCTTCTTCCCAAAAGAAACAAGGTAGTGGACAGAACTCGAGCTGACAGTGGGGAGAGATTTGGGACAGCAGGAAAAAGAACCGAAGAAGCAATTCATTGCATGTCTAGGGAGTTATCTTTTTTCTCCTTTAGATGGTTGTTGATGCATGTCCTAGACTTCAGTGAAAATGGAAAGCTGGTTTTGTAACAAACTGTAACTTTTCAAAGCTGATGGAAAATTTCTTTGTACCGTGATAATTCACAGCAGAGAGCTACCACATCCAGTATAAAGTCCTTTTAAAACCTTGCTAACCGCACAGCTCTCTGGGACTAAAATTTTAGTGCACACAGTAATCATATTGGTGTGATTGTTCGCAGCTGCACAGCTACGTACAATTTATATGACTTTATTACAAGTGTTTTCACGTATTTAAACAGTTTGAGTTACAGTTTGCATTTTTGCTTATGGGTTAAGTTTTAATTTTCATATGGTCTTCCTGAGTGAACTTGGAGTAAATATAACCCGTATAAAAAAGATGCGTCTTATGTAAATGTCTCCTTTTTATTGTGCACCACACTGGTAATGTCTGTGTTAGTGTTATTTATACAGGCATCTTTCAACCCTTGCTCCATGCTTTGCACTAATCCCACTGTATCTATTGACCAGACTGAATCTGTGCCACAAACAGATTCTGGTTTTTAACACTTCCTGCTTGAGTAAATCATACTTTTCTTATTTCAGGACTTTGCAGACAGTGGGACCATCTCATGCCAGGACATACACAGTAGCTGTTTACTTCAAAGGGGAAAGAATAGGATGCGGTAAAGGCCCAAGGTACAGTGAAACATTAATCACATGGTGATCACATCAGTGGCCAAACTGACTAGCCATGGAGATAGCAAATTGTGTGGTTGGCCTTAGAAAAGGAAACCTACAAAGCCTTCTTCAGTAGAGCTGTTCTGAGTTTCTGCCTCAGGAGTACCTGAAGGTTTCAATGTCTGTATAGTTTCGGATCTTAAGCTTTTTTGGTGAGCTTGCCTACAAGGTGGCTAGTGATACTAGATGATTTGTGGCTCTCAGACTAGAAACTGCAGAACAGCTTCCAGAAAACAGTGACTTTATCTTTGGTTTTGCTACTGGAGTGCTGTCCAAATTAAGATGGCAAGTTAAGGGTGCAAGGCTCTCGGAGGTTTTTTCTGATCTTACTACTTCTAGACATTTCAGAGATGTTCTCTAATGTTTCAACCATGAACCCCAAAGACCTCATCTTATTTTCTACAACGAAATCTGGTGGTGATTATAAAAATATCATTGGTTTTGTAGCATTCACACCTCAGTGGTTTTATTCCTTTTGTTTCTCTCAAGTAAAAGCAAATATTTTGGTGAAGAATGGACTAGAATATTCTTTTAGTGTTATTGATCTAAGTTTAAAAATATTGTACTGGAGCTGTAGTGCTATTGTTCACTTATTTATGGAAAGGCTGATATATCATATACTCTGGGAATTACTAGCTACTGGTTATCCAAAGACTTTTATTACAAAAGAGTAGCTACTGTTCCACTTTGTCAGAAACTTTAGTTTATTCTGTAGAACTTAGATGTCATGTAATGTGTTTTTGTTTGGCTTTCACAGTATTCAGCAAGCGGAAATGGGAGCTGCAATGGACGCACTTGAAAAATGTAAGATATTTGGGCAACAAAGAAAATAATTCATAGTTTACACGCTCTTTAGTGAGGTGAGGTGCAGGTTTTGTGGGAGAGAAGACTTCAATGTAACTTACATGCTGAATGCTGTCAGCTTCTCAGCAGCAAATTTTCCTTTTAGTACTTTCAAGATAATTTTGTTGCAGGTGAAGTTAATTTGGTACCAAGAGTTACTTTTTTAAAGGAAGTTGGTTGGCGACAGAGGTTGGAACTTAGAGGGAACCCTGTGCAATGAAGTCTCATGGAGATTTTCCCTGCTTAACTACAGAGTGGAGTAAGACTGCTTAGTCTCTTGACAGTGTGGTTGCCTGGTCCTCTAATTTAGGGGAGGAAAATTACTTTTCAGTTGCAAATTTAGAAAATAAAATTTGATCTCAGATTATACAGTAGACCAGGTGAAAATATAGCAGGCAGATCCCCTGCGAACGTGAGTCAGTATTTATCCATTAAGAACAGCTTACCCCAGCTGAGGATCCAGCGGTCTGTGTGTGCATCTCTCAGAATTATGCTCAGGACAGCCAGCCCATGCAGTCCCTCATTGCAGCAGAGTCTCAGATGTGAAAGGAATGAATGTATGCAAGCATCTTATGAAAGAACTTTGGTCAGGTTGCTACCATGCCGAGTTCTTCAGCGTTCTTAAAGAATCATATTACAGGCACAGTGCTGAAAATCAGATTTTCGTTTTATGGTGCACATGACCAACAAAATATCCCAGAATTCCATTAAACAAAGCACTAGTGTTTTTAAAAAACAGCAGCAATTTAAAAGCAATTTGCTTTTGTTTAGTTTGCTTTCTGGTTTAAATAAATATACCGTACTGTGACAGAGTTGTAAATAACTGATGAATAAACCCTTTATTCCTGTAGTATATAATAAAAGGCACAAATTTCACTGGCCAATAAAACAAAGCAGTAGAAAGTCATTCTGCTCTACCCACGACCTCCTGCAGATTATGTGGCTTCTGCACCATGTTCTCTAGCTGAACAAATCTGTGCTGCCTGGGACCCAGATAGAGGAGGACGACACTTGGTGTCAAGGGTCTCCTCCTGAGGAGCCTCTGCTGAAATTTTCTCTGGTAGCCAACTCGAGAGAGAGCAGTCCTTTTCTGAGACATCTCCCAGATTTGTTTAATGTCTTTAAAGGTCAGTGTAGTAACCTTTTGCATTCATCTGGGCACAGATAGGTACCCAGTGTTGATCCCCGAGCTCTGTGTGATCCCAGCAGGATTTACAGCCAACCAGAGTCTACCACTTCTTCTTTTTCTGACCAGCTGCAGGTCTCTGCAGCACAGAGACACAGATGAATGTCACATCCTGTTCATGTAGAATACATCATATTCTGTGCACCAAATTCAGAGCAATTCTGATCAATTTTATAAGCTAGTTTTACAGCCTCAGTTCTGGCTAGTGTGCATATGTATCAGCCAATGGACAAATGTCTGAAATCAGATGCATCCATCGTCCCCGTGGCTATTTTTCTATCACCTCAGCCTTGTCTAGTTTGTTACAGCCAGTTTTCACTCATCCATGCTCTTAAGACTATACTAAGGCTGCATTCTGGTACTTAGCCAAGCATTAACTTTTTCAGGAACAAAATTTATGCATTCCATGCTACATTCTTACTTTCCCATTAGGATCTCTGCCATAATGTTGGGGCATCTTGTGTAATCTGTGTATTCTAAAATAATAATAATGGAAATCTGTACAATGCTTGGAACCAGTGGCTAATACTTTTTGGAGTGAGAACAAGACAAAAAACCCTGACAACATTGACAGTAGTCTCACATTCATTTTTCAGTATCACCCACCTGTTGCTAAGGGAACAGAATGTAAAATCCAGGTAATACCTGGCCATGTTGCTATATCAGGATTTTATATTTTATTTTTGTGAGTGTATTAGATTTGGCAGTGCTTTGTAGCAGGAGAACCAGATGTGGAAATAATAAAGAAACCACAGTCTTATGACACACAGACCTGGTTTACTATGGATTATTAGAAATAAATGAGTAAAAATGGTAATAACATTATTCCCTCCTACCCCTAATCTCATCAAAGTTGTTGTTTGGTTGTGATTTTTTTTAAAATGTGAGAGCTGAGACTTTTTGTGTTACCAGTTTGTTTATTAATGTAAAATATTTCTCCTTGTGTCAGATAACTTTCCCCAGATGGCCCATCAGAAACGGTTCATTGAACGGAAGTACAGACAAGAGTTGAAAGAAATGAGGTGGGAAAGAGAGCATCAGGAGAGAGAGCCAGATGAGACTGAAGAAGCAAGGAAATAAAAGGAGGGCACAGAAGCAGTGGCATATTTACTTACTTAATAACTCTGACTGGGGCCTATGGAGACCTAACCTACTTTCTTGCAGATGATAAATGAAGAGTGCCTGTTGATATCAAATAGAAAAATCATAATTTCTTCTTTTAAAGGTGTCTGTATATATAGTATTTCTTTAGTTTGGTTTTAAGTGTGAAGTTTGTTTCACTTTTTAATGAGATTTGTTTTTAAATTCTTTTAATTTTTATGGAAAGTTGTGGGATTATTTTTACTGTCTTGTATGAAGTAATAAAGTGTGAATTTCAAAAGCCTGTAGGAGGAAAACCTGTTTAATGGTTGTCTTCTGTATCCAAGTGCTGTTTTGTCAGTGACCAGCAAAGTTGCTACATGAACTCCACTGAGGAAAGTATTATGAGAAACTAATTCAGCAGAGCACTTAAGCATGTGCCTAACTTAAGTTTTGCAGCAAAATGTTCTTCTTGCCTCTGCTATGCGAGAGCCATAAACTTTAGGTCCTTTTACAGAAGCTAGTAAGTAATTTAAACAAAGGAGATACTCAGTTTTAAACTGTGGATTCACAGGAATGTGAATGTGACACGAGTGTGTGTGGAAGGTAGTGTGTGTGTGTGTTTAAATTTAAATCAGCATTATAAAACACTAAAAGAAAAGGGGAAAAAAAAGGTAATTATTAAGCAAGAGAATGACAACTTTTTTCATATAAAATATACTGAGTTTACATTTACAGGTTTAGTTTCATTGACAATGTCTTGGTTTATCAAACCGATGTCTAATTTAATGGATTTCTTTGTCCAGAAAATACCAATGTGTGACCATAATGCTCAAGTGGTGTATTAGAAACTCCACACAGGTGCTGTTCCAGACAGGTTCATTGAAACCCCTTTGTATCCAAAGGATACAGGTATAGTTTAAAGCTGGCATACAGTTTTAAGTTACCCAGTTTCCTTCATTTTTGGTGTCTGTGGATTTTATTAGATTGGTAGATGCTTCTGTTGCCAAAAGGTGGAAATTCCACTGTGTCTGTTGGTGTCTTTTTCTAGTGACTCCCAGCTCCATTGTAGATGTTGGTGTATTGTTTGTTCTTCTAATTTTCCTGCTTTGAGCTGTTCATATTCGTTATGCTGACTTCTGAGTTAAAACAGTCCCTTAGTGCACATTGTGCAGTCATTTCTCTGTCTTTCTTTTAGGGTAAATGAAACAAACCTTTTCCTAAAATATGCATTTTCTTCCTGCTTCAGATCCTTTTTGATGAGTTATTAATGCATCTTTTCTGATAAAAGTAACACAGAGGTGTGTGATAAGATACCAAGCACCTTCGTGAGCATGAGTTCACAAGTCTGGCCCAAAGAATTCATACAAATGCCTGAAAGAAAACTTCTGCCTGTTGACCACACTACAGCGAGCAACAAATTCAGTGGTTGTCTGAAGCACCTTTCTGTAGGTGTGCAGTGGGCATCTGTGAAAGCACTTTATTGCAGGTGCCAAAGTAGACATAAATATAACTGAAAAGTTCTGACTACCCAAATATCTTCCCAAAGTTTCATTTCTGAGCGTATTAATACGTGTATTTTCATAGGCACGTTTTTGTACACATGCAATGTGAGATGCTCTTAAATGTGGTGGGTTGTGTCTGGGTTTTTTTTTTTTTTTAACCTAACCCCACAGTACTACCTCACTTCTTCCAGCTTCTATAGTTGCCTTTTCTTAATGGATTGATGCTTTAAATCTATTTCAGGGGATGAGAGCGGAAAAAAAAGCCAAACACCTTCTGTAATTTAGAGACTGATAATAAACCATTGAAACACGGGGGGCGGGAGGGGATAAAAACAACAAGATAAAGGCAAGGAGCTGCTCTCTGGTGGATGCTGCTGTTCTTTGAATTGTGAGAAGTGATTGTAACTCCTTATAGCTTCAGTCTGTAAATAAGAAGCTGAAATGCCTCTGAACAGCAGCAGGCTTGAAAAGCAAACGACAACTCCCCTGCCCTCGAGTCTTTTGTATTTCAAATTCTTTTGTATAGCTGCCCATCTGCTTCTGGCAGTACGTTGAAATGCTGCATTGGTAGAGGGTTAAGGGTAATCGTGTACACAATTATTTCATTTTTCCTTTGGAACTGTGACCAGGTTGATGTGTTTAACAGGTAGTGACTTCACTTTCAGGTGTACGGTTGCTCTGCAAATTTCTCTCATCGTATTTGACACCAGCAGTGTACCCCAGGGGAACTGTTAGCTCATAGTTGAACATTACTTTCATTCTTCCTATACATCATTTCATTTTTCGGCTCTTAGAAGACTGTGAGCTTATTCATAAACATTTGCACAAAAATAGATGGACTTTATCCGATATGGTGTTTGGGGGGAGGAACCCAGACCTGTTCTCTTTTCTTCTTTGACCCAGAAATTGCTTGAAAACAAACTTTTAAGACTTATTTCTGCGTTCCATTACTACAGTTAATGAGTTTTAGATCTTTCTCAATAAAATGCAGGTGATAGCTCAACTCATGAAAAAATGGTTATCTTCCCTTTTTTTCACTATATGTGTGGGCTTGGAAGATTGAAGAAATTTTGTTTTCCTTGTCTTGAGGTAAAGAAATTCATGTTTCCTTCGTCTATGTCAGAGAGTGTCATTATGTAAAAAGACAGTGGCTCTGAATGTTTCTGATGGTTTAAGGAGATGCATAGAATGTATAATGTGAGTGCAGTCCTTCATAACACACACTAAGGAGTGAAAGGTGTTTTGCTGGTTGCCTTAAATTTGGGAAAAATGATTCCTGAGCTCATGTTAATCAGTGGAGCAGCTGTAGCCTACAACCACACAACTTTGGCTGCTTTTTTTTGAAATGTGAAGGTGTCTCTGACTTACTGATAAAGTAAGGTCTTTTTTTGATTGCTCCAGAGCCTGATCTGTTCTGATCTAGAGGTTTTCATGCAAGATCTGTTGATGTGATTCAAGTACAAGTAGATGAAGGAAGAACAAGGCTGAGATCTGTGTGGATCCAGCAGATCCTGTGAGAGCACATCTTTCTTTTATTTTTTTATTTAATGTGTGTATGTACAGAGTGTTGAATAGAATTGTAGCTCATTTGACTAGGAATTTTAATTGAATTTACATAAAATTCATCATTGCTATCTGCGGAGCCTAAGTTTTCTTTGTAAGATTTCAGTTTCTATAAGGTTATTTAACCGGGATACTAAAAGAGGATCTCGGTCTCTAAGACTGTTGTAAACATTGTTGCTAATAAAATTTTCCAGAAAAGACTTCAAGCAGAGTTGTTACTTGCTAAAACAATTTGGAAAGATCAAAAGGCAAATCCTGATCATCTGTCTCTACTTCAAAGGCTCTGATTATACAGGCTACATATTTAAACTAAGTGATTCACTTGTAACAAGTTTGTTTGGTTGAAGTTTGTAAAGCCCTGTATGAGTTTCAGGGTTTGATCATCTCCGCTGACCCACTGTGCGTTGTCTTTGGTGGGGATGGTATTGTGGTAGAAATGTCTGTGACCCATACAGCCCACCCTGCTTCTCCCCTCTTCCCTCCACAGGTTATACATTTGTTATTGAGCATTTGAAATAGTTTTGCGTAAATGGGGAATAATAACCAGAGAGTGGTTCCTGATTTGTTTCTTTGAAGGGTAGCGAAAACTCGCGGTTGAAGAGTGCTCGGCTGTCTTCTGTTGCCTGCAAGCCTAAATGTTTAGCTCTTGGAATGACTGACATCTTACTGTGACTAGGTTCAGAAAAGAAAGGTGCCGTGTCCCATCGTTGGTTGCTGGTAATTATTCTTGGCCAGTAAGCTCTGGTGTCCGGGGACAGACATTCTGGGTTCTGCTGTCTGGTTTTTCATTCATACCTAAGCAAATACGGTGAGTAACCAGGAAAGCAGGTGCAAGATAAATGGGTAGCTGTACAATGAACTTACATTTTCTTATTACACTAAGAAAGAAATAACAATACCATAACAATATTGCAGGTGGAGCAGGGAATCAGATCTCTCATCCTTCTTGGACACATTTCAATATCATTTGTTAATGCAGAGCTGCTCATTAGACCATCTACCACTGGAAAATAGAGTAACTTCTTGTATTTTGAAGACATAATTTCTGCTTGTATGAAGATGTATAAAAGGAGAGATGATTAAAAGGAATTGCAAATCTGGAGGTCTACTAGTCACTTCAAATTATATCAAGGTGGAGAGTTTTATTTTAGTGAGAATGGCCTTTTTATGATATTTCATGACTCCTCTCATATTATGATGCATTTTGTGTTCCCAGTTTGAGTTGCAGATGGTGTTTTTCTTAGTAAACTGTTCATGCTATGTCTACCTAGCAATGAAACCTGTCTCTGGATTCCTCTTTTACGGCATTTTCCTATTTGTAGAAGTAAATAAGGGTCAATACCTTTGCGCTGGTCTTGTTTTGTTTCCCTTATTTTCTTCTCTTCATAGTAGCCTACCTCATTGCTGTTGCCATGGGGTGCTCAGCTAGAGCAACTCTCCGAGGCTTGCAGAGGAGAAAACCATTGCAGGCTCTTGTGTCTGTGCTTTCTGCTCATAGGCACGTTCTTGGCCTGGAGGTCCACGAGCTGAGGGAAAGGAGCATTGGTGACTAGTGTGCGTTGGCTGGTATCAGCAGGCTGGAAGAGCTGCCAAGGAGTCAGGAAAGCAGTGTAGTCAGAGAGGCTGACCCCACAGCTGCAGCTGAGTGTGTTGCCCAGAACCAGGTAGGCTGTGTCTGTGAAGAAAAATTAAATATCTCCCCTGCTTTTAGAAAGTCAAAAGAGAAGGAATGCTCAAAACCAAAGAAAAGACTGATGGTCTTCACCGACTCTGCTGGATGTTTTTGTTTGCATGCCTGTTTTTTCAGATACCCTCAAATTTCCCAGATTCTTTCTGGTGTCCTAAGACGTAATAGGTTGTGTGCTCCAGCCACTCAGATTTCCCTTTCCATCAGGGAGCAGATTTACCTTGGAGGCCCTTTTCTTCACCTGCTTGCTACAGGTAACAAAGGAAGCACCAAATTACACTCAAAAGCTCACTAACTAGGTATATTTCCTTTTGTCTAAATCCTCGTTATGTTCCTCAAAAGGAATCAAAAATCTTTTATGAATAATGGTGTAAATTATATACCTGTGACTTAGAATACAAACGTTACTAGAGTGGCTGGAGAACGCGATTCTGTTGTTTTTCACATCACCTGTGTGGAAGGAATAAGGGGCTTCTCACTCTGTTGCTGAGATGTGAAAACAAGGGTGAAATTGTCACTTGGGTCTAGGCCTCAGGAAATCTGTGGTAGGGCAATAAGACCTCATCCAGTGGATGTCCCAGGCTGTGGATTAAATATGTTTTCTTTTAAAGTCTGCTACATTTCTCTTCCCGTGCCTGGGAGTGTCTTGGAAGGAGAAAAGGGGAACTTGGCCATGAAGACTGGGTACCATGACCCTCACCCCTTTTGCCTGTGGAGTCTTGAGAAACAGTGATTGAGGAGGTCTGTAAAATTAGAGACTCCACTACAAGAAGCCAGACCCAAACAGTGTGTTGCTTGTCCACAAAGCCTTTAGTAAAAGCAAATAAATAAATAAAAACTTCCACCATGAGCAGACATTTCAGAAATAATCCATTAGCAAATGACAGACTCTTGATTTGACAAATCGTGAACTTTTACTGGTGGCAGAAGCAGTTCATACGTCGGTGGTCCAGAAGTGATGCAGCAGTGATGGGTGAGTGTTTGTCACTCGAGGTAGCTTGTTACTTTATTTAAAGGTGGGGATGGTGGTCACTGGAGCCCATGGGACCCCACTGATGCAAGCTGAGCCAACGTTTCTATAAAAACTAAAAAAATATTACTTCCCTGCAGATTTCCTCCTGTCATTACTTCAGCCATTTACTGTGTCAGAACAGTTATGACATGGTGACCAGTTTTTGCTGCCAACTAGAATTACAATTCAAATGTTGGAGCTCTGTTTCCAGAGGGACACTTGAACTGGCAAACAAAAAGCAACCCTCTCCCAATCCAGCAGCACTTGAAAATGCTAATGTTTTTCAATATCCATTTATAAAGTCCTTCTTTTTAATAAAAAAAAAAAGAAAAAAATCAAATGTAAATTCTCCAAGATAGGAATTTTTAATGACTTCATTGGACAAGTAATCCAAAATTGTTGCTCTTACCTTCTGTTTTTGTGATGGTGAACATTGTCAATGTACATGAGAAACTTTTAGCTTTGTCATCATTAAGAAAAAATATCATGCCATCCAAAGGGAAAAAAAGAAAAAAACCTGTTTTAATATTTGATGTTTAAAGTTTGTAATTCAAACTGTTTTTTTATTCCTTCTTCCAAAAACTAAGCCAAATATTTTAAATATGTTTTCCACCTGTCAGAATGTGTCAGATTTTACAACCAATATCCTGGCTCGGTTGTTATATGTACACTAAGAATCAAAAGCAATCTATGTGTTATTTCTCACTGGTTTTTGAGTCAGGACTTGGCCAGACCTCCAAAATGGTGGGACACTGCCAACCTTGTAAACCCTCAAAATTTTCAGAGAACTCAATGCCTTTACCGAGCAACTGGTTTTCAAGACTTCACATTCATAGTCATAGTCACAGAATGGTTAGAGTTGGAAGGGACTTCAGAGATCAGATAGTTCCAACCCCCCTGCCATGTGCAGGGACACCTCTCACTAGAGCAGGTTGCTCAAAGCCCCATCCAGCCTGACCCTAAACACTTCCAGGGTTGGGGCATCCACAACTTCTCTGGGCAACCGGTTCAAGTGTCTCACCACCCTCACAGTAAAGAATTTCTTTCTAGTATCTAATCTAAATCTCCCCTTTTCCAAGTTAAAACTGTTCCCTCTAGTCCTGTCACTACACTTCCTGACAGAGAGTCCCTCTCCCGCTCTCCTGTAGGCTCCCTTTATATATTGGAAGGCTGCTATAAGGTCTTCTGGAGCCTTCTCTTCTCCAGGCTGAACAACCCCAACTCTCGGTCTGTCTTCATAGGAGAGAGAGGTGCTCCATCCTTCTGATCATCTTCATGGCCTTCCACTGGACCTGTTCCAACATTCCTTTCACTCCCATTGCTATCTGTGGGGTTTTTTCATTTTTTAGAGTTTTCATTATTTCTTTTTTAATGTGATTGATAGAATTGCTGTCTTCTATTTCAAAGTTCCCTGATCCTTACTTTTGGTTCGTGGATACAGCATCAATTCCTTGCCCGCTGTGAGAAAAGAAAATAAATGACCTTGAACTCTTTGCCCTTGCGAGTCATACTTCAACATTTATATCAGGAATCAAGTGCCAACAGCAAGAACAAAAGCCTCACTGTGCACCCATGCAAATAAAATACTCAGTCTTTCCAGTATGATTTGGGGGGATGGGGAGGGTCTGTCAGGGGGATAATAATTTGGGGGGGATTTTAAGAGATCTTCTGAAGTCTTAAGGCATGTAATGATGTACTTTTTGCAGCTTAAATTGTGAATTTATGCAATTGGATTAAGTTTGGTATCAATTCAGCTGGCAACTTATAAATGGAAGCAAGGAGAGAGAGGTAGGAAAAGGCAGAACTGTTACCTAAAACACAAGAAAAAGGTCTATTTCAACACTGACTGCTGAGAAGCTGATTGATTTGGATAGAAAAATACGTTGCCTGCTTTCAAATACGTACTGAAAAATACAGTGTTTTATTGTAACGTAAATACAATTCTGTGCCATGTGCTTGAGATAATGATGGCTTTAAATAAATTCATTTAGTTGAGGTTTATGTGCAGCCAGAATGTACATCTTAAAGATAAGATATACTAAATCAATACTTTTTATTAGAAATAGAAGTGAGGTGATAAAACTTTAATATCATAAGATACAGAGCTGGTAAATATTCTAGCAAAGCTGTAATAGGTATCTCAAGTTTAACTAGAAACATATTTGAATACGTGTGTTTGGGGTAAATACTGATATATATGTATATATTTATTTATTAAACATTTTAAGTGTTCACTCATTGCAAGATGATACTGGTTTAACAAAAAAAAAAAAAAGTCTCCTCTGTTCATTGTTTGTTTTGCAGGTATTTAAATATTGTCTACATTGTAGTGGTATCCAGAGATTTTTACTAGCACTGGGAGTTTGAATGCCAACCACTGTATGAGCACAAAAAGACAGGTAGTCCTTAACCCAGAAAGAAATAACAGGAAAGCAACCACTTACTCAAAGTCACCACAGAGGTCATGGGAAGAAATGAGAACAAAACCGGAGTCTGCCAAGTCCCAGCTGAGATCCATCTTCTCTTCATACCATATAGCTACTTATTTACAGCATTTTGTTTATATAGTGGTTGTTTTATTTCTGCATTTGTGTAGGCATTCTAAACTTCACGCTCAGCAGACTAGAGCATGGTTTTATGTAATCTCTTTCGTACTGAAAGCTTATAGAAGTAATTTTAAAAAGTGAAAGAAAACTCAGGTGGCTGCTGCATAGTAGTAGGAGTGTCCCTCTACAGCCAGCATTTGCCTGGGTTTGCTGTTGAGCTCCTGTGATGGCAGCTTAGGCTCGTAGCTCCAAGGTCCCTGCAGTGACGGGGCATGTGACATGCATTACTTGGGTAGTGTCATGCTGCAGCAGAGCTGGCGCTGGCTCCATTGTGCACAAGCAGGATGAAGGCAGATCCCTCTTCTGGATTCGTGGCCAGGCGTTATGGCTGTTGTTTTTTTAACTAGGGTTGTATCCCCACCAAACCCATTAGAGGTTAGTATGACCCTAGGCACACGTGTTATACTTCCATCATGGTCACAAAAGCAAATAAGCAAGCAAACAGCTGTGTTCTTTATGCGAACTACTTGATTTCGAAGTGCCTGAGCAATTTCCTTCTTTCCTTGCAACGAAATCATTTGAGAACTGTTTGCCTTCCAGTAACGGCCACAGGTCAGACCACGGGTTAGCAACATTAAAAGAGAAGTGCATCCCACCTTTTTAGTCTTGTGCTGCCATGTGTACTTGTCCTTGCAGGAGGATTAGTGGTTGCCAACCCCCGTGGCAGTAATGGGAGGTGGGGGCAAGACCTTTTACCGCATGTTTCAGCACGGTCCCTGGGCTGAGAGCAGCAATTGCCTGTGACAAGGTGGGCTAGTGGGAACCCATCCAGTGCATTTTCAGCTGGTAAGAACACAGGTGGAGGAACTGGCACAAGTTTTATCCCAGCCTTGACTGGCAGAGATTAACTAGGGTTAATCTCTCACCAAAATAGTATTTCTTGCAAGGCAGTGAGGAGGAAAACTAGGGGTCCAGAGGGCAGTGCGCATGCAGAAGATCTCATTTTGACCAGCTATTGCTTCCATACTGTTTGGTAATGGCTTATCTCACAGCTTCCCATTATCAGAGGAGATTTTTTCCTGGTCCCCCACACATGCATGCATTGTACAGACATCTGTATGCAAGGAGTTAAACAGACAAGAGTGTGTGTGTGTGTATAAAGAAGTTTGGGACTGTGCAAGTGCAGGAGTAAAGGAGGCCCAGAGAGACAGCTGCGTGACTCCTTTGCCTCCTAGGCAGATCTGTCATTTCTGGCTATAGGATTGGTTTGTTTATTCTGTTTAATGATACTGACCTTTGTGTTGAATAGGTTGGCCTGTTGCAAAGCTAGGATTTGTGGCCTTTTGGGACTTCAGCTGTTTGGAAGACTGAGGATATTTTTTACTATATCGGGTCCAAAGAGAATGACTTCTGATGACCCAGCTGCCCTTATAACTCACTTGCCCTTTACCTTTTGACAGACAAAGTGACTTCAGATTTAGTCATATGTTATAGACTGTTTAAACTTGAAGAACATTCTGGTAATGAATGATGTTTTATGGCAAAAAGAAATTGAAAGTGGTTCTGAAAATACACATTTTTATTATGTGTTGCATGTACTTTTTGGGGGGAAACCAATCCTGAGTTTGTGCTGTGAGTTTCAGAAAGGACTTACCTTGAAAAGTAGAAAAAAATAATTTAGATATATCGGAGAGTGAATTGCCTCAAACTGTATTGTCTTCCACAATAGATCTTACTTTACAATGTTACTTTGAATAACCAGTTTCTCTCTTACAATGTAAGAAATGGTCCCCATATCTTATTGGAACTTTGAGATTCCCAATCTGATTCCACAATCTTTATTAACTAAATGAATGCCTCAGGATTGGCATAGAAGAGTTTGCACCTGAGATGTTTTTTGGCACTTCAACAAATAGCCTTGGTTGGTTTCTAGACCCTAGACTTGTAGTGGCCCTGATCCTGCAATGCTTGTGTCTAAGATTGATTTTAAGCACGTAACTGTCCATCTCTGTTCATCTGAGCGTATCAGCTGGGAATGAGAACTCCTGTTGTTTCAACTTTCATGTCATCAGTGACAACAGCTTTTGCTTGTACTTGCAGCCCTCCACTGTTTGCAGCAGGAGCGTAACACCGGTCACAACTCAGCTTCCTGGTTTGAGGTAAAACAAAACCAAGTTTTTGTTCAGTAGTTTTACTTTTTAGCTCAGTTTCTTCTAACTCTCTGAAACTCTGTTAATGAAATTAACAGCATATTGTGAAGACAACGCTAGTTCTCAGAGTGATAAGACTGAGGAATGGTATGCAGAGAGGCTCTTGCAATTACTTATTGCTACAACAGCCAAGGTCAAAACTACCAACTAACTTTGTTATTTGTCAGAAGCACAAAAGCATAGAGGAGTTGCACCTGCAGGGAGGAGCTGACAGGATGGGTAACCCAAAACTTGACCATGGGTATTCCAGCCCATCTGCCTCATCCTCAGTATAAAAGCTGAGGGATCAAAGGGTCAGCCCTCTTGATTCAGTGGCCAGTGTCTGAGGAGGACTCTGTCTGTTTGTTTGCCTTTGATCTTGATCTGTGCATTCCTGAATCTAGATTTGGAATCCCATCCATCACTAAGTCCAGTCTGGGACTTTTCCAGTCCCTACCAGTGATGTGATCATCATCCTGGAAGCTTAATATGATTTTGTATATATTGTATATATTTCATTATTTCCTTCTACTTATTTTCTTAATGTTTTCATCAAAGTAGTTTAGTTTTCTCTCTTCTAAACTCATAGGTCTCTTTCTCTCTGTCCTTCCTCTCCTTGGAGAGACAAGTGGGGGAGACTGTTGTTTGTCTCAGTGGCCAGTCCGACCCAAACCACAACACCCAGAGACCCAGGGTCTGCCCAAACTGCCCTGCGGCTCCAGCAACAGTCCTGTAAATACACGTCCTGTAAATTCTGTCCTGTTTGCCTCCTCTCAGCTGTATTGGTTCTGCTGGATAGAAAGCAGGGAGGGGGGTAAAAAGAATTTAGTACTTTTTATGGTAAGTTAAGCAGCACTTTTTCTGATTTCACACAGGAAAGGGATCTGCTGAGTAAGAAAGTGCTAATTTCACATCGTTGTTTTTCACAGTAGAGCTACACTGTAAGTACCAGGCCCATGAGAAATGAGAGCACAGTCAAATTAATGAAATATAGGTTATGATGATAAATTATTCAATTGGGTAAAATTACTTTGGATTCAGAAGATGCTGAAACATAAGGGCCAGATCCTTTTCTGGTATAAAAAGATTCAGCTTCAACACTTTCAGGGAAAGAGTGGGAACTTATTCGGTTGAGAATCTGACTATGATTGGCAGCATGAGCAGTCATTTAAAACTCGGTGGCACATATTTCATCTACTTTGGGTGACAGCCATGAGGTGAATGTTTTAAATTCTGACATGGCATAGCCTTTCTTTTGAGATCTGTGGTGTGATTTTAAAGGAGATGAGATAAAAGCCATGCCTCTCCAAAGGCACCTTTTCTCTGATGTTAAAGGAAACAATGTAAAAATATGCCCACTAAATAAATCATCAGGGACTTTCAGAATAGATCACATCCTTCTGTCTTAAAACTTGTAATACAACTCAAGATGTTCACCTTAACTCAGTTTCTTTTGTTCAGCAATTTTTCTGTACAAGGAGGCATACATAGAGAAGGCAAGTCTGGAGGAGACACCCCATCAGAAGAGGTTCCAGTCAACAGAGGCAGAAAGCTCCTCTTTTGACTGCTGGCATGGCACTTTCGGAAGTGTAATTCTCATTAATCCCTCTCCCATTTCCAAGGAGGGGATGGTGGAGAAAAGACTCAGGGCTGTTATTTTGCTGAATGTGGATACCAGGGACTTGTGAATGTACCTGGCTCTGTAGAATAGCCTTTGGTTTCTTAAGTACCTTAACCAACGTAGTGGGAGCAGTATGCTGGTTTGGCTTCTGCTGATCGAGGATGAATTTTCAGTAACATTTTTCTTCAGCCTGCATGCACATAAGCACATAGGGTGGTGGAGGGAAGCACAAGATGGCACAACAGGCTTTCAAGGACCATGTCTGAAGTTAAAACTTGCAGCAAGTTGCATCTATAGAAAAAGAAAATGCCCCCAACTCAAGACCTCCTGTCAAGTCCATCTACAGTTACTAAACTATGGTTGAAAAGCTATGACTTCAGTGCATATAGTAGGCACTGAACTCATAGCTATGGGACCCTAGGCGCCTGCTGTGGTAAATGGAGAGAGAAAGCAACATCTCCAGAGACTGGTTCACAGTGTAGGCAGGATGAATCACCCACTCTTGTCTGAGAACCTAAGGGTGACAGCTCTTCTATCTTTCTCATTAGTCCAGTGCCCATAGTTATGTGAGTTGAATCTAGGCTTTAAACATTTGTAGCTGTAATAAGGCACAAGTACTCCAACTGAGCCAGCATGACACAGCCTCCTTAACACTTTGCATAGCCATTGCTGTGAGGCGAACGCTTCTTTATCCCCAGATGACTTACTCAATGATCCCCTTATGTGCAGATGTGAGGAGTGACAGTTTCCCCAAAGTGAGAATATTTTCAAATGTCAAGAAGCTTTATTTTTTTAATGTGTTAAACCATATAAATTCCCCAGATAACATGCTTCACAACTGAAATGAGACTAATTAGTAGGAAGGTAATGAGAAATCATTCAGAGAGCTTACACCCTAAGGTCTGGTCACTGCTATGGCAAACATGGGAGGGAGTAAAAACTGCACTGTGCTTTGTTCCTGTAAAACTGGCATGCACAGTTGTTAATTAACCTCAGCAAGGGCAACTTTAGAACATCAAAATGAGGAGAAAATTTTTAAGGGACTATGAACTTTGCCTTTCCTTTCTCTCCTCTTTTCCTCCTCTCAGTGTTCCTGGGCTGGAATGAGCTCCTTATTGTTCCACCAACCCACCCTTGCACCCACAGCAGTGCTGGGGCTCCATCCAGCTTTCCCTGCATTATGGCTACAGGCTTGGAAACTCAGATTCAAGTGATTTTTCCAGGAAAAGCTGAAGGGCTACTGGAACATCACAGAAGTCCTCTTGGCATAGATCATCAAGGTTACTTAGGTCCCTGACTCCTTATTAACTGAGAATCAGTTGCCCATCTGCAAAAGTAGAAAATAACACTTCTTGACCTTGTAGTATTGGAACTGTAAGTCTGTTATGGGTTTTTGAGCACTTACATACAAAAGTATGGAGAATTGTGTGAGGACTTAAGGCAGACTATTGAATTAGACTGCCATCAGTGATAGCAGAAGTGGAAGCTATTGTACTGGCTCCATATTAAAGGATCCAAATGGCAAATTTATGTTTTGGGTAACTTAAGCTTGAATAGAAGCATGAGGTCTCGTTTTAAACTTATCTGAGTTGATAAGATCCTTACCTTGACTTTAATAGGCATCTATATTGAGATGAAAGTTGAACCTTGAAATGAAACCTTGGCATACAAGTAACTGAGATTTTAAAAGGATGAATTTACAGTTTGTCAAAATATCAGGGAGATGCTGCTGATGAAACAACATCTGTGCTGTGCGGTAAATCATAATGTACTTAGCAAAATACAGATATCTCTTTTGAAATAAAAGACCTATTGAAAACCAGGCCCATTTTGAACAAGGGTCATCCATTTGCACAGCTTTGAACAGTGACAACTTACACCTGAACAGCTACAGGCTCTCTTGTATCATTCTAAATGTTTGAGGCAAATTAGACTGAAGGAACACACAGTCAAATCAGTCCTCCCTGCAAAAGAAGCATCTGTGTCTATATACTGATTTAAGGAGCTGTATGGAGAGGGAACAAAATGATGAGCTGAGGAGATGCGGTAACTGAAGTATAAATGATGACAAGTCAAATAAGATTTTTTTTAAAAAAAGAAAATAATGGCACTGATGTCAGCTGTCAAAAAAAAAGAAAAAAAAAAGGAACAAGAAGGTGTAATGAGAAAATAAGTATGTTGCAAGTAACAGAATTTGAGCACTGTGCCAATCTGAATTTGATCAGACCATTGTGGAGAAAAATCATTGACAAGGTGCCAGGGAAGACTTTCTTCTCTGTTTCTTCTCAAAATTTAAATTTTACAGATCTGCTCTCATCATCATTTTGTTCTTGATCGAGTGTTCTCAAGTATGTGCATTAATTGTGCATCAGCTACCTTTGAAATTTTCACTAGCCTAATTACTCTCAGATTTTTGCTCCTGTTTAGCATAAACTTTTCCTTCTTTTGCTTATGGCCATTAATTCTTTTCTCTATTCTCTTCTGAGGCTTGGTTAAATTTCCTTCCTTCATTTACATAGTTACCTTGAAGATATTTACAGGCAATGTTCATTTTCCTCCTGAGGTTTACATTTTTCCCTGTGTTGTCTTTTCAGTTCCTTTCTTTTTTTCTTCTCTTTCCCAAATTTGTATGCTCCTCATCTTTTTTTTATCATCAGTACAACTAAGCACTTTGACTAATTTTACGTATGATCTTTTTCTTGTATGTTTAAGACTAATAGTTTAGTAGCAGAACTGACCTTAAAATGCTGTGAGGGATATTTCCACAAAACCACTGCATAATATTCTCTCTCTTACCACGCTGTTTTGTGCTTTTAATGTCCTTCAGAAGCAAACTTCTTGTATTGCTAAGCCAGCTACTATGGTTACACAAAAAATTAAAATAAATCTGTAGCCTTCAGATTTATGACTTCATATTCCTATTCAGCTGTCAAAACACTGGTACATATCCCATTTGCAAGCTGCCCAGACTTTCATAGGTTCTGCATAACTTGTGATACATAGGTGAGTCTGGTGCATGTGTTTGAACAAGCAGGTGGAGTCTGGGCTCTGAAATTAAAACACAAGAATGGCATTCAATGTGCACATCCTGCTTTGGATACTTTTCAATTTAAGAAAAGCCAGGCCAGGTTTACAGCTATATTTAATCACGTTAATCTACAATGTAGATGTCAAGCAGGATTTTCAGAAGTGACTAGGCAGGTTGAGTTCCTAATTCTTAATTTCCTGATTTTACTGGTTTACATCTGAATTCCTTCAGACATCTGCTACCTTTTCCTAGTAAGTTTGCTGGGGTGGAAACTGCCATTTTCTACACATAGTACTGAGAACAGGAGAGCCCTGTCCTTACCAGTTCCTCAGCAGTACCAACCTGAAAACACCTAGCAGCAGCTAAACAAAACCAGAGTGATGTCAAGGGGCCATGCAGAGGGAATTAATTAAGTAAAAGAAGCCAAGTAAAAAGACACCATGCAATTAGTTCATCTGATGACGAGAAAGCAAAGAACTAATGAGCAGAAACATCTTGCTTAGCAATTCAAGATGAGGCATCATCTTCCTGTTCTTTGCAGATAGACTGATTAAAAATATCCCCAAATAAAGAAATAGGTTGGATGTATTAAAAGGGCAAGAACATACATTTCCTTGCAATCTCGGGCCTCTTCTTTGTTTCTAAAGGTTACCTAATAGAGGGACAGCTGCAATCTGAGAATGTGCCTGCACTGGCAGTATGGTGCGAGGGAATGGTAATCTCGAATCTGTCAGGGAAAGATGAGAAGCAACCCATGAGCTCAAGAAGATACAGCTCCTTCACCCTGAACCCCCTGTTGTCACTGGCTGCTGCCAACTGGAGGGCTTGGTTTCAATGTTGTGAGAAACCTTAGGCAATCTCACACAATGGAAGTGAGAAAATGACAGCCCTCTGATGATGTGGCCAGTTTTCCCGATCATGGTGATTGTATGAGAGCTCTGTACTTAGTTATATTGATTTGTCTGTGAGAGCTCTTTCTGCCACGTAAATCTCATCGAAAATCTTTAAAGATCTTGCCCCAGAAGGCCACTCTGTTTTCTTTCTCAGTAAAAAGAAGCAGAGCCAGGAATTCATTCCTCAAAGTCTCAACTAGAATGGTCTATTTATGAGGCAGGTCTGAATGCATATCTATTTTACATTTTGAAAAATTTAAAAACAGCACTGCACTTTATGATTAACCTTCACATCTAAGCAGTATTACAAAGAGCTGTATCTATCTCGTCTCCCTTTTTTGTCTTGGTTTGAGAGGCTTGAATAAAGAAAATCACCTTTCTTTTAGATGGGGCAATTTGAAGGAGTATTCTTCTTATTGTAGCTCAAGCCTTAAGTACAATAGACACCACATTAAAAAACGCTATTTGTGCCACTCTAGCTAAAAAGAACTGCTAGTGCTTCCCTGATTACATTTTTATCTTAGAGTAAGTAAAATAATTTCAAAAATAAGTATTTTAAATTAAGAATCAGCTCCTTCTTCTTGGCCAGAGCTAAGGAAGCAAAATATACACATTCTTACGATTTCTTCATAGAATTATGAACAAGTCTGAGTCATAAACAGCTTCTTTATGCCTGTCAGACTTATTTCTTCTAGTATATATATAGGTAAATGTGAGAAAACACAAAAAGTTCAACCTTTTTTTTTCCCCTGACAAAAATACTTTTTGGAAAAAAGGTAATTATTAAGTCTGAATTATCTGTAACAGAAAGAACCTGTTTCTGTAAATCCATATTTGTGTGTTTGTTAGTTTTAAGCTTTTCAGGTACAGAATAGCTTGTATGATGGGGCTATAAATGTTTCAGTAACACTAAATGGTCTGTATCATTATTTTTTTCCTGTTTAGTAGCCTGGTAAATTATTCCTTGGCTTGCACTGTTGCTCTGCATAGATGCAGCTGTCTGTCCACAGATTGTAATAGGAGACAAGGGAATTAATTTCTTTCTTCTTGGTCTTTTTTCTTCTAAACAAACTACCACCCAGACCTTCAACAACCAATATATGCCAAAATGGAATTTACTCATTCTAACTGTGCAGCCCAATGTAACTTAAATGTAATTACTGGCCAGCAAACAAAGCTAACTTCATAAAACCAGTACACAACAGCAATATATAATTAAACAAGCATCCTCCCACAGATGCAGAACGACTGGCAGCAAAGGAGGTCTTTGCGTTAATCCAGGACATAATAGGATATTAATCTGGCCATCNTTTTTTTTTTTTTTTTTTTTCATTTACTGAAGAGGGATACATCAGTACACTTGTACAGAACCAATTTCAAGGCAGTGAGCACTGTAGCAGTCCCCCCAAATGGAGAAAGTTTGTAGACATAGCATTAACTGTGTTAATGAACCCTGGCCTAGCATATGTTCAAAGGTTTGTGAATTTACTCTCAAAACTTCTTTGTCTATGTATTCTTATTTGGACATTATGGTGAATGATTTGAAGTCACTACAGCAAATAAATGAAAAATCTAATGCAGTAAAGCAGCAGGATTTGTGAGGACTGGAATGGACAGTGCCTACCGGTACATGTGATCGTTTTTCTCATGAGTATAAGCTCTCACACCTGCAGCATATTAGCATATGATTTTCATATATACCTAGTTCCAGATATTTGCTGTACACAACTTTATGATAAAGATTTTCAGGGTGAAATGTATAAAGAATGACTCAAAGGGATGATGGAAAGTAGAGACAACACATTCTTTAAAAAGATTGTTCTGGTCTTTGAAACTGTGGAAGTGTGTTTTTTTCAAGTAACAGTTCAGACTTATTAGAGTTTTCTGAATCCTTGTCCCAGAGTTGAAAATCTTGCCCAGACTTATGTGTATTTTTCATTTTATATACTGGGACTAGTGCCTTTAGTTTCAGTGAACTGACAGACTGAACCATTGTAAAATACATAAAAAATCAAAGTCAGTTTCTGAGCCCTCATCAGATTCTAGAAACCAACTCAATGTTTTTTGGAGCAATTTTGATTTCTGAGTTCCCCTCGGTCAGCTCTTGTGTGACTGCATATTAATGGTTCAGGTTTATGGAAGAGATTTAAACATGTCTGTTAATCCCTTATGACAGTCCAAGTTGTATTTTTGTCAGGAGCAGCATTTCTCCATCTCACCCTCAGCACTCCTTTATGTTTCCTACACTATCAACCCCTTTTCTCCTTGGGTGAGGTAAACACAGACAGACTCTTGCCTCCCTTTTCCATGGCTGGTACTAAGGAGATGGCTGGGTAGGAAGAGCTGGCCACTGTTGTCATGGGAAAAAAGGTCTTCCTAAAGATACTTTCTAGGCTTTGCTTTCAGTATTGGAAGAATATTTGCATCTCTCTTTCCTGTACTCAACTTCCTGCCCT